>OX596277.1:28986755-29586755 GCA_951394225.1 Harpalus rufipes | reverse complement strand
AAGAATTGTGAGTTTAGTGTCTGTAGATATGGAGGTATTTAATCTGTTAAACATATTTTCCATTAACGCAACATATATATCAATGGGTTCATCTGAACCTTGATGTCTAGATTTTATTTCTTCGAACAACTTTTTATCAAAGTTATGAGGTAGAAAAACTTCACGAAGATTTTTAACTAAATCATCCCAATCAATAAATTTATTTTTATTAGCTCTATACCAAGTCAATGCTTTGTCCTTAAAGAGATCAACTGCTGAAGCAAACAATTGTGACTTGCTAACATTTCTAGCTATAGAAAGTTCATTAACGCGTTCTAAAAATGAATTTAGCGACCTTTCTTTTATATTACCTGTAAATTTAAGATTCCATTGAGAAGGAGGAACAACTTTAGGTTTAACCGACTTAAACTCCGATTTTGCCACTACGACATCCGATTTGTCGGAACTAGTAGGAATTGTCCACTTATCTTCGCAATTATCTAACGAATTAATATCTAGTACAGCAGATCGTTTTGGAGTAGAAGTTCTCGCTAGAGTTTTACATTTTGAAGACCCCGTAGACCAAATGGTCGTCAATTTAACTAAGAGTGAAGAGCGAAGCCGTTCTTGATCACTAGAAGTAGCCAACATACGATTAATTCTATCATAACAATGAGCCGATTTCGTCGAAATCTTTTTATAAACTGAAGAAAGTTTATTGCCATCGAAGTCATTAACTAATTTATCAATTTCACTTAAGGTATTTTTGATCGCGTCATGATCTTGCTCGAATGTAAAAGGATTATCAGGTAATTTAAAAGAAGAATTTCCTTTTTCTAATTTCCACAAATTACGTAAAGTTTTCCGTCTAACATCGGCATCAGTCAGTCCTGTGACACCTCTGATTTGCAACTCGTAATCTAATTATTGCTGAGACAAACGATTAATTTCTATTTGACAATCCATATTCAAATATAAAATTTTCAAAATACGACAAATCAAATAACTACCAACAAAATATTTTTTTTTCAAAATAAATATTTGTAAAGAGAACTATGCTCAAAACCCAAAATAAAAAGATTAAATATGTGTACAATCGCCAGTATTACTACGCCAAAATACTTTAAACGACTCTACTCGACCTTTTTGATACAATGGCCTCAACAATGGTACCAACAATGACCGCAACAATGGGATCCACAATAATATCAACAATGACCGCAACAATGGACACAACAGTGACCGCAACAATGGACACAACAATAACATCAACAATAAGCTCAACAATGACCGCAGCAATGGAGACAACAATAAGATAACAAGGCCGTTTATTTTTTGTACGCAATGCCCTACTACGTTAGGTGCCAATTTTGGTGCGCAATGCCCCACTACATTGGGTGCCAATTTTTGTAACTATGTTTTCCCGCGGTAAGGTTGTAGATACTAAAATATCAAAATTATCTAACCTACCCTAGTATCGGTAAACTATTCTCGATAGGAAATACAGAAAGCTATCCAGAATCGATGTTACTGTTTTACAATAGCCGCTAGCTCTGAGATGGAGGGGGGGTAATCAAAGTTCGCGGCAAATCACAATTTATAAAGCGCCACTGTATTTTGTATTGTACAACAGAGACCAAGTTTCCTATAGTGGAAGTGTCAAAATGGTATGTAGATTTAAATTCAAAATTATTTAAATAAATAAATAAAAAAAAAAAAAAATTTCATCACGGCATATTACCCATTGCTGGGTGTGCCAATCTGCTTCATACACAGATGTCGGTAATGATGGAATTAAGTTTAATTATAATAAAGAAATAGTAACATTTAAAGTTATGATAAAAAAAGTATTGGTGTACATATAATAATAATGAAACTAGATAGATGTGTTAACAAATATTAAATTGGTAGCGTAGACGAATTAATATTATCTAAAGTAAAATAATAACTGAGCTAATCAGCTTAGCAACCCCCAAATATAACAAAATAAAATGTTTAATAACAAATAGCAGTGCACTGGTATTTGGCTCATAAAAAGAAATAAACTACTTAATATAAAATTGGATTGAGCCACTGTTACAAAATATACTTTCAGATTTTGATTAAAATTAATAAATGTAAAATATTGCATAAAGATAACAACAAAATATTGTTCGAATAACAGTTTATAAATAAGTCTCAAGTTGAAGTTAATCTAAATGATGAAACAAATGTTAAATTATTTAAATATTCTTTTAAAGTAAGGTTTAGTTGAATAGTTAAATCAGTAACAAAATAATCTAAATTGACAAGATAAGACTATCATAAACCAGTGGACGCTGTTCAAAATGTAGGAATATTCTGGAAAGTCCTCACCGGTTAGGATGACGTAGGATGTTGACGTCAGATCCGGCAAAATCCGTAGGATTGTTCTCGTGAAAATACCACAACGAAATCTCCCAAAATACTGCAATACTGGCGGGTCCAAAGCGACTTATTTCACTCTCAAATATGGTTTACTATCCCAAAAGTATTGAATACTGGCGACGATGAATATAACCCAAATAAATGTGGTACGCCTATGCTAACCACGTGTAGACAAAATCTCAACTTAAATAGTTTTGCCACACAGAGAAAAACGAGGGGTAAAAAAGGCTGAAAATCGAAATAGAAATTGAAATAAATGAGATTACAAAAAGATATAACTTACGATATGTGAAGATATCCCTTAATACAACAAAGTGTGAATGCACTCTCCGGAAAGTTCCGTCAAAATAATTTTCCAATAATTATTCTGAATTGTGCTATACGAGTATAGTGACAGATTCTCCGAATAATTCGTTTCACACACCCTAACCAAATTTCACTATTTCAACAATAGGGTGGTGAATTACCTGATCACTATATATTTCAATGTTCACACCAAGAGATTTCAAGACAGACTCTCAAACCGACTGTAGCTGCTCGAAGCCGCCAAACGACCAAGTCAAGAAACGAATAATTAAAAATTTGAAGACGATGCTAACCACAACTTTACTCGCTGAATTTTACAATAACATAAGCTATAGGCGAATTATTTACTTAAAATATGTGCAAATTTATGAAGATAACACAAAATATACGAATTATGAAATATGTATGTTACAAAATCTAGAAGTGGAGGTGCTATATGTGCTGTTGTAATAAATATCTATCAACTGTTGTGGACTTAGATCTAAATTCAAACTCTAATTGTGACATGATATGTGTATGCCTTAAAATATCACATAATTATATTTACATTATTGTACCATATATTCGTCCACCTATTTCTTTAATTCAGCATAAATATGTATTTGATTGTCTGGAATCTTGTAACTTTCTGCAAAGTGACAACTTCCTGATCCTGGCTGTTTTTAATATGAATAAACTGGTAGATTTTTATAAATACGGTCACTGTAATAATACCAATACCAGGTTTGATCATTTTAAAAAAAATGTTATAGCTACTCAACATAATCGTATAACCAACAGTGGCGGAAGAATACCCCATGTTGTTATATATAACGTAAACTATACCTGCTTAGTCACCCATTGCAATGATCCCCTTGTTGATGAAGACAAATTTCATCCCTCTCTCTTAGTATGACTTCCTGCATCCACGTTTATTGTTACCCCTTCACTCCATTAATGATAGCCCAACCTTCAACTTCCAGCGAGTCATTTTTTATAATAAGTTACTATGTGAAACAAATTGCGACATTCTCAGGAGAGATACTGTTGTACATGAAGCATTAAAACTAAATATCCTCCCTGGTTTAGTAAAAAGATAGAGCAGATATAAAAGCTTACAAAACTTAGTTCTTCAATAAAATACTAAGTTGCTATATGTGATATAAAATATTTATTTGGTATTGAATCAAGTATTGCATCCAGACCTCAAAAATTATGGACAATAATTAATCCTAAAAAAGAAAAATCACGTATACCAGGCTTGATAATATATAACAATAGTACTTACGATAGCACTCCGCAGATTATTGTTGCTTTTGCTGACTACTTTTCTTCTGTTTTTGGGAATAGTGATAATGAACCTCATACATGCGTAACCAATAACCAGAATTCTTGTAACAGTATATCTCTTGAGTCTGTATCCAGAATCGATATCCTCAGCGTTATCCGAAAATTATTGAAACCATCTAGGAATCCTGGCCCTGACAACTTACCTGCATACATCATAAAAGGTTGCGCTGACATTTTAGTGGAACCACTGTATATACTTTTCAATCTAAGTCTTGTCTGTAACACCTTTCCTGATAAACTCAAATTGTCCCGTGTATGTCCCATACTAAAATCTAGAGATAGTTCAGATCTTTCCCATTATCGCCCTATTGCCATACTTTCTAATCTTCCTAAAGTTTTTGAGAAAATTATCCACACTTCAATTTACTCAAATGTTCATAATGAAATATTTATTCACCAACATAGATTCATGACCTCAAAAGCCACGACTTTAAATTTAATGAATTTTACAGAACACGTTCTCAGTTCCTTATGTGTTGTACTGTACTATTAGATAAACTCAAAAATTACTTCAGTTTCTCAGACAATCTTTTATTCCCTAATAAAAAGTTCGAACAGAAACCTGCTTTGTTATCCGTAACACACGTTTCTTCCATAATCAACGTACCCTGAAGACAACGTACTATTCCTTCGTCAGATCAAAGCTTAAATACTACTCACAAGTTTGGAATCCAGTTTACAACAAATATACTGATGCAATAAGGTATTGCAAAAAAATAACATTTCTTTTATCTTCTGAAATTCAAATAAGTACATTCTAAAATATTATTCAATATGATTTTCTGTTCATATTTCAGTATATATTCAGAGCAGTATGAATATAAAAGCATACTTTTTGAATTGCCCCCAAATTACTCGGCCTGTGACGTTTAAAAGTTACTAACCAATGACAGAACTGAAAAGATGAAGAAACAAAACATAGGATAGATCAATATCAATTAATGACAACTGTGTGATATAAGGTCCGACATAAAGTGTACCGTAATTTTTGGTTCTTTAGTGTAGTTCTGAGTAATTTATTATTATAGTATAGCTTTATATCTCATAGTTTAAGGTAAGTTAACTTTAGTTTAGATAAATTAATATATTTATTAATATTTTATATGTTTTATGCAGTACTCCGAGGATAAATATATTGAAAAATATGTCAAAATATCATGGATAAACATTTCGTACAGGCTTCTTCTGATAATTTACCATCTGTTGATAAGCCCACAACAAAGAAGTTTTGATTTTGTAAATGTTTTAATGTTTACTTGCGACAATCATTTCAATCCTCTTTCTTTGGTTTGAGGCACTATTAAAAATATGTTTTTCAGTAGTAATTGACAGCAGTCACAACTATCACTCGTTTAAATTTCGTTTGCGGCAAATGAAAGCTACGCCTTCATTTGTTAGGAATTTAATTATGTCATCAAACGAAAGTAGAGCGGCAATTTAAACATATTTTCATCGACATTTTTCTCATGAATAGAGAGTAATACGAAAAAAAAATACGGATAAAAATTGTTTTCTTATTCTTTCGATTAAAGCAAAGAAAAACATTCGTGCAAGACCTCATTGAATCTGTACAAAAAAAAAGTTAATTATACGTACTACAAGATATATAATACCTAACCCAAGAATGAATTTAACTACAATAATTGTTTAATTGAATTTGGAGTTCTTTGACTTACAGACCGAAGAAAATACATACTTGTTTATATCTCTATAAGATTATGAATAACATGATAAATGATACCATGATTTCGTCCAATTTTAATTTTTATGTTTCTCGATTAAGAACAAAGTTTAAACGAACCTACTCTACACCAAAGACAAATTATGAGTTTCAAGTTTCAATCACCTAAAAATCATATAAATGTGCATAAATTTTAATAATCTTGTAGGTATTTGTTATTGATGATCTGGACCTACTTCTCAACACCATTTTAAATTTAAGAAAAAAATATTTCAAAATATCTTGCAACAACGCTGTACACTTCTGAGAATCTTGACATTTTTAAAAGTTAGGTACATGCATTGATTTATTTTCTGTATATTCGACATTTTGTTTACTTTATACTTACAAATGTACATTGATGCATTGATAATTGCCTATTTTGTGTTAACATTACTCTGTAATTGGGATATTCTAATCCTGTAGAGTAAATAAATAATAATAATATTTTTATTTTACATAAACTTTCTTTTAAGTTATTACAATTGATTGATGGGGGTGAGTCAAATTTTACCATACATATTTGTAACATTTCATTTTATTTTCACGTTGCGTTGATGAAGATGAGATGATGAAAGGGCAATCACAAACATCCAAGCCCCTGGTAGGAATTAACCCCACGACCACAGGATCCAAGCGGTGAAGGTCGCTTTATGCGCTGTCGCGGCTAGCTACATACAAGCAAAAATAATAAAAAAATTAAGTTGCATAATTTATCGTTCAGAAATAAACTTGTTTCGTTAGTACGGTGTATACAGTTTAATAACGTATATATCAAAATTTTATTACTACCGTATGTCATAAGAGGCAAAAATAATTTTACGATTTTTCAGCATTATTTTATAACTCATAAAGCTGTTATAAATTTTATTTAACACAATGCTATAAATTTAATAATATTTGAGCAATATAAACAATTCATTGATTGCTGTAATTACAAATTCTTAAAATTATAAATTGTGGAACAGAATGTTTCACATCGACAATTTTTCCGTGAGCTCATGCGCACTTAAATCAAACTGATTACTGTTACCGTATTTATCTTTTTATATTTTCAATTATACCATACGGAGAAAGATTTTGTCATCAGAATAACGTGTTTAATTTTTGTTTAATACTTTAAGGTAACCTGTTTATTTACATTACAAAATATTAATGAGAACTATGTCTTCTACCTTACTTTTATTTACGCTACAAATAATATTTACCTACCGTGCTTATATTTTGAATTGGGTTAAAACGTTATGTAATTTAAAAATATATCTACATAAATATATGTTATTTTATTCCTAGTACATTTAGAGTCAAAGCTTTTGTGTTCATAATTTGATTTTGCTGTAGATAAATTTGTAGTTATGTAATTCTTGCACAAATCTGGTTCCATATACATACTGTTATTTCTGTTTAAAGCCCCGTGTGTTAAACAATGAATTTTATTTAACGAGCCTTTTTCGACTATTGATAAAAATAACTATAATTCGCTTAATTTTTATACCACTATATGGGGGCGAAAATGTACATATGTACCGCATATTTAACCAGCTAGACTTTTACAGGATTATTATTTTTATCATTAATACATTACAATGTTATTTAATTTGTAAATTAATAGGTTTAAGGCCATCTGCTTATTTCAAATGTGTGTGTACAATGGAAAGTAATAATGTATTAAATGGGTATAGAGTGTACATGTTAAGCAGGTTTATTAATATTAACATAAACAAAATAAAAATCGCACACAATGTTAGTTAATTTTAAAGGCAATTTGTTTATATGTGTAAGATTTAATGTAAATTAATATTTTGTCAACACATTTGTAAAAAAGTGTAAACTTTTATGCAAATATACTATACTATACTATACTATACTTAATTTTTATACATTTTCAAAAGAAATTATAAAATTAAAGCATAAAACATATTGTTCTGTTAAACGAAACGACGGTTCTCGTTCTTGACGTTTACATATTTGACATTTTCTACTAGCGGCCGTTAATTTATTTCCTTAAAATTCCGTTGATCTGACATGATATTCTACGGGTACAAGTTCTTTGTGAACGAAGTAATAACTTTATAAACAATTTCTTGTATAAATATACTTTTAATGTATTTAAAACAGCTAAATTTGATAATGGTTAATGATATTGAACTAGGCAAACGTTATTTGCATAAATGTTATACTTGGTATATCATGGTATGTTTGGAGAGTGAGCAGGCTGTGAGATTTACTACAACAGATTATTTTATAGATTATATATCTATATGTTTAAATCTATAGAGTTAAGGTATAATAAAAAATTTAAATGTGTCGGATAGAGATTTTTTTTTTTACCTCCCGCTAAGAGATGTATTAGATTCATGCTACAAATTACATATCCAGATTTTATTGAAAAGCACGATTTAATATTTTTACAATGATGTGTGTCTGTGTGGATGTGTGTGTGTATGTTAGGTTGTCAGAGAAACGATTTCTCAAATTCTATAAGACTAAAGACATGTTTGACTACGGATTCCTCAATCTAAGTGATGGGAAGAGTTGAATAGGTTCTGGTAACAAATGGTCAACCGGAAGTGGTAGTTTCTAAAAAAAAAAAATCTAAATATTATTTTTTGAAAATTTGTTACTACAAATATTAAAGATAATTAAATTCTCAATCTGACACATTTAATTTTTTTATTATATCTCGTATAAGTTTGGAGATATAGGATATAGTAATATAAAATAATCTGTTGTAATAAATCTTGTTGCCAAAAAACAGTTCAGATTTTTAAATGTTTGTAATTGACAGATAAATGAAAAATGTCAGTGTCAAAAATCAGTGGTTTTAATAACATTACTGGAAGATTTTTCTGGGTGATACGAGTACATTTAATATATATTATTGTATTATTAATAAAATATGTATTTATATTATAGGTTTGGTAATATTACATATATGCTTAAGAAATACTACTAATACCGTCAATGAATTTGAAGAATTTTGAACATTATTAGAATAATAAGACAAAATTTCTCATAGAACGAAAGAAGAGATACAATTTCAATTATTTGTGTGTACAAGAAATGTTAAATTCGTTAATTATATGGCGCGAGCAGTTATGTGACTCTTGGTAAACAGATATGAAGATTCATGTGAGTATGACGGCTAGTAGTTATTTACATAGATGTCACAATTGTAATATGTTATAATTTTTCATTCAAAATTTCAAAATATTCTGATGTTTCTTTGTCATCAATAGTATGGAATATACTTGTCGAAGAAACTAATACACATGGATTTGGAAAATCATAATGTTTTGAATGAAAACTTATGAACTTGAAACCTATGTATATTATTACTAGCTGTCATTCTTACACGAATTCCCATATCTGCTTCCCAAGGCCAAAAAAGTCACATAACTGCTCGCGCCCTATGCAACATAAAATAAAAATGGCGAGAGGTATTGTGCTGGCCACAACAGATTTTTTAATATTTGTAATAACAAATTTTCAAACAATAATATTTAGAACTCTTCCCATTACTGTTAGATTGAGGTATCCGTAGTTACACAGGTCTTTAGTCTTATATAATTTGAGAAATCGTACCTCCAATAACCTCTCTCTCTATCTCACACGCACACACACACACACACAGACATCATCGTAACAATGTTATTATCGGATTCTAGGGACCTTAAATCTAGATATGCGATTTTTAGCATGATTCCAACACAGAGGTAAAAATCTGTTAAATAATCTGCTAATAAACAGTACTTAATTTTTTTTCTTGCTATTTGACAGAATGAATAGCCAGCAAAATACCCACCAAATGGCACTGAACATCCCATGGCACTGAAATATTCTGTAAAATCGTAAATTTTATTTGGCGTTTATTTTAGTATACTGAAAAGTTTCATATTGTATTTACAAATTTCCTCTAAAATTAATAGGGAAGTACAGAAAAATAGTAAAATTAATATTGTATTATTTCCTTCTATGTATAATAGATTTCAAGTAGACACTTCGTATATTAAATAATTTTTCAAATATATGTGCAGGAAATTTTTATTTATTATTCAAATAAAAATGAATGTAACAATGCTATTCGTTACAACAGATAATATTTGCCAATTAAATAATATTTAATGTACAACAAAGAATTTGTATGTAGTATACAGGTATATTATCAATTACCCTTTTAACGTAAGTTTAGGGTTTCATCAAGTCAAGTAGCTTGATATTTTTGTAAATTAGTTGACTTGACTTGAAAATCAAGCTTTTCAGGAATTCATTACTTGACTTGACTTGATTTTCTATCGATACTACTTGACTTAATCAAGTAATTTCAAGCAAATTCAAGCTACTTGATAACAAACCGATTATGTACGAAAACGCGCGAATCAGTAGAATCATAACCTAGCTGTGTGTGGTACGGCGTGGTGTGCCATATGCTATGCTGATTCACTACTGCGAGTTAAAATCTGTGCAGAGGATTAAAAAATTCACTCGATATTGGAATATATACTAGAATGACCCGAGAATATGTCAACAAAATTTGAAGTCCTAATCATTATTATTAAGTTAACTGTAGATGGTTAAACTATCGCACAAAAGCCCAAAAAGCTATACTCCATTCGAATTAAGAATAATAATTAGGACTTCAGATTTTGTCCACATATTCTCGACTAATTCTAGTATATATTCCATAAATGAATAGATTTTTTAAAACTCTTTATTTCTCGGAGAAAAATAAAGTTCCAAAATGTGCCATGTTATTTGAATGTGTGCATTTAGGCATGGTCAGATATTAAAATTAAGCGGAATCTTTGTTCAGTATAATTTGTTTTTATTCATTTGGAACCATTTTAGGGGGTGGTCCAGTTAAAATTCGACTTGCCCCCTTTTAAGGTCCACCATAATACATATACTATAAATAGTTTGTTAATTCATATATACTTTCTTCTTTTTTTTTAATTTTTAAATTTGAATGTATGATTTATATTTATGAATAAAAGTTTATATTTCAAGGTATATTATTGATATTGTTATAAAACATAAGGAACTATATGAAAATGGAATGTTGTGTTGAAGAACTTTTTCTGGTAATTAAAAAAATAATTACTTGATTTTTTCAAGTAATTGAAAAATAACTACTTGATTTTTCAAGTACTTGAAATTGTAACTACTTGACTTGACTTGATTATCGGCTACTATTACTTGATTTGAGATTGACTTGATTTCAAACTCTACGTAAGTTGTAGGGTGCACAAATATTTTTAATCACGTACGAATTTCGTCCATTGCTTCTTATTCCTACCTAGTATTTCGAATATTTAACCTAGAATTACCTTGAGAATTCCATCAACTTATTACTTGTTGCAATATAGGATACGATGAATTAAACATTGAAATTGTCAAATATGTTAGTTTCTCGCGATGTTGATAATATGCAGTTAAATTTTCCATTAAAACAATAATTTCATATTATTACATACGTGTCACTTGAACACACGAGCCAATATCTAACATAATATGTATGTTATAAAATTCACTAATATGTACAGAAATTTAGAGACAAATTAACAAATCAGCAACTTCCGGCGGAATATCATTTAGTATCATTTGATCTGAATCCGTCGAAATTCGTACTCATACACAACATTCAGATACAAATCACGATAGAAATAGTTACGAGTAACGAAACAAATTTATCAACTACGTACCGATAACAGAGATAATCATTTTTATTTTGTAAGATAGTTGTTATGTCTTAACAACATTGCTATAGCAAATAGCTAATAATTATTACGAACAGTGAATAATAGATATTTATACACCAAGTGAGTTAAGATAATGCTTATTCATGAAAATAAAGTTTAAGCCACGAGCCCGTAGGGCGCATGGGTTAAATTCTTTAAGTGAATAAATATTCTTAACTCACGTGGTTTATACAATATTTAATTCAAATTTGAGGAAATAATAAGAAAACCCATTATAATATTTAATTTTGACATAATAAAAAACTAATCAATTAGCAGGTTTTACGATTGTCATAATCGTCCTGAATAGACGTCGTTTATTTATAAACTATATAAACTTTATTTTCTGTCATTTGTGTCGGAAAAATAATGAAAATGGCTGATCTGTCTAATAAAGACTGTGGTGAGATTTATATTCGTGCCTGATGTTATTTAAAAAAAAAATTGTCGCAGAGTAAGTTAAAATTTTATGAGAGTGACTTATTTTTTTTAATTCACTAGCAAATAAACAGTTATTTATATTTGTTGCTATGGAGTTAATAATTCCAGTTTAAAACGTCAAAACCGAATAAAATATATAAATGGCAAGCTTTATATTTGTTTCTACTGGTTAATTTTTTTAGCAACATAACTAAGACTCAACTTCTTTACAAAATAGGGCTGATTATCTGTCTTTTTTTCTTAGTTATTTCACGTTATATAACCTTAAATTTAATAAAAAATTCAATAACTTTTGCTGACATGAGTTATGGAAAAATAAGATGCGTGAAGTTACCAATACCCAATATAGAGGAATTAAATAAACATTATCCTTGTGGACTTCTCGAGGACTATTAAGGGCCACACAACTTATATATTTTGTGATTTTAATTTTAAAAAAATAAGTTGTTTCTAAAAAAATAAAAATAAAGAAAAATAGCGGAGGACCACATTGTACGTCAATAGAAAACTCATTTTATGTAATAGTTTTAAATTTAAAAGTGGTAGTACTTCCTAGCCCAAATCATACTCTATATTGCTAAATAATATGACCATAATTTTTTTCAAATCTATTCCGTGAAAATACTCATATGTCCCTTGAAGTTATATTGCCCTGTACATTTCTCGTCTTGTACATTTGTCCCTGTGTGCAAATCTGTTATTATTTTTATTAATATTTAAAAAAAAGAATTGACTAAATACAACTCCATGCGTATTTACCTGAAAAAGCCAACAATTTTCAAATTATTTAGCAATATAGAGTAAGATTTGAGCTAGTAAGTGCTACCACTTTTAAATTTTCGACTATTATATAAAGTGAGTTTTCTATTGAAGGAGGACCTCCCTCCGCTATTTTTCTTTATTTCTTTTTAGAAACTTAACCTAAACTGAAAGCAATTTTCAGAATGTCCTTAATATTCTGTGATGTAGATATAAAGATGATTTTGTTCTCATTAATGGCAGCAGTCACGCTAAAATTTTCTAGGTGGCAGCACAAGAGTAAACATTTTGTAAAACTTTACAGTGTACACTGTAATAAAAATAGTTAAAGCCTTGTTAAAGCCAAATATGCAGGGCACAAACCAAATATAAATAAAAGTTTTATTTTGTACACGAGTCATGCGGAATACGAGTATTGTGAAACGCGCAAGCGTAATACGAAAACTATTGGCGGAAAAGTTATATTGGCGCGAATTTCAATATCTTATATTGCTTTTAGGCAGACAATTACTGCATAAATTAGAATTTAAATAAAAGTATGATATCTTTCAAGGTATAGGAGGGAGCATAAAATTGATCGCCTTTTCATTAGTAAATTACCATTTCGTGTAAAACTAACGCTAGATTAGATTTACCTATTTTTCTTTTATAAAAACGGGTATTGTATTGGCACAAAATTTAAAAGTGGCAGCACTTAGTAGCCAGAATTGTATTCTATATTTATAAATAACTAAGGGAATTTTGGCCCCATTCGGGTAAATACACGTAATTATATTTACCCATTTCTTAAAAAATAATTTATTCCAGATGAAAGCACAAAAATTGAAAGTGGTAGCACTTAGTAGCCAGTATCGTATTCTATATTTATAAATAATTAAGAAAATTTCGCACCTTTCGGGTAAATACACGTAAAGTTGTATTTACCCATTTCTTAAAAAAAAAAAATTCAGAGGAAAGCCCACAATTTTAAATTAATAGCACCTAATAGTCTAAAATATTTGCTGGTATTTCCAGACAGGAACATTTTTACATTCCGTCACCTTTAGGTAAGGAAGGTGTCTTTGGTCAAAAAATTCAATGATGAGTTTTTAGTGAATAAGCATGTTTTAGGGTCCCTATAATACAATTTTACCATTTTTACGATGATGTCGGTATGTATGTATGTGTGTGTATCTGTGTGTGTGTGACAAAAGTTCCGGATCCCATACCTTCAATACCACGATTCCAAAATTATTTTTTTTGTATTCCTCAAGTTTACATCCAGAAGAACAAGTGATTAGATTTTGGTTATAATTGGTGAATCGGAAGTAGCCTCATTTGAAGATTTAACAGTTAAATTTGATTTATTGACAGTTAACGTTATTATAACTTTAAGAATATATTATTCTCTATACCTTTTCATTACATTTTATACTTCATATTCAATAGATACAGATAAAGAAATTAAATTTTATAATTCAGTCAGCTATGCTAAACATGGAAACTACTAATATATTCATATAATTCGAATTGACAGATGTCAGTATCAATAAAAAGTAAATTAATGTAGCAGAGATGAGGATGTTGAAGTAGATGTTGGGTAAGACATGGAAAAATACGGTAAGAAAATAACTCTAGTGTTACAAGTTTCTAGAAAGATACAAGAAAGACGATTACATTGGTTTGAACATGTCATGAGGAGAAATGAAGAATTATATTTGAACAAGAATGAGTAGTTTAGTAGTAGGAGGTTGAAGAAACAGAGGAAGACCAAAGATAAGATGGAAGGACTGTATTGCGGAAGACTTGAGAGAAAAAGAACTGAATGAGAACGACACGCAAAAATAGCGACCCCCTAACTATTGTGAAAATTTAAAGAGGAAGAAGATGTCAGTGTCAAGTGCAATTTGAATAGTTTGTTTATGAAATAATTTTACTGGAAATTTAGAATCTTTTGCAGGAAAAATTATGTATGGAATTTATACATTATACACAGGATTGACGGAAGGTATTGTGCTGGCCAGAATAGATTATTTTTATTGCTCAAGGTAAATATACGTGAAGCCAAATTTACCCTGACATTTTTTTTAAATAATTTTTTTAAATTAAAATTACAAAATATATAAGTTCTGGCCTTCAATAGTCCACCAGAAGTGCATAAGGATGATGTTTATTTAATTGCTCTGTAAAACTTGGTTATCGGTAACTTCACGCAGCTGAAAAAATATTGTCTGTATTTTGTGCGTGAAATAATTTTAGTGCAGTTGAATAATTGTGGCTTGCCGAGTAATATTCTCACGTACTAAAATCATGAATTTTATGTACTTAATAAAAAAATAACAATTTTGTATATACGTATAAATATACAATTACTTACATACCGAGTGTCTACAATGGTAAAATTTTCATATAGCTGTAAATTATGCCCTATTAATTTTAGAACTAAAGTGTAAATACAAAAAATGTTTAGAATTAAATACTGCATCAAATAAGCCTCAATTTACTGATATAATAAGTTCTTGTCATAAGATAAACCGTAAACTAAAATATCCGTCTTTAAGCTTTTTACATAATGCCACGCAAGACAAGACTTTGACAGTTAAAAGTTTATTAATTGATATTTAATTGTTAATATTGTTCCATTGAGTTTTTACCGTGATGGAAAATGTATTCATGCTTACTGATAAGTAATTAATGAATACAACAATTATTAAAACTTTATGACTTGTCATCTGCCAAACTCAAGCAATACAACTGTTCAAACTTTGTGCTATTGCTAATGGCACGCTGCAAATAGCTAAAAATTATTACTTTTATTTTGTCTCTAAATATTTCACGCCATTATATTTCGTATGGTCCACAAAAAAAAGTAGACACCGGTATAATTCTATGCAGTATGTATTGCTTACAAATTTGTAAGATATTTTAAGACTAATGGGCAATAAAGAAACACAATTATTGTTTTTAGAAAATGTCTTATTATACCAATATTTTTTCACGGAAATTTCTCACAATTTCAATGGTGAAAAAATGCCACAAAATTGCAGTTCTTGTTAAAATATGGAACTAACTTCCGAAACAATTTTTTTAAATTAATTTAGAATACAAAAATTTCAATTAATCTTTTGAACTTAAATCCGAGAATTGTATTTATAATAAGATCTGTGGTTTTGATTATTTTTTGAATGAATGACTTAACAATGCCATTTTCAGAACAAAGAACACAGTGGTAATAGAAATTGTTATTCACCTATGTGCGTATGTGCGTCATAAAATTAGATAAAATAGAACGCATTACATTTTCATAACAATTTAGACTGCACATGAAACAAATTTTAATAGATTTTTTTAAACCTCTCAACAGGATTAATCTCAATTACAGAGTGGGTTCACATACACACAATAGGATTCGTACCCAGAACCCCGAGTGCAATCATGACTAAAAGGCGTTACCATAACCATTGAGCCACCGAAGTCTAAAATGGGTTTAAATAAGATAGTTTATAATAGGGTATAAGGTGTTTGATATCAAAAATAAACAGTTTTCCTACAATTAATAAAATATGTACCTAATTTCCTAGAATTATTTCTTTTGTTTATTCCAACATTTAGACTAGACTTGAAGAAAGGCAGGAGTATAATTGAAGCTCTCAGCTCGTAAAAACATGTACCCTTTTCTCCTGGATAAATGTTTCTTTTAACAGGACAGCGACGTGTCCAATTAAGACTGACAGTAACAGCGGAACTTAACACGTATGCGCATAAGTTATTCTAAGTAAACATGGAGACATCCGTTCCTAATGCGCGGCAGGGCAAGGCTGGCTTCCTGAGCTAGAGCTTGGGCAGCTGGGCGTCGGTATGTCTGGCCAAATTTACGCTGCGCTGAAATGGCCACTGTGGGACGTAGTTTACGCGAAGCCCTGAACTATAAACTTTTCATATCATGTACAGCTATATTTCGCCCAAAATGTTCCGTGAGAAGATTTATAATTGTCGTGTAACGTTTTGTTGGGAGATATATAAATTTAGATCCAGGATTAATACAGTAAACTTTTCTGTTTTTCAACAGATTTGGTACAACAATGTGAGTAATAGTCTATCGGTTACTTTCATCAATAAAATTTCTTATATAATACAAAATCAATACATATCCAGTCATTTATATGTTTTAAGCAACACAGCGAGATCAAACGTGTTTCATATTTTTCAGATAATCATTGACTACTTTACCTAGTATTATTGCTTATTTTTTCCTGTCAATCATGTTATAAGCTAGTATCGCGGCGGCATATATGTATGTAAGCTTTTGTACGGAGCTGTACTTTATGTTGGCATGACAGTAGAAGGGAAAAAACTCGTAGTTTTTCCACACACCTCGCTCTCTTATTACGAAATGCTTCGAAGCAGTTGTATTATATGTTAGTGTTTGCTTTTCATGTAACTACGTTATTATTATTTAGTGTTTTTCTGTTAATTTATATGTATCTAAATGTATCCTTTCCTTTAAATAAAATTAATACATTTCATATGTTTTGTCAATTTTAATGTTACCACGTGTTTATATTCACACATTTGTTGTTGGCGGTCACAAAATAAAAAAAAGTCTTTTTAAAATCCTGCTATTGTGAACAGAAGTATTTGTCACAAATCTGTATAACATTTTGTTTAGAAACTATAAATTTTATTCATAAGTGTTCTAAAAATATTTTTATTGTTCATTTTAGCACCAACTACATAATTCAATAAATAAGAAAATATAAATGAAATTAATTGATGTAAAACAAATTTATACTATTTAAATTTTAAATTATATTTCAAAACGAAAGTTAGTTTTTTAAATTTATTTTTCTATACGTATACAGGTGTATCAGGATAATGGAACAGTGCTTTTTATTCATGTATATGAAAAGTTACACAAAAAGTGATTATAATATTTTGTAAGGCATAGAGGGCGACACATTTTGACATAACCATTATTATTTTAGCGCCAGTGGTACTCAACTTATGGATCAATGTCACATTTTTTTAAATGGCATTATATTTTTTTTATTAACTCATTAAATAGAGATTTTTCTTCTGAATTCAATGCTATGATAATATCATACCCTTACATTGCGAAAAAATTGATAAATATTAATTCAAAGTTAGTATTTCATTTCTATTTAAAATTTTTTAGGTAGGTTGTGCAAACATTTAATCATTAAAACAAAAGAAAATTGTCTGTCATTTTCATATGTCATTGTTATCCATTATTACAATAAAGGTAATTTTCGTTAACTTTGTAATAATTAATTTAATAATGGCAGCAGATTCAACAAATACTGATTTTATTTATTGATGCAAGATCCATCAAAAAAAGTTATCTTAATTTCGCAAAACTAAATAGTACCTAATTACGCGAAATAAAAAAATAACGAAATTTGGAACATTTCGAAAATATAATATAATACGTAACAATGACATACAAAAATGGCAAATAATTTTCTTTTGTTTTAATAGTTGAATGTTTGCTTAGTCTACTTAAAAAAATTAAAATATTAATTTTGAATTAATTTTTATCAAATTTTTCACAATGTAAGGGTATGATATTATATTATTGAATTCAGAAGAAATTTCGCTATTTAATGAGTTAATAAAAAATACATGCCATTTAAAAAAAATATAACATTAATCTATAAGTTGAGTACCACTGGCTCTAAAATAATAATAGTTATGCTAAAATGTGTCCCCCTCTATGTGTTACAAAATATCTTAATCACTTTTTTGTGTAACTTTTTATATTCACGAATGGCACTGTTCCATTATCTTGATACACCCTGTATACATGCTGGACTTAACTCATATATGCCTAACAGATAGTACCCAACAAACTTGTTCCAATAGGAAATGTTTATGAATCTATACATATTTATTGGAAAATAATACTATTTATCCTAGAGAAAAAAATTAAATTTAAGTAATATTAATGTTTTAAAGTATTCTGTAAAAAAATCATGAAAAGCTTACAATTATATTAGACATATCTGGGTTATCCGACAGTTGTTGCCACGAATATTATTCTGTATAATTCCTAACTGCACGGCTTAATAAGCTATCTTTCTAAGTTCCTTCCTAATTATTATATCCGACTTGCCAGTGCTTGTTTTCGTTTGTTTGTATTCAGTAGTATACTGCATATAGAACATTCCGGGTCTGACACCCCGGCGTGACTACTGGCGTACCATTTTTAACACAGATCCTTTGACAAATTTGCCTAAAGAATCGGATACCGATTTGCAAGAAATATGTAAAATATAAGTTAATGTGTTGAGAATTTTGAAAGAGAACAGAAAAATTTAATTTTCTTGTTATTGGTGCATTACTTAATATGATTGCAGCATATCGCGGGCATCTGTCGTAATTTTTATAGAAAATAGAGAAGAAAATGAATAGTTCAACTTATTAGTGAATTTTTTATATCTCTGTGCATCTCAATATTTGAATTTAAGTTACTTTCGTACACTTTATTTTCCTTTTTTGGGTAGTTAAAACTTTAATTTTATTGAAATTTCGTTTAGTTTGAATTTTGTGTAATGTAAAGAATATTTAAATTTGATTAGTTGGAATACTGGATATTATTCTAATTTCAAAACATCATAATGGTGGTTGGCAGTAACATAATGATTGTTAAAAATCGTAATTAGAAACACCCAGATTATGAGACCGGCGCGATTGCTCGTGAACACTACTCTACTACTACTACCACCCATTATATCGTCCACCCATTACTATATCACACAAGAATATTCACGCGACCACTATAGGGTTAAAAAGACAGTTTCAATATTGCGAAAGTTTTGCGCATTTTTATAAAAATAGTAACAAAAAAGTTTCAATACTTTTACCCAACAATAGATATAATTTTTTCATATTCCTCAAGTTTACATCCAGAATAACAAGTGATTATATTTGGTTATAATTGGTCAACCGGAAGTACCCGCATTTGAAGATTTTAACAGTTTTTCTTGAAAAAACGCAATTAAATATCATTTATTGACATTTAATGTTATTATAACTTAAAGAATATATTATTCCCTATACGATTTGATTGCATTTTATACTTCATATTCAATAGATATAGAATTAAAGAATTATAAAGATATTAAATTTTAAAAATCAGCGAGATCAGCTAACTATGGAAACTGCTAATATATTCAGATAATTCAAATTGACAGATGTCAGTATCAATAGGTGCGTTCAATGAAATAAGCAGTTCAAGTAAATGCTAGATAAGCAGACGAGACTTGTTGCTTAGTACACTGAAAAATTTGCTAGCTATATGACACTGATATTCACAAATGTCATCGAGAAAGTTATACAGTTGTCAAATATAACATGTGTATCTCTCATATCCCTTTTATTGATCTGGAAAGATATACAAAATGAATTTATGGATAGGTACAGTTATTTGCATATAGTGGAATTAATTTTGAACATTCTTTTAGGTGTAAGAAAATATTTCAAATTTAACAATGTTATGAACATTCATCACAAAACTTTGAAAGCGTTTTTGACATGTAATTGATATAAACACACCATAAAATGAGATAGAAACAGTACAAGTTAAATTCATGTATGTATAACTTGCATTTCCCGCCATTATATTTCATAAGTTAGCATGACAAGCGACAAGTTTGGCGCTAGGTTTGCTTGCGAGCAAATCAAGCAAATGCTAGGCTAGCAAAGTCGTTCAACAAATTTTACTTCCGATTGCTTGTTTTCCTGGGGCTTATTGAACGCACCTAATGAGAAGTAAATTAATTTGGCAGAGATGAGGATGTTGGGACAGATGTTGAGGAAGATACGGAAAGATATGGTAAGGAATGAAAGAATAAGGGAAATAACTCTAGTGTTAGAAGTTTCTAGAAAGATACGATTACATAGGTTTGAACATGTCATGAGGAGAGATGGGGAATATATTGGAAAAAGAATGAATAGCTTAGAAATAGAAGGTTGAAGAAGCAAAGGAAGACCAAAGATAAGTTGGAATGATTGTATTGCGGAAGACTTGAGAGAAAACGAATTGAAAAAGAACGACACGCAAAACAGAAACGAGTGGAAGAAGAAAATAAAAAATAGCGGCCCGTAACGAAAGCTAAAGAAAATGAAGAAGATGTCAGTGTCTAGTGCAATTTTCATAGTTTATGAAATAATTGTGCTAGCCACATCACATTTTTTATGCTAAATCTTAGTACTCGTAATCACAGAATGTTTTAATTTTCTTCAAATTCGTGAAAAATTAGTTGCGTGATTCTTAACTACGATTAAATTAAATACATAGCAAAAGTCATTTAGAGAGCATTGAATAGCCTGTAATGAATTATTAATATTTGTACATATAGTATCTGAATCTACTTTCTTAAGAATTTAAAAGGCCATTACATTTTTCTGTGTCAAATTATGTATTACTAACGTGCATAGCAGCGAAAATGAAACATTTATGAGGTTTCACTTACGCATTAATTAACCGCTGCTTTATGCCCAGTTGCACCACTGACCCTTAAATTTTAAGCCAGGCTTAAATAAAAAAAATGCAAATCGAAATTTTGAAGGCAATATATATTTACTCATTTGACGTTTCGTTTAGATACGATATTGTCAATTTAAGGAACACTTATAATTTAAGTGTCAGCGGTGCAACCGAGCATAAGAGTAACAAATCTCAATTACGAATTCGATCTGAAATAACGATATTTAATGCAATAACTGCGAATTTTGTACTCTTGAGTCCAACATATTTTATGTACAATAAATTGATGAGATATCATTGTTATAAATTTGGGATGTTTCAATTTGAGTGTGCTCACTAGTGCAGCAGGAAAGTGCGTAACAAAAATTTGAAAAAATTACATTAAAATACATCCATACTCAGACAGTTCAAATCAATGAATTGTGTTTTATAGTTCTCGTTACGTAATAGGAATAGGGTATTTCACTAATTTTTAATTTTTTTATATGGATATTATAAAAAATAATATCACATATATTTTACTTCCCGCTACCCTTGGTAAGGGAGGTATAGGGATCGTGCTAAAAACCGCATATCAAGATTTTGGTAAATGACCACGTTTTAAGGTCCCTAGGATCCAATGTTAACATTTTCACGATAATGTCTGTGTGTATGTGTGTGTATCTGTGGATACTCTTTACGCTCTAACACAAATACTGTCGTTCTGAAAATTTTGAAACCTTGTATTTTTACCTTACTCTTATATGGAAAGATGCCATCAGGTTTTGGAGTACATCAGATAACCGGAAATGGCACTTTACTGGAAGCTCAAAATAGTTTTTCTTTGAAGAATACCTTTAAATGATATTTGTTCGAGATTTGTTATTATAAAAATAAGTTTTTAAAATTTTCTACAGGTCTGCGTTAATACTTTTTGTATAATTTATGGATGAATTTCTGAAACTATCTATAATTTTAATCCCGGAGCCTACGCTTTACACAACTTCATGGTTACACAGTTCAGATCTCAAATGTATGTAACTGACAGATATACGTCACTGTCAACAAACTAATCATTTCAAATAATAATAGTAACGTTTTAAAATGAAAATAGTAAATGGAACAATAATTATATGGAAAGGAACTTAATACAATTTACAGCATAAGTAAATATGTAGGAATATAGGTAAGATAATAAAAATACATAATATATCATCACGGCATATTACCAATGTTGGGTGAGCCAATCTACTTTATACACAGATGTCGGTAATAATGATGACATGTTTGTACCGTGCGGGCGTTTATCAGGCTTCACGCGAATCTGGGGATCCGGATTCGATTCCGACCAACGCCAAATATTTTAGAATTTTAAATGGCACATAATTGACCCCTGTGGTGCACTCATCACGCCAGCAATGAATATAGGTAATTATATAAATAAATAAAATGAATATATCATCACGGCATATTATCCATTGCTGCGTGTGCCAATCTGCTTTGTACACAGATTTTGGTAACGATGATGACATATTTGTACTGTGCGGGCGTTTACCAGGTGTCACATCACTATCACTTATTGCTGGCGTGGAGAGTGCACCACAGAGGTCATTTTTGTGCCATTTAAAATTCGAAATATTTGACGCCGGTCGGGATTGATCCGGTATTTAAATTTAATTTAATTTTAAGTATTTACATGAATAAAAATTAAATTAAACGGGAGGTATTTTGTTGGCCACATAAGATTTTTGTTTGTTTATAATTTTAAAGTTTTATAATAAGTACTACACGTACAACTCTGTTATACTACTGCTTTAACTGCCGACGTGATTCTGAATACAAAACAAAAGTCTAAAATAGAATGGAATTATATTGAATTCATCGTATTTTTAGTAAGAAAATATAATTAAGAAATACTTTGTCATTATTCTTTAACGTAATTTATATCAAAATTGCGTCTTTTTCAAGCGGAAAATGAATTTATCTCCGTTCCTTATAATTTGCCCGCTCTGTGTTGACATCCATTGAGTAAAAGCAATTTTCACGATTTCATTGCTACAAATATTATATAAAAAACGATGAAAGACAGATAATTCGATATTCGACCTTATTTGGTAGCTGTTATTTTCGAATTCTTGTAACACACTTTATGGCGAATATTTTTCTGTCATTCACTATGATCGAGCATTTTGCTATTTTTGATGTTTTTATAATTTTTTAATAGAAAAGTTCAAAATATTCAACAACATGCATTTTTTATAAAAGTGTGATTGACCAATTTCTTAAAAATATAAATGAAAGTAAAAGATTACACTTCTGTTCCAAATTAACATCTATTGCTATAATAGTTAATATGGTTTTGTCACGGCTTCCAATTATTTAGAAAAATATAAATAAAAACTTTGAAACAAGTTAAATCCTCGCTGCTTCTGAGTTTTAACTTATATTATGAACCCTTGCCCGCTAAATATTTTAATAATTTATATATTTTTGTATTTAGGGAGTGTGTAGTAATAACTGTGGTTAATATGGTTTTGTCACGGCTTCTAGTTATTTTGAAAAAAAATTCAAACTTTGAAACAAGTTAAATCTTCGCTGCTTCTGAGTTTAATCTTATACTATGAACCCTTATTCCCTGAATATTTTAATAATATATATTTTTTTATTCAGGACGTGTGTAGTAATAACTGTGGTTAATATAGTTCTTCACGGCCTTTATTTGTAATGATAAAGACCATTTTACTTTGAGTTTCACTATATTTGATCATTAGTTGTTTAATATTTTCAGTTGTTCTTATTTCCTATTATTTATTTATGAAAACATTTAATATTGTAACGTTTATTTATATGGGTGAAGTGTAAAAATTAGAGAAATATTATTAATTAAAATAATACGTTTATTAAACGATAAATAATTAGAATAAATATTAAAAAGAAAATAAAAATAACTAACACTATGATTAAATAATTATAAACAATAATTTAAGACTAAGAATATTATTATATGCTTAAACACTAAGATTGTTTATTTAAACAATATTTATATCTATATTTATTTACGTAACTGCATTTATTTCTGTTAACAACTCGTAGGCTGTTTATTTATATCACCAACTTCATTGCTCGTTGCTTCTTATATCAGATTGTCTTTTGCTGGCTTTGGCGACGGGTTTATATAGCGCGATGTCCTTCTCAAACTTTCTGACGCCACAATGAGATTGAATACAAAGAATTAAGGTCACCGGTGTAATTAACACGTCTAGTCGTATGGATTTTCCGCCGTCGGGGATTACGTCATCGCTCGGGAATATTCTACCAGTAGCGGCGCTCGTATACTCTTAAGTCAGGGGCGCACGTTACAATATATACTTTGTTCTATAATATTTTACATATTTCCATATTAATATTTGCTGAATAATGCTCAGTATGCTATATTATTATATTACTCTTAAACTCTGTACTGTGCTATGAAACGTCCGTGGTAGCTTTGTCCAAAATATTTTTTGTTCGAATCGGCTGCCAGTTCAGTCTGATATACCTTTCGGTCTTTTACACAGCAATGCTTTTCGGTTTAAGAAACACGGCACAAACTTTTCAAAGATTCATAGATGAAGTCACTCGCGGATTACAATTTTGTTGCGCATACATAGGCGATCTTTTGATAGCTAGTAAAACACCTGAATAACATATTACTCATTTAAAACTAATATTTACAAGACTTAAAGAATACGGAATTCTAATAAAAAAGAAAAATGAGAATTTGGAAAACCGGAAATCAATTTTTAGGACATCACATATCTATACAAGGAATATCACAACTATTAGAAAAAATAGAGGCAATAAAAAACATTCCATTTCCTCCAACATAACGAAAACTACGCGAATTTTTAGGTTTAATCAATTTTTATCATCGTTCTATACCAAATTGCATTACTATTTTAAAACCTCTAAACATGCTTATAGACAACAAAACACAAAAATTATCGAACTAAATGATCTAGCATTGTTAGCATTCCAAAACATAATATAAGCATTAGCTAAAGTAACCACATTAGCTGTACCAGTGGTTGGGGCACCTATCAAAATTATGGTAAACGCATCAGATGTAGGTATCGGTGCAGTTTTTCAACAGTTTCAAAATAACGCATGGAAACCCCATTAGCATTTTTTTCAACCTGTTTCACACAAACACAGCAAAGATGTAGTACTTTTGGTAGAGAATTATTAGCAATATATTTCGCAGTTAAACATTTTTAAAGATGTCCGATTAAGGTCATCTACGAATTCTATGAATTAAGATATTAGCTCCGCCCATTCTGTCAAATTCAGTATTGTCGTTTATTTATTTTTATGAGGGTACATAAGATACTATTGTTATATTAATAGTATAAAAATATATATTAGAGTAAAATCATTCAAAATTCAAAACTAAGTCAACTGGTAAGTTTATTAGCAAATGTAAAACCAAATATGTGAGAAATAGGATACCGACACTGTGTCAAAGCCAGTGACACTGACAGAAAATAATGTTATTCGTACGGCTATGAATCAAGGTAATATATCTGAATTACTAAATAAACTTACATTAGAGCGAAAGTATTGTCAACAACGAGCATCGTTTTAAAATGGAATTTCCTAACTTATTCCAAACAATAGGATGTTTTGAAAGACAAGCGTATTATATCCATCCTTATCACACACGCTTGTAGTTCTTGCAAATGAGAGAGATTAATGTATGCAAATTTGTTAATTCGTTCATGATACAGATGACCTTAAACGGTCATCTTTAAAAAAAATTACTGTATATATATGTGAAGAATTAATAATTTATTTATTTATTTGCCCAACAGGAAAAAGATCCAAATTACAGAGTACCATAAAAATTGAATAAGAATATATAATAAAGCACCAGTACATAAGCAAGTACATACAGCATATAAATCAAAATCAAAAAAATTGTATACATATATAAATAACAAGAAAATATAAATCAGTAGGTTCAAAGTTCTCTCACGCAACTATCAACTATACGATTAAATGTTACTAGTGAATCGCTAAAATCAGGTTCACTGCAATGTTTATTAAACAATTGACACGTAGTATTAATGGGACTTGCGTAGTGAGTATTAGTGCGTGAGAGATCACACTGAAAAACAAATGTGGTACGAGTATTACATGGCCTAACATGGAAATTGAGTTCTGATAAAAGGGTTGGAATGAATATAAAATTATTAATCAGTTTATATAAAAATAAGAGTTGAAATTTGGCACGGCGTATCTTTAAACATTCTATACTGAAGGTAGTACGCAGAGTTTTATAATCCATGTTCGGCCATATTTTGTGAAGTCGAAAATAAAAAATATTGCAAAAAAAAATTCAGCACATTTTCGATTTTATTAATATAATTAGCATAGAAAGAACTTCAAACAATGCATCCATACACCAATTTGCTTCTAACAAAAGAAAAATATAAACTGATTTGTGATTATTGTCACAGTGTTACGAAAATTAAGAGATGCGCGAAATGCAGATCTCAGTTTTATATGCATTTGAAATTATTTTATCCAAGTGTGGGTTGAATTGAAATTTATTATTAAACTAAATCGCAAGATCTTTAACTAGAATTACTCTGTTCAAAGTGATGTCGTCCATAGTATAATCGACGTGCTTAGCATTTAATTTTCTAGTGATGCTCATAACACAACATTTGCTGATGTTAAAAAACAAATTATTGTTCAGGGACCATTGATAAATATTACTAAGATCTGATTGCAACTCAAGATAATCTTTGGTCGATGAAATCTTATGAAAATTTTAAAATCATATGCAAACAGTAGGCAGTTAGAAAATTACACAACATCAACAATGTCATTGATAGACATAATAAATAACAAAGGGCCAAGGGGAACCCCGGACGTAGGTGTGAAAGAATTGGAGCAATAACCTCTTACATCTACATATTCGATTCTTTCATTCATGTATGAATAAATAAAATGTAACAGACTCTGACTGAATCCAATTTGCTCAAAAAACAGTGTCGAACGATTTGGAGAAATCATTGAATATGACATCAACCTGCTGCTTCATTTCTAAGATGTTATTCATATAGTTGGTAAAATCTAAGATATTAGTTAAAGTAGATAACAGTACGAGCCGTACTGTTGTTAGGACCTTGTGCCAGTTATAATAAATTATACAAAAAATAATATGGTAAATATTAGCTAACATGGAAAAAAACTCATAAAGAGGTAGATAAATGAATGAAGCTATTTTTTATAAACTTCTTAAATAAATACAAAGTGCAACTCGGGTATATTGGAGAAGCATAATAAATTATTATAACACAATAGGGGATTTAACGGGGAAAACATTGCAAAATAAGTCCTATACATTTTTACAGAAAAAATATCAGATGAACGAGTAGAATATGAGGGTACACGTAAAGATATTTTACTCAAGAGAGTTGGACTATCCATATGTCCATTTATAATTTTATAATGAAAAATTAATTCCAGCATCTCTCTACGTTTTTGTAAGGGGGTTATTTACGGTGAATGCCCTCAACTGTATTCACATATATTTGATAATGTGGAGACCAACATATAATAGCAAATTCCAGGTGAGATCTGACAAAAGTGTCGTATAAATGAACGAGAGTAGAGGGATTTTTAAAATTTGATCCAACTCGCAATATAAATCCAAGCATTTTATATGCCTTTTTAACTACGTTGTCAATATTTACATCACAAATTAATTTCTTATCTAAAATGATCCCTAGATCTTTGACTTGAGATACACGACTGATACCATTTCCATCAATATTGTAATTAAATACAAATATATTTCTACTACGTGAAAAAGAACATTTACTGTAGTTGATGCATAAGTCATTCTGATTAAGATAAATATTTAGTGTAACAAAATCATGAAGACTCAGACAATCAGTCAAAGAAACTTTTTTTTATATAACTTAAGATCATCAGCATACATTATGAATTTAGAATTTTGAAAACAGGAATTAATATCATTAATAAATAATACAAAAAGAGAGGTCCAAGGTGAGATCCCTGAGGTACTCCAGAAGTTATGGGGTAGATGTCAGAATTGAAACCATGTACTGTAACATATTGTTGTCTATGATTAGGTATGATGTAAACCACTCTAATATAATACCATGTATGCCGTACATCTTAAGTTTATCTATTAAAATATTAAAATGGAGTTATTTATTTTGTCAAATGCCTCGGTGAAGTCAGTGTACACAGCATCTACTTGTGTATTGTACTCCATGCTTAGAAGTATATAATCCGTGAATTCAACTAGATTAGGGTCGACAGATCGCCCACTGTAGGAACCATGCTGTTCTGTAATTATAACTAGCTTGAAAGCAGAAAATAAGCGCTTGTAAATATTTGTTTTCAACAATTTTCTCAAAAATACAAAGTTTTGATATAGGACGATAGCTGTCAACAGAATTTTGAGAACCAGTCTTAAAAACGGGAACAATTACAGTTGTTTTTCACAGGCTGGGACACTTACCTTCAGCAAGCGATTTATTTAAAATAGATAATGGGCAACTTAAAGATGTGGCACAATTTTTAATGAAAAAAACTAGGAATGCCTTCTTAACCTGCTCCTTTATTGACATCAATTCGTATATCTCATTTTCACAAACGCTAAAAGAACTGAGATCGACACAACTTTCACAGTATTTGCCTACATATTGCAACGTTTTATTTATATGGGTGAAGTGTAAAAATCAGAGAAATATTATTAATTAAAATAATACGTTTATTAAACGATAAATAATTAGGATAAATATTAAAAAAAAAACGGAATTAACAGTATGATTGATTAAATAATTATAAACACCAATTTAAGGCTAAGAATATTATTAAATACTTAAACACTAAGATTATTTATTTAACCAATATTTATATCACTATATTTATTTATATAACTACATTTATTTATATAACTACATTTATCTACAACAGTGCGCTAATATGAAATTAGTACACCAATTTGAATGTCATTATGGGTGATTTAATGGCACTGAGTGCTATTATGAGTTTCATAATGACACTCAGTGCTATTATGAAACTCATAATGACACTCAGTGCCATTAAATCACCCATGCGTATTAATAACGTAGGCTACGAATGAACATTTCAATGTTTCTCATTATGTCAAAAATGAAATGAAAAATATATTTTAAGATCAATTTAAACTGTTGTAGATAAAATATTGAAGGATACACATTTGATATAGCCTAATGAAACTTGCGTGATTAAAACACTCGGCTCATCGCCTCGTGATTTAACATCACACGCGTTTCATTATGAACACTATATCAAACTTGTATCCTTAATATCTATTATTTATGTTCACCACTCGTAGACTGTTTATTTATATTACGAACTTCATTGCTCGTTGCTTCTCTACAACAGACTGTATTCGCTGGCTTTGGCGACAATTTTATATAGCGCGATGTCCTTCTCAAACTTTCTGACACTACAATGACATTGAATACAAAGGATCCAGGTCATCCGTGTAATTAACAAGTCTAGCCGTATGGGTTTTTCCGTCGCCGGCGGGGATTACGTCATCGCTCGGGAATATTCTACCAGTTGCGGCGCTCGTATACTCTTAAGTCAGGGGCGCACGTTACACTGCCCCCTCCTTAAGGCTGTTTCGTCCCAAAACAGTTCTTGATGACGAAATCTACATGTGTTACCTTTGGTACATTTAGAAGTCTTGAACAAGTGACAGTCGATGGTCCGCTGGAGTTCTTATTTCTGTCCGTTAAGGTTAAAAATGCAGACAAGAATTTCAATATCGGTATAGCGGAAGAGGCTCTCTAACATGTTCCTAACAATCCTCCAATCTAAACCATCTAGTCCACAGCCTAACTTCGGTACTGCTAACTTCAAAATGTCATTCTCTAGCAGTTGATCCTTCAAATCGCACTCTTAGCGTGGCTTTGTAACAAGGTAGAAGATGTACTGCTGATGGTCTGCATTGCTATCTCTCAGTCGTAGCATTTTCCCAACAGATGGACGTTGGCTGGCCAGTTCTTGTAGTCGTCCATATTTCGCCTTAAAGACTGAAGCTATGCCGCGGGACATCTTTAAGTCTTCTGATACGCAGTCGCCGAGGGAATAATCTGAAGACACGGTAAACAGATCTCTATGTTCTTCTTTCGTCACGCCATATCACGCCTTGTGATTAAAGGAATACTGTTCCATGACGTCTTCAAAAGTCGATTCCTGAGCTATGATCCGAGGAACCGTTGCTCCACGCTGGTCTTCATCGTTGTCACCAGCGAAAGGGGCTAGCCTATTGAAGTGTACTACTCTCGGCTTCCCTGTTGGTGCGTTTCTAATCCTGTATATCACGTCGTTTATTCTCTTAACGGCCTCATAAGGACCTACCCAATTTCTTTACAGCTTTGGTGATAAACCTCGACGCCTTTGTGGATTGTAAAGCCGCACTATATCTCCAGTTTGGTATCCTCCATATCTGCCTTGATGTCATACTGTCCCTTCATTCGGTCGCTGGCAGTTTTAATGTTTGTGCGGACTTGTTCATGAATGTCGTCCATTCTTCTCCGTAAGTCCGTAACGTAATCTTCCCCGGCCAGATCTTCCCCAGGTTTACACAAAATTACCTGGTAGGCGCAGCTCACGCCCGAATAAGATGTTCGCAGGAGTTTGCCCTGTTGTTTCATGAACGGATGAACGATAAGCCATCAGGAACAGATGAAGATGTTGGTCCCAGTCTCTTTGGTGGTAGGAGACTACGTTCGACAAGTATCGGTTGATCGTTCTATTCATTCGTTCAAACATGCCATCGGACTGCGGATGTAATGCAGTTGTCCTCGTTTTATTATTCCTAATATCTTACAGATATTTTGGAAAACGGCAGACTCGAAATATCTTCCCTGGTCGGAGTGGAGTTCACATGGTACACCAAATCGGCATACACACTCTTTAACTAAGGTTTCAGAGACCGTGGTGACTTCCGGGCTGGGTAATGGATAGGTTTCAATTCATTTGGTGAAGTAGTCCATAACAACAACGATGTATTTATTTCCATCGTCACTTTCCAGAAATGGTCCGGCCACATCAATCACAATGCGCTCAAATGGACTGCCAACGTTGTATTGACGTATTGGAGCTCTTCGACGTCTATGCGGACCGTTGCTTCTAGCGCGAACCACACATTTCTTGCACCATTCTTTAACATCCTCCTTGCAATTAACCCAGTAAAATCTCATGCGCAAATTTTCTAAAGTCTTGTTGACTCCAAAATGGCCTCCTCCAGATCCGTCATGGATCTCTTTTAATACGTCTAGTATTCTATTCTTAGGAATAACCAATTGAGGTCTCTTCTCAGTTTCATCGGCATTTTCCACCACGCGCTTTAACAGGCCATCTTCAATCACCATGGAGTCCCATTGTGCCCAGTACGATTTTAAACTCTATGACTGTGGTGCAACATCTTCCTATATTGGTTTGCTCTCTTCTGTGTTCCATTCCAATAAAATTTTCAAAGTCGAGTCATTTTCTTGGTCCTTGCGTAGTCCATCGAGCTGTCAACTATCGTCGACTACTGTTATTCTGACGACGGTGGAACGTTTCTCTTCTAGTCGACTGCAATGTTTGCAGTCCTCTTGGTAAGGCCTTCTGGACAATGCAACGGCATTACGTTGGCTGGCACCTGTCCTGTGTTCGATTTTGAAATCGTATTCCTGTAGTCTCTCAATCCATCTAGCCACCTGACCTTCTGGATTTTTAAATTGTAGCAGCCATTTTAAAGCAGCATGGTCAGTCCTTATCAAACATCTTCTTCCGTATAAATATTTGTAGAAATGCTCCAAGGATTTCACGACTCAAGTTCTTTTCTGGTGATACAATAATTCCTCTCCGGTTTTGAGAAGGTCTTACTAAAGTATGCAATAACCTTCTCATGTCCATCTTGTTTCTGGGAAAGAATGCCACCAATTCCAACGTTGCTGGCATCTGTGTCCAGTATGAATTCTCCTTCAGGTAAAGGAAAACTTAGGACAAGTGCACTTGTCAAGGAATGTTTCAGTTCTTTAAAAGCAACTTTACAGTCCATTTCCCAGATAAATCTTCTTCCTTCTTCGGTAAGGCTTGTCAGTGGCTTAGCTATGTTGGTGAATCTAGGTACATATCGTCGATAGTAAGTACACAAACCAAGGAAGCTTCTAAGTTCGTGTTTGTCTCTAGGTACTGGCCAGTTACTCACAGCCCTTATTTTTTCCGGGTCAACTGCAATACTCTTACCCGAAACCACGTGTCCCAAGTAATGAACTTCTTTTTGGAACAGATGGCACTTCTTTGGACTGAGCTTCAAGTTAGCCTGTCTCAATCTTTGGAAAACCTCTTCCAAAATTTTCATGTGGTCCTCGAACGTGTTTACTACCACAATAATATTGTCGACATAGCCAGCCAATACGGTGTTCATAAGTCGTTCAAATGTTGCAGGGGCATTGCAGAGGCTAAATGGAATTACGGTAAATTGCCAGAGTCCGTTACCGATGGTGAAGGCTGTCTTCTCCTTGTCATTTGCATCCAAATCTACTTGCCAGTATCCGCTCTTTAGATCTATAGTGGAGAAAGTCTTTGATCCAGCCAAAGTGTCCAGTGTATCGTCTATTCGAGGTAGCGAGTAGCTATCCTTTTTCGTCACATTGTTGAGTTGACGATAATCGACGCAAAATCGTGTAGAGCCATCCTTCTTTTTTACTAACACCACTGGTGAAGCCCATGGACTGCTTGAAGGTTCGATTACACCTTCCACCTTCATGTCCTCAATAATTCTTTCGGCTTCCTCACGCTTTACCAATGTCAGTATTCTTGCTGATTGGCGGATGGGTCTTGTGTCTCGGTGTCTATTTTATGGTGAACCCTTTGGCTTTCTTGTCGAATTGGAACACATCTTGAAAATTACTAATTAAATTCTTTGCCTTGGTTCTCTAGTCTTGATACGATGTTGATATCTGGTTAATTAAAGTGTCTGGAACTTCTTGAGATGTGTTTCCTTTGGCCTTCACAGTTCGAATAATTGACGATACCGTCAATCAATCTCCTACAATTATTTCTCTTTTAAGAACAACCGGATAATAATTTATGTTCATTATCCGACCTGGAATTACCTGGCTGGCTTTGAACAGTGATTTTCCGACAACAACTATGGTGCCAGTTTTGGCATCATCATTCCTGGGCTCAAACATAACAATATTTCCCTCACAGAAACTACCATGTAAATGTGCTTCCAGGATAGTTTCACTTCGTTCTGGGAGAATAACGTCTTCGGTCAATAGTACGCGCACAGCTTTTTCGTCTCGTGGGTTTAATACGATTTCTTCTTCATTAACCATCATTACTTCCTTCTCCAGGTCAAGCTTAAAACCGTGCTTTGTCATTGCGTCCATACCAAGTATTAATTCATCTTCAACTTCAGCTACCAGCGCACGATGTTTAAAGTAGGTGTTTCCAATAGACATGGTGACATCTACTTCTCCTAATGCGGTAGTTTGTTCTCCCGTCGCTGTGCGTAATCGCCACTTAGTTGGTTGGAGATGCGTCTTGCGACTTTTCTTTACCAAGTCGGGTCTAATTATAGTCTTTGTCGCACCCATATTCTAACATTTTCAGTGGCCTTCCGTCAATAGTGCCATCCACGTAGATACTGTTGGATTGATGATGAAGGGATGCGACATAACTGATGAATTGTGGGGCTACTAGATTACGGGTCGACAGTTGCCCCTTCGCATCAGCACGACTTAGTTTTCCGAATCCTTTTCTTCCTTTGTCGATTCCGTTTTCTTTTGGATTTTTCTGCAAAGTCTCTGCGGATGGCCCAGGTCGCCGCAATTCCAACAACGAAGTTTCTTTCTTCCGGTAAACACTTCACTTGCAATTCGTCGCATCATCTCTTCTACATCTTCAATGTTTTCATTTCTCTCAGCATCGATATTCCGTACTCGTGATTGATTACGTGAGGCTTGATTGGTAGCTTCATGGTCCAATGCATATGAAAGTGCGTCGATTAAAGTTTTTGGGCGAGCCAATTGCAGTGCTTGCTGAGTTTCGTTGTCTCGAACGCCGTAAATGAATGATTGGGTGGCCAGGCACTCCAAAACGCTGTCAGGAGCTGTAGGATGTGCGAGACGAACCTAACGAGCTACGTCAGCTTCAAATTCATGAAGGCTTTCTTTTGAACTCTGATACCGGTTTCTTAGTTGCATCTGGTATACCTGCTCCAGATGCCCATTGCCATATCGCATATCCAACCGCTTGACTAGTTGGTCGTAGTCTTCCTGTTCTTCTTTCTTCAGCGTTTGTAGGGTGTCGATAGCTTCCCCACGCAACGAGACGGTCAACGCTGTAGCTTTTTCCGTGGGTGTCCAGTTATTTCGCAGCAGCTTCAAATTGTTTTAAATAGTTCGGCCACGAAGATTTTCCATCAAATTCCGGTGTTGCAACGATCAACGATGACTTCAAGTATCAAGTATTTGCCCCCTACTCTGCGCAATCGCGCAGAGTCGCACAAGGCCAATTTTGCCAATTCACGAACAAAAAAAAAAATATATTATATATTTAAATAATAAATTACTACAATCGGCCATACTTACTAGGAATCCGACTCGGAGTCGCTATAAACATTTACTATCCAAGGTTTTATAAATTCTGCACAAGTAGAAGTCCCCCATGTGACCAATCTTTATTACATCGTATCTTTAATTTTCCTTGGCCTTTGTGATATCATAGGGGCCTAAGTATTTTCTAGCCACCTTTAAACCACTTCCAAATTGTGTACGCTTTATTGTTACAAGATCACCTGTCCTGTATATTCTTGGTTTTTTTCTTCTTAAATTGCAATCTCTCCGTTTTCTTCTTGAATCTTTATTAGACACTCCATACTTTTTTTTCTTAATTCTTCTCTAAAAGTATCAAATTGCCTTCTTGGTTCTTCTTCAATCATTTTGCATAAATTTATATCTTCTTTATTCCTCATTGTCACACCTACTAATATCTCGAATAGCGTAATACTGCGTTGGTAGGTATTACAAAACATTGAAAAAACACATTTTACAAAATATTCAACATAATGTATCTAATTAAATAGATATTTATTAGAAAATATAAGAACGTAGAAGCATAGTATCACTTTTCTTCTATATGCCTGTTTTTGAAATTTTGTTCTATCTTTAAAACTACGTATGTAATTTACAAATTTCTAAACCAATTTTACGGAATTTTACGAATACTGAAATGAGTTGCCCTAGTCTTGTCGCGGCGGAGTACGGGTAGAGAGGAATAGAAGATGGGATGGTTTTCCAACCATGGACGATGCCAGTGCGGGGTGCGGGGTATACTTTGTATTCGTAGTAAATTGTTACTATTCGCTGTATATTTCTATAACCCAATATTCGAGATTGGCGCCGTGGGAAGAAAAACTGAACTGCTCCAAGAAAAAAAAAACAAAGGACAAAATTTAATAAACCATCAAAAAAAACGGTAGCTCGCTTTTTTTTAAATATATCTTTCTTACCTCCCGCTACCCTTGGTAAGAGTGGTATAGGGATCGTGCTAAAAATCGCATATCGAGATTTTGGTAAATGACCACGTTTTAAAAACTGATGACTAACGTAAAAGTTATTACACAATACTATACTGCAAAATCAAAGCCAAGTATGGCAAACTGAGAAGAGATTGAGTGCTTCTAATTCCGGCCAAGTATGTAAAATGCACCGCTCTACCTGTTGCAAAACGATTTTAGAGACAAAATTTAATAAACCATCAAAGAAAACGGTAGTTCGTTTTTTTTTAAATATATCTTTTTTGCCTCCCGCTACCTTTGGTAAGGGTGGTATAGGGATCATGCTAAAAGTCGCATATCGAGATTTTGCTAAATGACCACGTTTTAAGGTCTCTAGAATCCATTTTTAACATTTTCACGATGATGTGTGTGTGTATGTATGTTTGTATGTATGTATGTGTGTGTGTGTATGTGTGTGTGTGTGTGTGTGGTGTGTGTGTGTGTGTGTGTGTGTGTGTGGATCCTCTTTACGCTCTAACTCAAATACTATCATTCAGAAAGATTTGAAACCATGTATTTCTACCTTATTCTAATATGGAAAGAAGCCATTAGATTTTGGTGACAATCGGATAACCGGAAATGGCAGTTTACTTGAAGCTCAAGATAGTTTTTCTTCCAAAAATACCTTTAAATGTATTTTTTTCTCAATTGTTATTGTAAAAATTAAAGATTATTCCATTTTCTACAAGTTTGCTTCAATACTTTTTGTATATAATTTATGGATAAATTTATAAAGTAATATAAAAATTATAATTATACCTCGGAGCTTATGCTTTAAATACATCTCCGTGTTTACATAGTTCAGCTCAAATGTATGTAACTGACAAATAAATGTCACTGTCAAAAAACTAATCATTTGAAATTAATAATTGTTAATTTGCGCAGTGTATGATTATGAATAAGAACAATCCTTATCAATGAAACTATATTTATTGAATAACTATCACTGACATATAATAATTGATGATCTGACATATGTATCAATCACATGTTCATATTTTTTAACTCGCCTACTTCTATTTTTCAATTGAGGAAGTATATTTTAATTGCTCTTTCTAACAATCCCCCTCAATTAAAAATAATTTTACATTTCAAACATATTTAACAATAAAATGAATTAAATTAGACTTAAACCATTACGGAGTTTTTCAAATTGATGTTTCGGAAGTCCCTTCGTCAGAATGTCAGCAATCTGTTTATTACTCTGAATGTATTCTAGATGAACGATTCCTCCTTCTATTTGTTGCTTGATGTAATAATATTTTACATCTACGTGTTTAAACCGTTTCGTATTTCCTGGTGTCTGCGCAATATTTATCGTTAACTGGTTATCTTCGAGAATGTAAATTCTTCCAAGTTCTCTAATTTTCAAATCATTCATAATTTATTTTATCCAGCATCCTTCTGTTATTGCATTAGTTAATGCCACATATTCTGCTTCACAAGATGATAGCGTGACTATAGGCTGCTTCTTCGATGCCCACAATATTGGATTACCATATACCTTCACTATAAAATCAGTTGTAGACTTTCTGTCAATGGAATCGCCAGCGAAATCATCATCAACATATCCTTGAATTATTTTACTATCTTTGTTTTTAACATAAATCAGTTTTAAATTAATAGTGTTTTAATATACCGTAATACTCTCTTCAACGCATTGAATAATTCTTGACTGGCTTTATTTTGTATCGACTCAATATTTCAATGGCTGTACACAAATCAAGTCTTGGTCCTAACATAGCTTACATAAGAAATCCAATTAACTTTCTACATTTATTTTCTAGGTTCTTATCTGGTGGAGGATTTTCTGGAAGTTCTAAATTTTGTTCTATTGGAGTTGACACAGGATGAAAATTTTCCATTCCAAACATTTCTAGTATTCTCTTCAAATAACTTATCTGATCTCTCTCAATAGAATTCTTACTTTGTTTAATGTACAATCCCAAATAGTTAGAAATTTTTCCCATATCTGTCATTTTAAAAAAATTCTTTAGCCTTCCTTTGAATTTTTCTACATCTCCGTCACCACATATTACCAAATCATCTACATATAACAGAACATATATCTTTCTAATATTTTCTGTCTTTACATATAAACAAGTAACGGTTTAAAAGCAAAATTGTAAATATAACAATTGTTTTATGGAAAGGAACTTAAAATACATAATTTCTAGCATTAGTAAATATGCAAGGTATGTATTTAAATAAAGAAACAAATAAATATATTATCACGGCATATTATCCATTGCTGGGTGTGCTAATATGATTTATACATATATTTCGGTAATAATGATGATATATTTGTATTGTGCAAGCGATTACCACAAGGATTAATTATATGCCATTTAAAATTCGAATTATTTGGCGTTGGTCGTGATCGAATCGGATTCCCCAGATTCGCGACCAGACATCAGGCACGCGGCAACGAGACCCCATAGGTAAATGGCGGGAGGTATTGTGTTGGTCACATCAGATATTTTTGTATTTATTCTGGATTCACGCCGCAAATTATATTTACAATTTATTTTAATTCAATTTATTTTCAACATAATTTTTCTAAATGCAACCCTAAACCGATGCATAAATTAAAAACGCTCATGTACACATTATCATAATCAAATGTCTGTGAATGAATTTTTTAATTGGAGTTAAATAGGTATCATATAAGCAAAAATTTAGTTCTTTTTTTTAGTTAATAGATGCTAAAAACTGATGACTAACGTAAAAGTTATTAATTATACAATAGCCCAGGCAAATTAGACTTTTGCTTCCCGCACGTTCCTATTTTGACACTACCATAAATTTTATTTTTATTAATTTACGGGTTGTAAATATTTAAAACACTTAAGGCCTTATAGTTTAGCAACGTCAGGGACTCGTGAGTAGAGCTGGTTCACTATATGATCTTATTTTACTTCTTTATATATTGTTAATTAATAGTCTTTTGCCGGCCGATTCTTGGAAAAAAAAGTTGTAAGAGTCAGTCATTTACCGACCATAGGTGTGAGCGTTTTATGGATATAGCTAAGTTTATCAGTTAGTGAATATAGAGTATTCTGTGGGATAAATGCTTAGCCACCCAGTTTGGGGATTTAAACTGTAAAACTTTTGGGAAATTGTATTAATTTCTGGCGGAAACATTCCGGATTTAAGCGCACCGAAGGTCGATAAAAAATCCTATAAACCACCTAACAACTAAGGTAAATATAAAGCAACTTTAGGCAAAAATAATAATTTGTATTCCTTTTCTTAATGTACAAGTATGTTTTTATAAAATATTTCGATCTTGTTTAAATTTATTTTTCAATCACATGTAAAATGAATTATTGGTGAACTAGCGATGCTAACAAGTCTCTTTCAGGTTTTATTGTTGGGTTTTATCTTTGGATTTTATCCTTGTATTTCATTGTTGGATTTGATTGTTGTACTGTACAATCAAGAAATATTTTGGGATTTCGGAGTCTGGGAGATCATATCTGAGTGTAAATCCATGCGGCGTGATCACGGAGCATGTTGCAGCCAGAATTCGCCATTTTGAAACGTGATCTGACGTACCATCTGACGTCAACGGAAATTTGGATGCTAGAACTGCCAGCAGCGCCAACGGTCGCAGATGAACCAGATAAGCCACTGATTTTGGTTATATTTTCATTGATTTATTTGTTTAAATTAACGTCATGAATTTATGAATTATTTTTGGAAATTCACATTCTGTTTAACATATATTTATTATGGTTATTGATGTACTAATTCATGCGAGCCTTTGTTTATTAATTGAGTATTCTTGCAGTTTTATTAGTTATCCTTTAGGGTTTGTTAAGGTAGTAGGAAGGGTTAGAACTCGATTTACTGAGTATTTATGTTGCGCTCGCACTTCTCTGCTTGATCGATCAAACATTCGTCGTACGTCTTTTGCGTAACTTTATTTAAGCTTTTTTTATTGCGAAGTCCTCGCTCATCCGCGCATTGCGCATCCCCTACGTGGAACCTGTCATGTTTTTGTTTTGCATTACCCTTTTTTTTTTACTAAAAACTCGCTTGAGTTATATAATTTTCTTAAATTATATCTTGAATTGTTTTCAAACATACTTTAACTTTATTATTATTTTATTTAATATTAATTTATTAAAGTTTCATATAATTTTTTGTATCTCTTTCTTTTTTTATAATATACATAATTGTTAGTTAAAGTTAAAACGTGGCTTCATTAAGTAACTACCCCTGTAACCGACTCCAGGTACACCCATTCGTAGGGTTTCGGTATTTTCGTGGTTGTGTGCCTTATAAACAACCCCGTGGCGCCCTATATTTAATTATTATTAATACTAACATTTCTTTATTTTTAATTTCGACCCACCCCGACCTCCACTGTCTCAAAGCTAGCGGCCGCAATCTCAAACATCTGTAGATGCGTATTATTTATTCCGAATTTTATATGTCATAAACATATAGACATCAGGAAAACGTTACATATTACAAAGCTGGAAATGATTTTAATCTACTTTGGGCATCCAAAATAAGAGTTTTATGAGTTTGCGACAGTTGTTCTGTCTATAATTAAAGAGCAAAAAAATTTACGTCTAATAATCTCCTTAAACATCATATTCGGTTCAGCCGTTTAGCCACAATCTCTCGTCAAAAATCGGCAATTTTTACCAACTGTCTGAAAAGTCCGTTATGCTCATGTTCACACGCCTGTAACTTAAAAACGGCTTCTCCAAATGAAAAATGTCTAGTTACGAAAGTTGTAGAGCATTAAATTCTGCGTAAAGGGAGCTAATTTTTAAAATTTTCTCGTTCCTACACACAGATACACGAAAAAAACCGAAAGTAGTCATAGCGTTGAAATTCCGCTAGGTAAGGAAGATATTATCTTTCTTAAAAAAATTCGGTAGTGAGTTTCCAATGAATAAGCAGGTTGTAGGGTCCCTACAATACGGTTTTACTATTTTTACGATGATGCCTGTATGTGTGTATGTGTGTGTGTGTGTGTGTGTGTGTGTGTGTGTGTGTGTGTGTGTGTCTGTGTGTGTGTGTGTGGGTGTGTGTGTGTGCGTGTGTGACTATAATGTCAGTGAGTCAAGGAAGAGGAAAATAAATTACTAGAGAAGGCTGAGGAAAACGAGGAGAAACAAAATGTACCTCAAAAGCTACGAAAGGAGGATGTAAAAGTTGTGAATGTACCAAATCACAGAAAACAAATTCCGGTTATTCACTGGGGCTTAAAATTTGATGGGAATGTACGAGAGGTAAGTGTACATGCTTTTCTTGAAAGAGTAGAAGAGTACAGAATCTCCAGAAATGTATCAAAGGAAGAGCTTTGCGATTCGGCAATAGAATTGTTAAATGGAACTGCATTAACATGGTACCGTTCAATTCGATCAAATATTAAAACATGGGACGATTTTGTCCGTGAGTTAAAGGCGGAATACGAGCCATTCGATTATGGTCTTGAACTCTGGGATGAAATAAGGGCTAGGACCCAAGGTACGGACGAGCCCGTTGGGACATATATCGCGGCCATGATAAATTTATTTAATCGGTTACCGGATGCTCCAAAGGAAGAAGAAAAGTTGCAAGTCTTAAGGCGTAATATTCTACCCTGTTACATTGAAGGGATAGGACTTACAACAATATCTTCTGTGGGACAATTACTACAAGTATGTAAGCAGTTAGAGGTCAATAAGAAGTTAGCGGAAAGATTCAAGCCACCTCCTTTGAGTCGTAAGAATTTATTAGAGCCAGATCTTGCTTACCAAGGCTATACACGAACAGCCACAGCACATTCAACTGATACACCATCGCCCTCATTTCCTAAGTTTAAATGTTGGAATTGTCAACAAACAGGACATCGTGCCCGAGACTGTAAACAGTCTAAACGAGAGAGCTGTTATAAATGTGGTCAATCAGGTGTTAAGACCAAGGATTGTCTTAAATGTTCGAAGGCGGGAAACGCACCACCGAGGAAGTAAGTGACCGTGTTTCTTCCTCCAACGTTCATGAAATCACGACTCAAAACTCTCGTCTAATGACACAGAAAACCGCTGTTTTGGATTATATTTTATTTCATTTAGGCAAGGATCAACGTCCGTACTTAAAAGTTTCGATATTTGGTAAATCATTTCTTGGATTATTAGACTCTGGCGCGTCACGTTCAATCATTGGTAGAGACGGATGGAATATTTTAAGTCGGCTGAATACTCGGTTAGATCCACACGATAATCCAAATTGTAAAGTCGCGAACGGCAACTCTTGTACAAGTTTAGGTTCGGTTTGTTTACCGGTAACACTAATGGATAAGGTTAGGCTTATAAATTTCCTGGTAGTGCCTGATGTTTCGCATGAAATTATTCTTGGACTAGATTTTTGGTTCGGCATGGATATTATTCCGGATTTAAAGCGCGATGTTTGGAAATTCTCATCAGATTCCAGTACATCAATTGATTCCGTTTTGCAATCTGATATGGATCTCACGGTTGAAGAACGACAGCGACTAACAAAATTCTTGAATAAAAATTTCACTAAAATGAAAACTTCTTTAGGATGTACCACCTTAGTTGAACACGAGATTAAACTCACCTGTGATACTCCAATAAAACAAAGATATTATCCGGTTTCTCCGGTAATGCAGAAGCACATTGACAAAGAGCTAGATAAAATGTTAACTGAAGGAATTATTGAGCCATCTGTTAGTCCTTGGTCATCGCCAATTTTATTAGTACCTAAAAAGGATGGAGAATTCAGGTTTTGTGTTGACTTTAGAAAAGTCAATCATGTTACGAAGAGAGATGCTTATCCTATTCCATATGTATCTGCTATTTTAGATCGACTGCGTGGAGCGAAATATCTTAGTTCCTTAGATATTAAATCTGCTTATTGGCAAATTCCCATGGCCAAATCCAGCAAAGAATATACCGCCTTTACAATTCCCGGTAGAGGTTTGTTTCACTTTAATCGCCTGCCCTATGGATTGACCAACGCACCCGCTACTTGGCAGCGACTAATAGATCGTGTACTGGGGGCTGATTTAGAACCGTCAGTATTTGTTTATTTGGACGATATCATTGTTGTCTCTGAAACTTTTGAGCAACATTTGGAAATTTTACAAAAAAATTTTGATCGTTTATTTTCAGCTGGATTAACCTTAAGCCCGACCAAGTGTATGTTTTGTCGCCCAGAATTGAAGTATCTCGGATACATTGTAAATAAACAAGGACTTCAAGTCGATCCCGATAAGGTGAAAGCCATATTAGAAATTCCTGTTCCTACTTCTGTTAAGGAAGTACGTAGATTCCTTGGCATGACTTCATGATATAGAAGATTTGTAGAGAATTTTTCAAGTGTCAGTGCTCCACTGAATAGTTTACTACGGAAAAATAGAAAATTTGTGTGGGATGATAATTGCCAAAAATCATTTAATACCTTAAAAGAATGTTTAGTGTCGTCACCCATTCTTACATGCCCAGATTTTTCGCGCCCTTTTAGTGTGCAAACAGATGCCAGTTCTTATGGGCTCGGAGCTGTACTTTCTCAGGAGTATCCTGATGGAGAGAAATTAGTGTGTTTCCTAAGCAGATCCTTAAATAAACAAGAGCGTAATTACACCACGACAGAACGTGAGTGTCTTGCTGTCGTTTGGGCACTAGACAAGTTGCGACCTTATTTGGAAGGAGCCGATTTTACTGTCATAACGGATCATCACTCTCTTGTCTGGTTAAATAATTTAAAAGACCCTTCTGGTCGTTTGTGTAGGTGGGCTGTTAAGCTGCAACAATACAACTTCCGTATAGTACATCGTAAGGGCAAGGAACATTTTGTACCGGATTGCTTATCCCGCGCAGTTGTCAAAACTGATATGATCGACAATCATCAAATGGAGGAACCAACAAATTCCGATCGAGACCCATGGTATCAATCCATGTTGCAAAAGATCATTGGAAATCCTCGCAAGTATCCTTCTTGGCGTGTTGAAAATGGTGAACTTTTCAAACATTTTGAACCAAGTATTCCAGAGCTTTCTAACCCCGAAGATTATTGGAGAAAAGTCGTTCCGAAACAATCTCGATTGAATGTTATTAAAGCAGCTCATGTTGAGCCAACTTCCGGACATCCAGGCGTAACAAAGACTTTTAAGAAGATAGCGCGCACTTACTACTGGCCGAAAATGAGAGCAGATATAGCTGCATATATTCGAAGATGTAGAACTTGTTTGTCTTACAAAACCGTGCAGAAGTCTCCTGCTGGTTTGATGGGTTCTCGTCCACAAGTTTTACGCCCGTTCCAGCTCATCAGTACGGACATTATAGGTCCATTACCGCCCTCATCTCGTGGGTTTCGCTTCATTTTAGTAGTGGCAGACTACTACAGTAAATTTGTCTTGACTTTTCCACTACGATCTGCTACAGCAAAAGCTATATGTGAACACATAGAGAATAGTGTATTTTTATTGTTTGGAGTACCGCAGTATGTTATCTGCGACAATGGTGTTCAGTATAAGTCTGTGGATTTTAAGAAGCTTTGCGATCAGTATAACATTAAGATACTTTACAATGCCTTGTATCACCCGCAGAACAACCCTGCAGAACGTGTAAATAGAGTGATCAAGACTACGTTAGCGTAATACGTGAAAGACAAACACCGCGATTGGGTAAAATACTTACCTATGGCAAGTTGTGCGATTAGAACTCTGACTCATGATGTAACCGGTTTTTCCCCATACTTTGTGAACTTTGGTCGTGAACAAATGCTATTCGGGAAGGAATACCAGAATAAAGGTATTACCGAGGACGGTCAGATTGAGTATGATCGCAAAAATATTGTGCAATTAAGGCCAATCGGATTCCAAAAGATTTATGTTGAGGTGCAGCGAAGACTTGAAGCAGCGTATATTAAAAATAGTTCGCAGTACAATCTTCGTCGTCGAGCTGTTAACTTTGAAGTTGGACAGTCTGTTTGGAGACGAAATTTTGCTTTATCAAAAGCAGCTGATAATTTTGCCGCGAAATTAGCTCCAAAATATATCGGTCCATTCATTATTAAACATAAAGTTTCTTCAACTACTTATGAACTCATGGATGAAGATGGAAACTCTAAAGGCATTTGGCATGTTAACGACTTACGTCCAGGTTACGATGGAAATTCTCTTGATGATAATTGAATTGTTTTTTTTATATATTTTCTCTGTATTACGAAATTGTTAATCGTATGTGTGCAAAAAAAATCTATTTTCTGGTTAGGAATTTTTCCACAAGAAAGTGGAGGGGGAGTTGTCACGTTCCTATTTTGACACTACCATAAATTTTATTTTTATTAATTTACGGGTTGTAAATATTTAAAACACTTAAGGCCTTATAGTTTAGCAACGTCAGGGACTCGTGAGTAGAGCTGGTTCACTATATGATTTTATTTTACTTCTTTATATATTGTTAATTAATAGTCTTTTGCCGGCCGATTCTTGGAAAAACAAGTTGTAAGAGTCAGTCATTTACCGACCATAGGTGTGAGCGTTTTATGGATATAGCTAAGTTTATCAGTTAGTGAATATAGAGTATTCTGTGGGATAAATGCTTAGCCACCCAGTTTGGGGATTTAAACTGTAAAACTTTTGGGAAATTGTATTAATTTCTGGCGGAAACATTCCGGATTTAAGCGCACCGAAGGTCGATAAAAAATCCTATAAACCACCTAACAACTAAGGTAAATATAAAGCAACTTTAGGCAAAAATAATAATTTGTATTCCTTTTCTTAATGTACAAGTATGTTTTTATAAAATATTTCGATCTTGTTTAAATTTATTTTTCAATCACATGTAAAATGAATTATTGGTGAACTAGCGATGCTAACAAGTCTCTTTCAGGTTTTATTGTTGGGTTTTATCTTTGGATTTTATCCTTGTATTTCATTGTTGGATTTGATTGTTGTACTGTACAATCAAGAAATATTTTGGGATTTCGGAGTCTGGGAGATCATATCTGAGTGTAAATCCATGCGGCGTGATCACGGAGCATGTTGCAGCCAGAATTCGCCATTTTGAAACGTGATCTGACGTACCATCTGACGTCAACGGAAATTTGGATGCTAGAACTGCCAGCAGCGCCAACGGTCGCAGATGAACCAGATAAGCCACTGATTTTGGTTATATTTTCATTGATTTATTTGTTTAAATTAACGTCATGAATTTATGAATTATTTTTGGAAATTCACATTCTGTTTAACATATATTTATTATGGTTATTGATGTACTAATTCATGCGAGCCTTTGTTTATTAATTGAGTATTCTTGCAGTTTTATTAGTTATCCTTTAGGGTTTGTTAAGGTAGTAGGAAGGGTTAGAACTCGATTTACTGAGTATTTATGTTGCGCTCGCACTTCTCTGCTTGATCGATCAAACATTCGTCGTGCGTCTTTTGCGTTAACTTTATTTAAGCTTTTTTTATTGCGAAGTCCTCGCTCATCCGCGCACTGCGCAACCCTACGTGGAACCTGTCATGTTTTTGTTTTGCATTACCCTTTTTTTTTACTAAAAACTCGCTTGAGTTATATAATTTTCTTAAATTATATCTTGAATTGTTTTCAAACATACTTTAACTTTATTATTATTTTATTTAATATTAATTTATTAAAGTTTCATATAATTTTTTGTATCTCTTTCTTTTTTTATAATATACATAATTGTTAGTTAAAGTTAAAACGTGGCTTCATTAAGTAACTACCCCTGTAACCGACTCCAGGTACACCCATTCGTAGGGTTTCGGTATTTTCGTGGTTGTGTGCCTTATAAACAACCCCGTGGCGCCCTATATTTAATTATTATTAATACTAACATTTCTTTATTTTTAATTTCGACCCACCCCGACCTCCACTGTCTCAAAGCTAGCGGCCGCAATCTCAAACATCTGTAGATGCGTATTATTTATTCCGAATTTTATATGTCATAAACATATAGACATCAGGAATACGTTACAAAAAATTGGCACCCAACGACGTGGGGCTATTTAGTTAAAAGAGGCTATTTAGTTAAAAGAGGCTATTTAGTTAAAAGAGGCTATTTAGTTAAAAGAGGCTATTTACTATAAAAGAAGCTATTTAGTTAAAAGAGGCTATTTAGTTTAAAAGAGGCTATTTAGATTAAAATGAGCTGTTTAGTTTAAAAGAGTATCTAATTTCAAAGGGACCTAACGTAGTAATATAAAAGCGGTACGTAACGTTTAGGGCTATTGCTAGACATACTTTGAAAGTTATTGTTCGTTTAACGTGTCTTTAATTGTTTAGTATTTGATTAAGGCCATCAGTAGGCCATTGCTTGATTAATAGAATTAATTGTTCTGGTATTTTATCGTTTATATACGTATTGATTATTTAATAAAATGGAAACAATACGATTAAGTAGAGACGAATTGCAATATGAACTACAAGTTCGAGGTATGAGTAACACAGATAGTTTAAGCATATATGTGATGCGCCGTGAACTTGCTAAGAAAATGAAAAATGAAGAACTTGGCGAAATTGTAAATAATTCGGTGACACCATTAGACCCGTCACAAGAGATAGATATATGCACTGAAAAAGTGGTAGAGTTACAAACTCTGATCGAAAATTTTGAAGGGACAAGCAGTAGTTATCACTACTTAAAATATTGTACGAAAATTCAGCACATTATTTACAGATTGAGAAGAATATCTACCGAAAATCAGGAACTAATAGAATCTATTCAGCAGTTAACTAAAAGAGTCAAGGAAGAGGAAAATAAATTACTAGAGAAGGCTGAGGAAAACGAGGAGAAACAAAATGTACCTCAAAAGCTACGAAAGGAGGATGTAAAAGTTGTGAATGTACCAAATCACAGAAAACAAATTCCGGTTATTCACTGGGGCTTAAAATTTGATGGGAATGTACGAGAGGTAAGTGTACATGCTTTTCTTGAAAGAGTAGAAGAGTACAGAATCTCCAGAAATGTATCAAAGGAAGAGCTTTGCGATTCGGCAATAGAATTGTTAAATGGAACTGCATTAACATGGTACCGTTCAATTCGATCAAATATTAAAACATGGGACGATTTTGTCCGTGAGTTAAAGGCGGAATACGAGCCATTCGATTATGGTCTTGAACTCTGGGATGAAATAAGGGCTAGGACCCAAGGTACGGACGAGCCCGTTGGGACATATATCGCGGCCATGATAAATTTATTTAATCGGTTACCGGATGCTCCAAAGGAAGAAGAAAAGTTGCAAGTCTTAAGGCGTAATATTCTACCCTGTTACATTGAAGGGATAGGACTTACAACAATATCTTCTGTGGGACAATTACTACAAGTATGTAAGCAGTTAGAGGTCAATAAGAAGTTAGCGGAAAGATTCAAGCCACCTCCTTTGAGTCGTAAGAATTTATTAGAGCCAGATCTTGCTTACCAAGGCTATACACGAACAGCCACAGCACATTCAACTGATACACCATCGCCCTCATTTCCTAAGTTTAAATGTTGGAATTGTCAACAAACAGGACATCGTGCTCGAGACTGTAAACAGTCTAAACGAGAGAGCTGTTATAAATGTGGTCAATCAGGTGTTAAGACCAAGGATTGTCTTAAATGTTCGAAGGCGGGAAACGCACCACCGAGGAAGTAAGTGACCGTGTTTCTTCCTCCAACGTTTATGAAATCACGACTCAAAACTCTCGTCTAATGACACAGAAAACCGCTGTTTTGGATTATATTTTATTTCATTTAGGCAAGGATCAACGTCCGTACTTAAAAGTTTCGATATTTGGTAAATCATTTCTTGGATTATTAGACTCTGGCGCGTCACGTTCAATCATTGGTAGAGACGGATGGAATATTTTAAGTCGGCTGAATACTCGGTTAGATCCACACGATAATCCAAATTGTAAAGTCGCGAACGGCAACTCTTGTACAAGTTTAGGTTCGGTTTGTTTACCGGTAACACTAATGGATAAGGTTAGGCTTATAAATTTCCTGGTAGTGCCTGATGTTTCGCATGAAATTATTCTTGGACTAGATTTTTGGTTCGGCATGGATATTATTCCGGATTTAAAGCGCGATGTTTGGAAATTCTCATCAGATTCCAGTACATCAATTGATTCCGTTTTGCAATCTGATATGGATCTCACGGTTGAAGAACGACAGCGACTAACAAAATTCTTGAATAAAAATTTCACTAAAATGAAAACTTCTTTAGGATGTACCACCTTAGTTGAACACGAGATTAAACTCACCTGTGATACTCCAATAAAACAAAGATATTATCCGGTTTCTCCGGTAATGCAGAAGCACATTGACAAAGAGCTAGATAAAATGTTAACTGAAGGAATTATTGAGCCATCTGTTAGTCCTTGGTCATCGCCAATTTTATTAGTACCTAAAAAGGATGGAGAATTCAGGTTTTGTGTTGACTTTAGAAAAGTCAATCATGTTACGAAGAGAGATGCTTATCCTATTCCATATGTATCTGCTATTTTAGATCGACTGCGTGGAGCGAAATATCTTAGTTCCTTAGATATTAAATCTGCTTATTGGCAAATTCCCATGGCCAAATCCAGCAAAGAATATACCGCCTTTACAATTCCCGGTAGAGGTTTGTTTCACTTTAATCGCCTGCCCTATGGATTGACCAACGCACCCGCTACTTGGCAGCGACTAATAGATCGTGTACTGGGGGCTGATTTAGAACCGTCAGTATTTGTTTATTTGGACGATATCATTGTTGTCTCTGAAACTTTTGAGCAACATTTGGAAATTTTACAAAAAAATTTTGATCGTTTATTTTCAGCTGGTTTAACCTTAAGCCCGACCAAGTGTATGTTTTGTCGCCCAGAATTGAAGTATCTCGGATACATTGTAAATAAACAAGGACTTCAAGTCGATCCCGATAAGGTGAAAGCCATATTAGAAATTCCTGTTCCTACTTCTGTTAAGGAAGTACGTAGATTCCTTGGCATGACTTCATGGTATAGAAGATTTGTAGAGAATTTTTCAAGTGTCAGTGCTCCACTGAATAGTTTACTACGGAAAAATAGAAAATTTGTGTGGGATGATAATTGCCAAAAATCATTTAATACCTTAAAAGAATGTTTAGTGTCGTCACCCATTCTTACATGCCCAGATTTTTCGCGCCCTTTTAGTGTGCAAACAGATGCCAGTTTTTATGGGCTCGGAGCTGTACTTTCTCAGGAGTATCCTGATGGAGAGAAAGTAGTGTGTTTCCTAAGCAGATCCTTAAATAAACAAGAGCGTAATTACACCACGACAGAACGTGAGTGTCTTGCTGTCGTTTGGGCACTAGACAAGTTGCGACCTTATTTGGAAGGAGCCGATTTTACTGTCATAACGGATCATCACTCTCTTGTCTGGTTAAATAATTTAAAAGACCCTTCTGGTCGTTTGTGTAGGTGGGCTGTTAAGCTGCAACAATACAACTTCCGTATAGTACATCGTAAGGGCAAGGAACATTTTGTACCGGATTGCTTATCCCGCGCAGTTGTCAAAACTGATATGATCGACAATCATCAAATGGAGGAACCAACAAATTCCGATCGAGACCCATGGTATCAATCCATGTTGCAAAAGATCATTGGAAATCCTCGCAAGTATCCTTCTTGGCGTGTTGAAAATGGTGAACTTTTCAAACATGTTGAACCAAGTATTCCAGAGCTTTCTAACCCCGAAGATTATTGGAGAAAAGTCGTTCCGAAACAATCTCGATTGAATGTTATTAAAGCAGCTCATGTTGAGCCAACTTCCGGACATCCAGGCTAACAAAGACTTTTAAGAAGATAGCGCGCACTTATTACTGGCCGAAAATGAGAGCAGATATAGCTGCATATATTCGAAGATGTAGAACTTGTTTGTCTTACAAAACCGTGCAGAAGTCTCCTGCTGGTTTGATGGGTTCTCGTCCACAAGTTTTACGCCCGTTCCAGCTCATCAGTACGGACATTATAGGTCCATTACCGCCCTCATCTCGTGGGTTTCGCTTCATTTTAGTAGTGGCAGACTACTACAGTAAATTTGTCTTGACTTTTCCACTACGATCTGCTACAGCAAAAGCTATATGTGAACACATAGAGAATAGTGTATTTTTATTGTTTGGAGTACCGCAGTATGTTATCTGCGACAATGGTGTTCAGTATAAGTCTGTGGATTTTAAGAAGCTTTGCGATCAGTATAACATTAAGATACTTTACAATGCCTTGTATCACCCGCAGAACAACCCTGCAGAACGTGTAAATAGAGTGATCAAGACTACATTAGCGTCATACGTGAAAGACAAACACCGCGATTGGGTAAAATACTTACCTATGGCAAGTTGTGCGATTAGAACTCTGACTCATGATGTAACCGGTTTTTCCCCATACTTTGTGAACTTTGGTCGTGAACAAATGCTATTCGGGAAGGAATACCAGAATAAAGGTATTACCGAGGACGGTCAAATTGAGTATGATCGCAAAAATATTGTGCAATTAAGGCCAATCGGATTCCAAAAGATTTATGTTGAGGTGCAGCGAAGACTTGAAGCAGCGTATATTAAAAATAGTTCGCAGTACAATCTTCGTCGTCGAGCTGTTAACTTTGAAGTTGGACAGTCTGTTTGGAGACGAAATTTTGCTTTATCAAAAGCAGCTGATAATTTTGCCGCGAAATTAGCTCCAAAATATATCGGTCCATTCATTATTAAACATAAAGTTTCTTCAACTACTTATGAACTCATGGATGAAGATGGAAACTCTAAAGGCATTTGGCATGTTAACGACTTACGTCCAGGTTACGATGGAAATTCTCTTGATGATAATTGAATTGTTTTTTTTATATATTTTCTCTGTATTACGAAATTGTTAATCGTATGTGTGCAAAAAAATTCTATTTTCTGGTTAGGAATTTTTCCACAAGAAAGTGGAGGGGGAGTTGTCACGTTCCTATTTTGACACTACCATAAATTTTATTTTTATTAATTTACGGGTTGTAAATATTTAAAACACTTAAGGCCTTATAGTTTAGCAACGTCAGGGACTCGTGAGTAGAGCTGGTTTACTATATGATTTTATTTTACTTCTTTATATATTGTTAATTAATAGTCTTTTGCCGGCCGATTCTTGGAAAAAAAAGTTGTAAGAGTCAGTCATTTACCGACCATAGGTGTGAGCGTTTTATGGATATAGCTAAGTTTATCAGTTAGTGAATATAGAGTATTCTGTGGGATAAATGCTTAGCCACCCAGTTTGGGGATTTAAACTGTAAAACTTTTGGGAAATTGTATTAATTTCTGGCGGAAACATTCCGGATTTAAGCGCACCGAAGGTCGATAAAAAATCCTATAAACCACCTAACAACTAAGGTAAATATAAAGCAACTTTAGGCAAAAATAATAATTTGTATTCCTTTTCTTAATGTACAAGTATGTTTTTATAAAATATTTCGATCTTGTTTAAATTTATTTTTCAATCACATGTAAAATGAATTATTGGTGAACTAGCGATGCTAACAAGTCTCTTTCAGGTTTTATTGTTGGGTTTTATCTTTGGATTTTATCCTTGTATTTCATTGTTGGATTTGATTGTTGTACTGTACAATCAAGAAATATTTTGGGATTTCGGAGTCTGGGAGATCATATCTGAGTGTAAATCCATGCGGCGTGATCACGGAGCATGTTGCAGCCAGAATTCGCCATTTTGAAACGTGATCTGACGTACCATCTGACGTCAACGGAAATTTGGATGCTAGAACTGCCAGCAGCGCCAACGGTCGCAGATGAACCAGATAAGCCACTGATTTTGGTTATATTTTCATTGATTTATTTGTTTAAATTAACGTCATGAATTTATGAATTATTTTTGGAAATTCACATTCTGTTTAACATATATTTATTATGGTTATTGATGTACTAATTCATGCGAGCCTTTGTTTATTAATTGAGTATTCTTGCAGTTTTATTAGTTATCCTTTAGGGTTTGTTAAGGTAGTAGGAAGGGTTAGAACTCGATTTACTGAGTATTTATGTTGCGCTCGCACTTCTCTGCTTGATCGATCAAACATTCGTCGTGCGTCTTTTGCGTTAACTTTATTTAAGCTTTTTTTATTGCGAAGTCCTCGCTCATCCGCGCACTGCGCAACCCTACGTGGAACCTGTCATGTTCTTGTTTTGCATTACCCTTTTTTTTTACTAAAAACTCGCTTGAGTTATATAATTTTCTTAAATTATATCTTGAATTGTTTTCAAACATACTTTAACTTTATTATTATTTTATTTAATATTAATTTATTAAAGTTTCATATAATTTTTTGTATCTCTTTCTTTTTTTATAATATACATAATTGTTAGTTAAAGTTAAAACGTGGCTTCATTAAGTAACTACCCCTGTAACCGACTCCAGGTACACCCATTCGTAGGGTTTCGGTATTTTCGTGGTTGTGTGCCTTATAAACAACCCCGTGGCGACCTATATTTAATTATTATTAATACTAACATTTCTTTATTTTTAATTTCGACCCACCCCGACCTCCACTGTCAAAGCTAGCGGCCGCAATCTCAAACATCTGTAGATGCGTATTATTTATTCCGAATTTTATATGTCAAACATATAGACATCAGGAAAACGTTACATATTACAAAGCTGGAAATGATTTTAATCTACTTTGGGCATCCAAAATAAGAGTTTTATGAGTTTGCGACAGTTGTTCTGTCTATAATTAAAGAGCAAAAAAATTTACGTCTAATAATCTCCTTAAACATCATATTCGGTTCAGCCGTTTAGCCACAATCTCTCGTCAAAAATCGGCAATTTTTACCAACTGTCTGAAAAGTCCGTTATGCTCATGTTCACACGCCTGTAACTTAAAAACGGCTTCTCCAAATGAAAAATGTCTAGTTACGAAAGTTGTAGAGCATTAAATTCTGCGTAAAGGGAGCTAATTTTTAAAATTTTCTCGTTCCTACACACAGATACACGAAAAAAACCGAAAGTAGTCACAGCGTTGAAATTCCGCTAGGTAAGGAAGATATTGTCTTTCTTAAAAAAATTCGGTAGTGAGTTTCCAATGAATAAGCAGGTTGTAGGGTCCCTACAATACGGTTTTACTATTTTTACGATGATGCCTGTATGTGTGTATGTGTGTGTGTGTGTGTGTGTCTGTGTGTGTGTGTGTGGGTGTGTGTGTGTGCGTGTGTGACTATAATTTCGGCCTCGATATCTCCAAAACTAGAATTCCAAAAATTGCAATTTTTACGTATTCCTCTTCCTTACATCCATATGCAGACTAGATTAGATTTTGGTTATAATTGGTCCACCGGATGTACCTCAATTGCAACTTTTAATAATTTTTCTTGAAGAAACGCAGTTAAATATCATTTATTGACATGTAATGGTTATACATTTTAAAGAATATATTATTCTATATTCGATTTGATTAAAGAATTAAAAAGATATTAAATTTCATGAATCAGCCAGCTATGCTAACCATGGAACCTGCTAATATATTCAGATAATTCAAATTGACAGATGCCAGTATCAATGAAAAGAAAATGAATGTGGCAGAGACTAGTATATTGAGATAGATGTTGTGGAAGACATGCAAAAATAGGGTACGGAATGAAAGGTAAGGGGAAATGGCTCGAGTGATAAAGTTTCTAGAAAGATACAAGAGAGACGATTACATTGGTTTGAACACGTCATGAGGAAATATGAAGAATATAATGGCATAAGATTGAATAGCATAGTAATAGAAGGTTTAAGAAACTGAGGAAGACCAAAGACAAGATGGAAGGACTGTATTGCGCAAGACTTGATGAAAAGGAACTGAATAAGGTCGACACGCAAAACAGAAATGAGTGGAAGAAAAAAATAAATAAAAAAACAGCGACTCATAACGAATGAGAAAATCTAACGAAGAAGATGTCAGTGTCAAGTGTAAATTGCATTGTTTGTTTATGAAATAATTTTATTGGTAATATAGGATAATTTGCATGAAAATTTATGGAATTTGAACATAATACACAGGATAGACGAAGGTATTGTGCTTATCACACATGCAGGAATTCCCTTACTGAGGATGAAGTGTTACTTCAGGCTGCACCGTACGACGAAGAAACCGACATAGTTGAAGAAGAAACTGAGCAGGATCCCTTCTCAGACGAAGACAAAGAACTAGAAATCGATTTTTCCTTCCACAGACCATCTTCTTCAAAACGCAGAAGAACATCGAAACAAAGAAAATGATTGCAATACCGATAGTGTTTTTCGAAAATTTATTAATTCGGATTTGATAGTAAGATTTTATTTTTTTATCAAATAAAGATACAGAATCATTATACATTCATAATATTATTGTTAAATTGAATCTAATTTGTTTTGATTTTAATGAAATATTACCTCATGAAAAACTCAGTACTAATTAATTAATTAACTTTTTTGTTATTAAAGTACTTTTTTCTTATAATAAACCTTTTTTGCTGATATGGCTTTCTCATTTTTAAAATCCTTTATTATCATTTGGACTGCTATGGTAATTTCACTCGTCTGAAAAGTAGACCTTTATGAAATTGCCTTTAAATTCGAATAAATGGACGAATGTGGATGATTTTGGGTTCAAAAGTTGTTTAACTTCAAAAATAGTTCTCAGCAGAAATTCAGCGCTACGGCTACTTTCGTTTTTTTTTTCGTGTATCTGTGAGTAATAGTACAGGAATGAGCGAATGTTAAAAATTAGTACCGATTTTTTTGACCAAAGACAATATCTTCCTTACCTAGCGGAAATTCAGCGCTACGACTACTTTCGGTTTTTTTCGTGTATCTGTGTGTAGGAACGAATTTTTTTTAAAAATTAGCTCCCTTTACGCAGAATTTAATGCTCTACAACTTTAGTAACTAGACATTTTTCATTTGGAGAAGCCGTTTTTAAGTTACAGGCGTGTGAACATGAGCATAACGGACTTTTCAGACAAGTTGGTAAAAGTTGCCGATTTTTAACGAGAGATTGTGGCTAAACGGCTGAACCGAATATGATGTTTAAGGAAATTTTTTGCTCTTTAATTTTAGAAAGAGCAAAACTTCCTTTACGATGTGCTGTTTTCGGCTCTCAAAAGTTAAGCTCACCTCAGAAACTGTCGCAAACTCATAAAACTCTTATTTTGGATGCCCAAAGTAGATTAAAATCATTTCCAGCTTTTTAATATTTTTCGGGAATCACGGCCTGTTTTTGGACTAATTTGCCTGGGCTACAATACTATACTGCAAAATCAAAACCAAGTAGGGCAAACTGAGAAGAGATTGAGTGCTTCTAATTCCGGCCAAGTATGTAAAATACGCCGCTCTACCTGTTGCAAAACGATTTTAGAGACAAAATTTAATAAACCACCGTTTTTTTTTAAATATATCTTTTTTACCTCCCGCTACTCTTGGTAAGGGTGGTATAGGGATCATACTAAAAGTCGCATATCGAGATTTTGCTAAATGACCACGTTTTAAGGTCCCTAGAATCCATTTTTAACATTTTCACGATGATGTCTGTGTGTATGTATGTATGTATGTATGTATGTATGTATGTATGTATGTATGTATGTATGTATGTATGGTATGTATGGTATGTATGTCATGTATGTCATGTATGTTATGTATGTTGTTACGTTTAAATTTTATTGTTGGCACTATTTTGCGTTCCTTTGTATTTTCTTACCCCTTATGACTACTTCCCACTATTCGTATATGCTGCTGTAGTAAAATAAACAATTTAATAACTATAAAACAGAGATAGCGTCAATTTTTGCCTGGCTAGACTTTTTCTATCGGCACATTCTTGTCTGTGAGTTCCTCGTGCAATGAGCAATTTTTTTGTGTTGAAGTATATTGGCTTATTGGAAGTTTTGAATCAAATTTATATTTGGATTACTGCTGGCTTTGCACGGCGCATAAAAATTATTTTGATATATAATTTTATCGAGGATTTTCTCGGATCTAAAAGGACTCACTTTTCAACTACTTAACAGCCGCCTTCCAACTCAGGTATAATTAATTTCAGTTCTCAATTTTTATTTTATTAAATGTTAGTATACATATTTTAGTTCTTTTGTTTGAAAATAATGTTGAATAAATATAACATGAATTTGTATTTATACATATAAATTTAAAATGAAACTTTCATGACCCATAAGGTCAGCGGCATATCATTTTTTTATTATGATTACTAAAGTACCCTCTTTCAGGCTGTTTTTTTTTTCTTCTGGTACATGTTTTTTTTTCTTGGTACTATTCTTGTTACTATCATTAGTACTGGCACGGTTAGTGCTACCGTTGTTTGAGAAAAGTACTATTTCTCTACCTTCCGTTTTACACCATACGACGTGACGAGCAAACCATTTAAATTTTGGGGGCAAAATTTTGGAGACGACCATCCGCCAACTCGACAATTTGCGTTCTGAGGGAATAAGCAGCCGATAGACGCCGTTTTCTTCATCGTCTTATGGACTAGTACATGCAACCACCGGCTATAACCCTATAGATCCAGTTACGGACAGGAGAACTCACGTTAGGGACGTAAGCTTATTTTTTCCCCTTTTTTATTGTTCGTATTTTGTATATGATTCAAACTTTTTATATGATTGAATGATCCAAAATTTACCTTTTTTTTGAATGCTGTAATTTTGTCGCCGACACTCAGTAAACTTTTTGTTAGGTCTGATCACCTCTGCTAAATTTAATTTTTTTTGTACAAGTTTGTACTTTTATTTTTGCGCTGCGCATTGTTTAGCGTGTTGTGCGCCGCTTTAGCTTTAGGACAGGTTTTTCTTATTTTACATGGTTACGACAGAGAATGTCGAAAAAACTGACGTAAGCGCTGGTATACCAACGGTTCACGCGGTTCGTATTTTCGTTCCTACCTTTCGGTAACGCTTCGTCCTGAACGCTCGACTAGCGCCGGCGGGCTAGTGCTCTACGCGGCGTCTTTTATTGCCTTGTTATATTTTTGCTTTATCTATATATTTTTTTTGCCTGCAAATTTTTTGCATATATTTAGGGTTGATCCGACTACTATCTTGTGTAAAACATTAGGTTGTGTCGAACGTAGATTTCGCCGTTTTTCTTTGTAAATGTTTTTTTTTTAATATAGTGCCAACTCAAATTACATTGATTTGTTTTTGTTCGAATTTCCAATTTTTGCGCATGCCTTGTTGCCTTCCTCTTTATTCTTCTCTCCGCAGGCTTGTTGACCAGCCCTGGTTGAGCGTCCATTGGTCAGCTGGCGCCCTCCCGATTTTATTAGGTACTAATCCCAGAGGAAAACTTACACCCACACCCTCCTCCACTGTTGTTAGTCCGGAGCCCAACCTTGCGCGGAATTTTCGCCACCCGAGGTGCAGATCTTGTGACAAGAGTTTTGGCACCCAAAACGTGGGGCCTATAACTTTAAGGGCTATCCAAATTATATTTTGTTTTGACAATTTCAATTTTAGTTTTTTTAACGTTTTCATATTTTGGCTATTACGTGTAATTTCAGTAGGCACTATATTTGTAAATTCAATTATTTTATTAGGTACGGCAATTTGTAGACTTAGTGTTTGTAAAAGTTTTAAACACCCTTGTCCGTCGTATATCGATAAATATATTTGTATACTATTTTTTCTTCTTATTCATATTTTGGTTGGTTAATTTATTTGAAAGGAAAATGGAGATTAATAGATTGAGTAAGGAAGAATTAATTTATGAATTACGGGTTCGGGGTATTATTGATGACAGCAGTTGCCATTCCATGCGTAAATCACTTAGGGGCGTTATGAGATTAGGAAAAGACCCACATTTCGTTAAAATTAAACACCCTTTCACTTTCACTGATGATTCGACAGCTATTACCGAAAAAATTGCAGAAATAGGAAGTTGTATTGATCTCTTTCAAGACCTTAAAGGTTCTCCGTCATTTAAGAAGACAATTACAAAAATATCTCACTGTATTGGACGTGTTAATCGAGCAGTACCAACGAATAACAGAAAAAGAAAATATATCTAAATTTTTATTAAGTCTAGTAAAATTAAAGAGCGATTTAGAAAGTAAAGCCAAACAATTTAGAAGTTCTTCTTCCATAAACAATACGATACTTGAAGTTAGTAACCTTGATATTGGCAATGATACAGATACTCGTAGCACTGATAACTCGTCAGAATCAGAGTCAGACGTGGAAACGACTTTATCGTGCCGGCCAAAAATTAAACAGATTCCAGTGTCTCAATGGAATATAAAATATACCGGCGATAATAAACAAATGTCTCTCAATGCTTTTCTGGAGAGAATTGATGACTTACGAAAAGCACGTAATATTTCTAAATCACAACTATTTCTGTCTGCTTTCGATTTATTTTCGGACAAAGCATTAATTTGGTACCGGATGAATAAACGCGTATATTCGGGATGGGATGAACTCGTAGTAGGATTACGGGAAGAATTTCAACCGCATGGCTATAATGATAAACTTTTCGATGAAATAAAAAGTCGAACACAGGGACCTACCGAATCTATAGGAATTTACATTGCTATTATGTCAAATTTATTTTCTCGCCTTACTTGTTAAGTTAGTGAATACCTTAAACTTAAAATATTAATGGCAAATATAGCTCCCTTTTATCAAATTCAGTTAGGGTTGGTTGAAGTTAAATCGATACCTGAATTGTTAAAACTCGGTAGACAATTAGAAGCACGTAGAGCCACTGTAGAAGCTTTCGCGCCTCCACCTAGACGTAGTCAAGCTCTTGAGCCAGATTTGGCATATGTTTCTACCGCAACGGAAACCTCTTGTGATGGTATTCAACCATCTGCTCCTCGTAAATGTTGGAATTGTGGTAAGGAAGGGCACATAGCTTTACGCTGCAAAGAACGATCTAAGAAGCATTGTTATGGTTGCGGTGAACCAAATGTAACAGTCAGAACTTGTCGCAAATGTTCGGGAAACGGGAAACGAACGCAGTAGGAGACCGGCTAAAGCGTTCTAATGTATCAACGGTCAATTCACACTCAGTTCTATTAGATTTTATTTTATCTCACGCCCAAGGCGATGAACGACCTTATTTAGAGGTAGATATTCTGGGTAAACCCTTTTTTGGACTTTTAGATTCAGGTGCATCACGCACTATAGCTGGTGGTATAGGATGCAAAACCTTGAGTGACCTAGGGTTAAAGTTAATTAGTAAAAGCACAACTTGTACGGTTGCGAATGGTGAACGTTGTGGAAGTCCGGGAGAATTTATTGTCCCGATTAGACTAAGAGACAGAGTTAAAATAATTCACATCCTTGCAGTACCAAATTTAAAGCATAACCTTATTCTTGGGGCAGATTTTTGGAAAATTATGGGAATTATTCCTGATTTACGGAAAGGAGAATGGACATTCTCTGAAGCTCCTGTATTTGTCGAAAATGTAGAAACTATTACTTCGCGAGACAATCTGACGAGCGATCAAAAAATCAAGTTAAATTCACTAGTAGATGGTATTTTTTCTCGTTTTGATTCTAATAAAATCGGTTGTACTACGTTAGTGGAACACGAAATAGTTACGGATAGTGCGCCAATTAAACAGCGATATTACCCTTTATCTCCCGCCATGCAGAAAATTGTGGATAAAGAACTCGACGACATGATAAGAGATGGGATAGTAGAACGTTCCTCGAGTCCTTGGTCAAGTCCGATTTTAATGGTACCTAAGAAAGACGGATCGTATAGATTTTGTGTCGATTTCAGAAAAGTAAATAAAGTAACTCGGCGAGACGCTTACCCGATACCATACGTTTCGAGCACACTAGATAAACTTAGAGACGCCAAATATTTGTCTTCTCTTGACATTAAATCTGCATATTGGCAGATACCGGTCGCGGAAAATTCACGGCAATATACTGCATTTACGGTACCTAATCGGGGTTTATTTCAATTTCGTCGTATGCCTTTCGGGTTAGATAATGCTCCTGCTACATGGCAGCGTTTTATTGAACGTGTTCTGGGCTATGATCTCGAACCGCATGTTTTCGTCTATCTTGATGACATCGTGATTGTAACTTCGACATTTGAGAAACATTTAGAAGTTCTAGAAGAAGTTTTAAAACGGATTGTTAACGCTGGTCTTACCTTGAGTAAAGATAAATGTAAATTTTGTAGAAATGAATTGCGTTACTTAGGCTATGTAGTCGATCGTCGTGGATTACATGTAGATCCCGAAAAAGTACATGCTATTTTAAATATTCCAGTCCCTTCTTCGGTTCGTGAAGTACGTCGTATCCTCGGTATGTCGGCGTGGTATAAACGGTTCATACCAAATTATTCTACTTTAACTGCTCCACTACGAGATCTTTTAAGTAAAAATAAAAAGTTTGTTTGGACTTCTAGTTGTATGACCGCATGGGATACAATTAAAGAATATCTAGTATCAGCTCCAGTTCTTTCGTGCCCAGACTTTAATAAAGAATTCACTATCCAGACAGATGCTTCAGATTTTAGCGTCGGCGCTGTATTGACACAGGAACAAGACGGTATAGAGAAGGTCATTTGTTATTTAAGCCGCTCTCTCTCACGGCAAGAAAGAAATTATTCCACTACGGAAAAAGAATGCTTAGCTGTTCTGTATGCGATTGAGAAATTGCGAGCGTATGTTGAAGGAGCACATTTTACGGTAATAACAGATCATTACTCCTTGCTGTGGTTAAACAATATGCAAAATCCTAATGGTAGATTAGCGAGATGGGCTGTTAGGCTACAACAATACAATTTTACTATTATTCATCGTAAAAGAAAAGAACACGTAGTTCCCGATGCGCTTTCTCGTTCAGTCCCTATTGTCGAATCGCTCGAAACTCAAAACGTAGACTTAAAAGATAAATGGTACAGAAAGTTAATCCAGTCAGTTGAAGAAAACCCGTTGAAATATCCTAATTTTCGATATACCAACTCCGTATTGTATAAGTACGTGAAGACCCCTTATTCGGACTTATCGGAAGATAACAATTCTTGGAAACGTGTTGTTCCGAAAGAATGTCGTAAAGATCTTTTAAAAAAGTGTCATGATGAACCTACTAGTGGACATTTGGGTTCTTTCAAAACCTATCGTAGATTGTGTCATTTATATTACTGGCCTAAGATGAGAAGTGATGTAGAGAACTATGTGCGTCAATGTAGAGTATGTTTTAAATCTAAACCGGAACAAAAACGTATTACGGGAAATATGGGTGGGCATTCAAATATTAGTAAACCTTGGGAAGTTGTATGTACTGACTTAGTAGGTCCGTTGCCTAGATCGACGCATGGGTATCAATATATTCTCGTTATATCTGATTGTTTCAGTAAATTCTCGTTATTTTTCCCACTGCGGAAAGCTACTGCTGTCTCAATAGTTAAATTAATCGAAGATAATTAATTTTTAATGTTTGGGGTTCCTAGAAAAATAATTTCAGATAATGGCGTTCAATTTAGGTCTAAAGAATATGTAAATCTCCTTACTAAATATCAAGTCAAAGTTGCCTATACATCATATTATCATCCGCAAGCTAATCCTGCTGAGCGGGTAAATAGGGTTCTTAAGACGATGTTGATTTCTTATGTTTCGGAAAATCATAGAGAATGGGATAAGTATTTGCCTAAAGTAGCGTGTGCTGTACGCACTGCCGCGCATGAAGTTACGGGGCTAAGTCCCTATTTTGTCAATTTCGGTCGCGAGATTAATCTACTGGGTTCAGATCATGTCGGGATTCAACTGCCTAAAGACGTAGACGAGAAAGATTCGATAGCTGATATAAACAAACGTAAAATTGTAGAACGTTCAAACAATTTTTCCAAACTTTACCGAGACGTTAAGAATAAGTTACATAACGCGTACATCAAATCAAAAAATCGTTATGACCTTAGACATCGGCGTATTACTTTTTATCCAAAACAGGTAGTATGGAGGAAAATTTTTGTTTTGTCCGACGCTTCGAAGTTTTATTCCGCTAAACTTGCTAGTAAATATGTTGGTCCTTATTTGATACATAAACGGGTATCGAGTGACACGTATCAGTTAGAAAACTACGATGGCAAAATATTGCCTGGAACTTGGCCCAGTGCGCATCTAAAGGCTGCTCCCGATGATGAAACGTCTTAAGAAAAATTCTTAACGAACTTTTTCTTTGTCAAGTAAGGGGGGGATTGTTACGTTTAAATTTTATTGTTGGCACTATTTTGCGTTCCTTTGTATTTTCTTACCCCTTATGACTACTTCCCACTATTCGTATATGCTGCTGTAGTAAAATAAACAATTTAATAACTATAAAACAGAGATAGTGTTAATTTTTGCCTGGCTAGACTTTTTCTGTCGGCACATTCTTGTCTGTGAGTTCCTCGTGCAATGAGCAATTTTTTGTGTTGAAGTATATTGGCTTATTGGAAGTTTTGAATCAAATTTATATTTGGATTACTGCTGGCTTTGCACGGCGCATAAAAATTATTTTGATATATAATTTTATCGAGGATTTTCTCGGAACTAAAAGGACTCACTTTTCAACTACTTAACAGCCGCCTTCCAACTCAGGTATAATTAATTTCAGTTCTCAATTTTTATTTTATTAAATGTTAGTATACATATTTTAGTTCTTTTGTTTGAAAATAATGTTGAATAAATATAACATGAATTTGTATTTATACATATAAATTTAAAATGAAACTTTCATGACCCATAAGGTCAGCGGCATATCATTTTTTTATTATGATTACTAAAGTACCCTCTTTCAGGCTGTTTTTTTTTTCTTCTGGTACATGTTTTTTTTATCTTGGTACTATTCTTGTTACTATCATTAGTACTGGCACGGTTAGTGCTACCGTTGTTTGAGAAAAGTACTATTTCTCTACCTTCCGTTTTACACCATACGACGTGACGAGCAAACCATTTAAATTTTGGGGGCAAAATTTTGGAGACGACCATCCGCCAACTCGACAATTTGCGTTCTGAGGGAATAAGCAGCCGATAGACGCCGTTTTCTTCGTCGTCTTATGGACTAGTACATGCAACCACCGGCTATAACCCTATAGATCCAGTTACGGACAGGAGAACTCACGTTAGGGACGTAAGCTTATTTTTTCCCCTTTTTTATTGTTCGCATTTTGTATATGATTCAAACTTTTTATATGATTGAATGATCCAAAATTTACCTTTTTTTTGAATGCTGTAATTTTGTCGCCGACACTCAGTAAACTTTTTGTTGTGCGCCGCTTTAGCTTTAGGACAGGTTTTTCTTATTTTACATGGTTACGACAGAGAATGTCGAAAAAACTGACGTAAGCGCTGGTATACCAACGGTTCACGCGGTTCGTATTTTCGTTCCTACCTTTCGGTAACGCTTCGTCCTGAACGCTCGACTAGCGCCGGCGGGCTAGTGCTCTACGCGGCGTCTTTTATTGCCTTGTTATATTTTTGCTTTATCTATATATTTTTTTTGCCTGCAAATTTTTTGCATATATTTAGGGTTGATCCGACTACTATCTTGTGTAAAACATTAGGTTGTGTCGAACGTAGATTTCGCCGTTTTTCTTTGTAAATGTTTTTTTTTTAATATAGTGCCAACTCAAATTACATTGATTTGTTTTTGTTCGAATTTCCAATTTTTGCGCATGCCTTGTTGCCTTCCTTTTTATTCTTCTCTCCGCAGGCTTGTTGACCAGCCCTGGTTGAGCGTCCATTGGTCAGCTGGCGCCCTCCCGATTTTATTAGGTACTAATCCCAGAGGAAAACTTACACTCACACCCTCCTCCACTGTTGTTAGTCCGGAGCCCAACCTTGCGCGGAATTTTCGCCACCCGAGGTGCAGATCTTGTGACAATGTTATGTATGTTATGTATGTTATGTATGTTATGTATGTTATGTATGTTATGTATGTTATGTATGTTATGTATGTTATGTATGTTATGTATGTTATGTATGTTATGTATGTTATGTATGTTATGTATGTTATGTATGTTATGTATGTTATGTATGTTATGTATGTTATGTATGTTATGTATGTTATGTATGTTATGTATGTTATGTATGTTATGTATGTTATGTATGTTATGTATGTTATGTATGTTATGTATGTTATGTATGTTATGTATGTTATGTATGTTATGTATGTTATGTATGTTATGTATGTTATGTATGTTATGTATGTTATGTATGTTATGTATGTTATGTATGTTATGTATGTTATGTATGTTATGTATGTTATGTATGTTATGTATGTTATGTATGTTATGTATGTTATGTATGTTATGTATGTTATGTATGTTATGTATGTTATGTATGTTATGTATGTTATGTATGTTATGTATGTTATGTATGTTATGTATGTTATGTATGTTATGTATGTTATGTATGTTATGTATGTTATGTATGTTATGTATGTTATGTATATTATGTATGTTATGTATGTTATGTATGTTATGTATGTTATGTGTGTTATGTGTGTTATGTGTGTTATGTATGTTATGTATGTTATGTATGTTATGTATGTTATGTATGTTATGTATGTTATGTATGTTATGTATGTTATGTATGTTATGTATGTTATGTATGTTATGTATGTTATGTATGTTATGTATGTTATGTATGTTATGTATGTTATGTATGTTATGTATGTTATGTATGTTATGTATGTTATGTATGTTATGTATGTTATGTATGTTATGTATGTTATGTATGTTATGTATGTTATGTATGTTATGTATGTTATGTATGTTATGTATGTTATGTATGTTATGTATGTTATGTATGTTATGTATGTTATGTATGTTATGTATGTTATGTATGTTATGTATGTTATGTATGTTATGTATGTTATGTATGTTATGTATGTTATGTATGTTATGTATGTTATGTATGTTATGTATGTTATGTATGTTATGTATGTTATGTATGTTATGTATGTTATGTATGTTATGTATGTTATGTATGTTATGTATGTTATGTATGTTATGTATGTTATGTATGTTATGTATGTTATGTATGTTATGTATGTTATGTATGTTATGTATGTTATGTATGTTATGTATGTTATGTATGTTATGTATGTTATGTATGTTATGTATGTTATGTATGTTATGTATGTTATGTATGTTATGTATGTTATGTATGTTATGTATGTTATGTATGTTATGTATGTTATGTATGTTATGTATGTTATGTATGTTATGTATGTTATGTATGTTATGTATGTTATGTATGTTATGTATGTTATGTATGTTATGTATGTTATGTATGTTATGTATGTTATGTATGTTATGTATGTTATGTATGTTATGTATGTTATGTATGTTATGTATGTATGTATGTATGTATGTATGTATGTATGTATATATATATATATATATATATATATATATATATATATATATATATATATATATCAGAAAATCTAACAATATGTGTGTATTTGATTCAGCTAGTCTTTAATTCACATGTTTGTTAGAAGGATGGATATGTTTCTTGTCAAATGAATGATGAATTGGCGATCAGTATGTGCTATACTTGATTGATTATCTTCCTATATGACGTATGTCTTTATGCTCGCTCCTTTATATTATTGAAACCATTTCACTATTATTCCTTTCAAGCGAAAAATTATTTTAATCTCTTTTGTCTTTTTTGGGAGATGGTGAATGCCTATGCTTCCACTGTTTCGACTTTGATTCAAGGTGATAGTGGTGGGTGAAACTTATATGTTCACTATATTACTGCTTTCTTGTCAAAAATCCTTTTTTCGTTACATTTGTTTTTATTTCCCGGATACAGTTTTAACAAGTTCTCCTCTGTCTCTCTTTTTCCAAACCTCATCCTCTTAATTTTTATATCTATTTTAATTTTTATTATATGATCAATGAGATTAATAATAGTATATTAAAAAAAGTTTCATAAGGCAAATCCGTTAACGCACGAGTCCAAGTTTGGACAACGAGCCGCTGTCCGGGAGTTATACAAAAGACAAGTACAATAACAGGTCTTATGGAACATGTTTTTATACTGTTTTTCTATCGAGGTAGTTTTATAATTTTATGTAGGTAGCGCCTCCTGCTAACCACACAAAATTTATTGTTGACTAACAGCAATTTGAGGTTATATGTCATTTATGTCAGTTTTGAAAGCAGTCATACCACCTCTACAAAACAAAAAGCGCCAAAAACAGTGTGTTCATAAATCTTGTTTTCAATGCGTTTAAAGACTCATAAAAAATCGAAATAGAATAAGTATTATTATTAATTTCTATTTTTATTTCGTACTAATTGTCTTTTTTCCTGTTTACATCCCCTTTCTCTTTAGAGTTTTCTAGTACGTTTCATTTTTGATTGCTACTATCTTCTCTGCGAACACCGTTAACTAGGCGAGGGTGACAAAGCTATGTGCGATATCTGGATGCTAAAATAATAAATGTGTAAAATTACACAATTGTGCATTAGGTTATGCCTGCTAAGCGTGTAATTTTTTTAAATTTATGTCCCACAGCTAACCATCATTGCCTAGATGTCGCCCGTCCTTTTGTCCATCGCCCAGTTGTCTGTCGCCCAGCTGTCGCGTATCGTCTTTTCCATATTCAAGGTTTAGACATGCATAGGAAGGTATTGTCTTTGGTCAAAAAATTCAATGATGAGTTTTTAATGAATAAGCATATTTTAGGGTCACTATAATACGATTTTACCATTTTTACGATGATGTCTGTATGTATTTATGTGTGTATGTGGGTATGTCAGACGGGATCGCGTGAGGAATAATTTGGTGTATGAAGAGTGTATGGTTAGGAACAATGTGATTAAAAGAGTTGGTGTGAGTCAGTTGAGATGGTTTGGGCATATGGAGAGAATGACGAGTGAACGGCTTGTTAAGCGTATATATCTTGGTGAAGTTGAGGGTTTTCGATTGCTTGGCCGACCAGTGTGTAAGTGGATGGATGTGATTGGTAGGGTGCTTAAAGAGAGAGAGTTTCCAAGTATGAAGAAAAGAAGAGCATGTATGAATGCGATTATGAGTGTGGCCGTGGCGAAAGAAGTCTGCTTAGATACGAATGTGTGGCGAAGGATGGTTGTTTCCTAACTATTATTGTGATCAGGATGCGGTATTTCGCTACCGAAAATCGGTCACTTTAATATGTTTAAGAGTAAGGATTATGCGTGTGGCCGTGGCGAAAGAAGTTTGCTTAGATTGGAATGTGTGGCGAAGGATGATTGTTTCCTAACTATTATTGTGATCCGGATGCGGTATTGCGCTACCAAAAATCGGTCACTTTAATATGTTTAAGTGTAAGGATTTGTTGTATGATGTTGATGTTGTTCTTATTGTTATCGGGTTTGTGTGAACTCACTAAGTGAGACACGCGTGATTTTATGTATGTATGTATGTATGTAAGTACATAATTAAAAACATTTTTTTGCTTTTTCACGATATGTTAGTTTCAAATAGCAAAAATGCAACTATTATTAAATCTGTACGTTAAAAATATGATTATAACAATTAATATAATATTATACTTTTTATAGTACAATTTTTCTTTTTAATGAAATAAATTGAAATACTTTTACGAATTTTGATATTCCAAAATAAATATGACATTTGTTTTTCTACAATTAGGAGACCTTATGTTTTACCTATATACACAATTCTAAAAGTCTGTAAAATAAAAAGAAGCTAACTGAACAATTGACACAAATCTAGATTAGAATGTAGCATATAGATGAACTAAAATTATACTGTTACATAGAATTATACTAGCCACTAGGCGAAGTAGTCCAGCTATATCCGGTATCCAAGCTAGTCCGGATGAAACTTATTATCTTAAGTGTGTAAACAGCATGGTTCCGCATGGTAATTTCATTACGGTAAAGAGGTCTGTTCGATACATTTTTTATTTATTACACACTTGTATACTTCATTTATTGATACCGCCTACTACTTTTGAAAATTAATACTTGCTAATTACTAACATAAAATTAACAGCTAACTCGTTAAAAGTTAGTAACCACGTTAGTAACGTTGTTGACCTATGAAAATTGTGTTTTGTTACTGTCATACTCATACATAAAGAGATTTTTTTATTCAGAGCGGTTATTTTATTGAGCATTCCAGTTACTTGCGGTTAGGTCAAATATCTGCGATATATAGGTCGGTATCCTTTTCTAGTGTTTTGACATTATGGCAGTTAAGCAGTTTTCAGTAAAAGTAAAAATGAAATTTGTGACATTTTTTTGTCATCATATTTTGCATTACAACAATACGCTTTAAATCAAATGTATCACAATACGAAACGAAACTGGTAAATATTTGATAAATGCCAAACAATTAATTTGACAGAAACGTCTGTAGTAAGCGGACAAATTTTATTCACACGAGATTACCAAGCTTACTGCACGGATAACCATATGTAATAGTCCAGTGATTTGGTCCTTTTAGCTGGAAAGTTTAGCGGAATTTATGAAAATTGGTAGTCTTATAGACATTGAGGTGCTCTAATTAAATATCTTCTTTGCGACCTTGTACTGGCATGAAAAATAACGCCATTTTGGGTAAAATGTCACCAAAAACAGGTTTTTTGAAAATATCTCCTTACCGGTTGATTTTTTATCAAAAATAGTTATGTACAAAATTGTTCTAAACAAAATTTCTAATAATTAATGTCTTTGTTGGATGAATACTTTCGGCGTATGAGCGCCGCGAATACCGCAATACGTGCATTGATAGAAAATATTCTATTACGCGTTATATACAGGCCGCAGTGTCGCTCCGTGGGTAAAAGGCGCCTTTGTGCAAATTTATATTCCAGCGACCCCCATGAAGCATAATTTTCAAATTAGCACACGCTTTAAAGTGTAAACTATACTTTTGATTCTTCGAAATATGCTAGATTTAAACATTGATGAAATTCTCTTTGTTAAATTCATTCTTGTTATCAATATTATTAGGTTATCAAAATCGTTTGTTGTAATCAACAATTTTACGGTTATATTTGCATTCCAACATAAAATCATAATAATGTTAGAAAATTATCCGTTTGTCAGGATCTTTTTTTTCTAATAAACTTTAATAGTAAATCAAGGATATTCACTATCCGCAGAAAAAAATTATCTTACCAAGATTTCAGAATTGTAAATAGTTATAAGAATTGGATTCTTCGCAGAATACTAATATTTAAATATTGGATTAATTGGCCTCTGCAATCGCGGCGAATCATTTTCGTCCATTTGTAATAATTACTTCTCATTCGTTCAGTCAAAGTATTCTTCGAATGCCATCATCGTATATGACGGATATCCCGAAAATGCTCAGCGAAGCGATTGCGAAGATTACGGATACATACTTCGGTAAATATACTTTTCGACGAATCAATGATTCTGATCGTGTCACAAGAGAAATTTCTGGCCAATGATAGAAACAAAAATTGTCTGATTGAAATTAAAACCCGGAAGAGGAAAAACCTCACAACAAATCTATTCGCATCACAGACAAATCAACCGCTGATAACATTTGTTTTTGCACGCCTTTAGTGGCTGTGATACATCAGCATTCTTTAATCAAATGAAACTTAAATATAGGACTGCGTTGAAAAAGAATCTAAAATTAGCCAAGCTTGTCGAAGTTTTAGAAAACCGAGATGCCAACCCGGGCATCATCGCTGAAGTAGGAGAACAAATTATCGTAACAGTTACGGTTACGGGGGCAAGAAAACCATATCGCTGAATAACTATATATATATATATATCAGTCTTTTATGCAATCAGTGTATAAAAACAAATTTAATATCGCGTCATTACATCTAACAGAAATGACAGCAAGGCAACATTCGTTCCGCACGTATCACCAAGTCCAGCAGTGGTATGGGGTGGAAAAGAATGCCGAGGAATGGGGATGGAAAAAAAACCATCAACGGACTGACTCCTGTCACCACACTCCCGCCTTCTGCTCCGGAAATTTTATTAAAACTCATTTCTTGCAAATGCAAAAAAGGATGTCAAGGAGCATGTGGATACAGAAAGGCTGGATTAAAGTGCTAAACGATGTGCATAAATTGTGGTAAGGTGAGTTCGAATGTAGAAATTACAGTACAGGACAGCGACGATGAGGACTAGACGAAAAACATTACTGACAAATTTCATGACGAAATTGAGGCAAAAGCGTATTACGTCAAAGAAATAGACGCAGCTTTGCCCACTACCAATGTCGAGAAATCTGCCGAACCCGGTCCATTAGAGACAGAAAAGCGGAGAAAGATGCGCTAAATTGCATAATAAATGCATCAGGTGGATTAGGTCTACTGAGTATATCACAAGAAAAAAAAATACGCGCCATTACTCTACCTCATGGTGGCATGGAAATGAGTTTTCAGAAATATGCACTTGTGCGGTTCAATTCGCGGTGCTCGTATGCCGAAACTATTTGTCTGACAAAAAAAATAAGACATCAATTATTGGAAATTTTCTGGAAAATAATTTTGTATATAACTATTTTTGTCAATAAATCAACCGATAAGGAAATATTTTCAAAGAACCGGTTTCTGGTGCCATTTTATCTAAAATGGCGCCATTTCACATTCCGGTACAAGATCGCAAAGTGGAAATTCGGTTAGAGCACCTCAGTATTTATAAGACTACCAATTTTCAAAACTTCCGCTAAACTTTTCAGGCAAACCCCTTTCTGAGCACCAAATGACTGGACTATAAAGCGATTATCTGAATAAAAAACACCATTAACCTCACTAATTTTATTAAATATTTTATTTGTTACTCATTTGTATACTTCATTTATTGATACCAGCTACTACTATTGAAAATTAATTTTACTAATTACTAACTTGTAACTACATTAATAACGTTATTGACAAGTGAAAATTGAATTTTGTTACTGTAATACATATTAAAAACAAGTGTCAATTGCAAATGATAGGTTTTGCTTATAATTTTAAATATGAATTACTAGTGACTAACAAATAAAATATTGTACATTACACGCCAGATAACTGTTTTACTGCTCTACAGTGAGGCAACAGCCTCGTCAGTAATTTTCTCCCTTCGACAGTAAAAATCGTTTGACCTGACATGTAATGTAAATACTATTAAAAGTGCAGTGTAGTGCATTGCAGGTTAGTGTACCTTACCATAGTGTATACTAGTTACATATTTCCAAAAAAGCAGTTGTCTGAATCATGACCTGAAGATACACAATATGGAAAATAAAATGTTTAAATCTATTGCTATGGTCTTAGATCGTTGTGGAGAATCAGCTGATTAATTTAGTCCAAACCATGACTGTGTTTTGGAAATAGAAACGTACCTAATTCAAAAGAGACACAAATATATTGTATCAAAAATTATAAATTGTGCTAGGATACAGTCATGATGAATTTACTTCAAAAATTTGAATCTTCCAATAACTTGCCACATTGACACGACAATTGAGTAAACCTGCGTTGATACGTGAACTGTGACGACTATATTTTAATTTATGAGATTTATATCAAAAGTAAAAAATCTGATGTGGCTAGCACAATACCTTCCGTCAATCCTATGTATTATGTATAAATTCCATACATAAATTTTCTTGCAAAAGATTCTAAATTTCCTGTAAAATTATTTCATAAACAAACTATGCAAATTGCACTGACATCTTCTTCTTCTTCTTTAACTTTTCCCATTCATTACGGGCCGCTATTTTTTATGTTCTTCCACTCATTTCTGTTTTGCGTGTCGTTCTTATTCAGTTCCTTTTCTCTCAAGTATTCAACAATACAGTCGTTCCAATTTATCTTTGGTCTTCCTCTGTTTCTTCAACCTTCTATTTCCAGCTTGGAAAATAGCTTATTCATTCTGTTTCCAGTATATTCTCCATCTCTTCTCATGACATGTTCAAACCAATGTAATCGTCTCTATTGTATCTTTCTAGAAACTTCTAATACTGGAGTTATTTCCCTTATTCTTTCATTTCTTACCGTATCTTTCCGTGTCTTCACCAACATCTATCTCAACATCCTCATCTCTGCCACATTCATTAGGTGCGTTCAATAAGCCCAAGGAAAACAAGCAATCGGAAGTAAAATTTGTTGAACGACTTTGCTAGCCTAGCATTTGCTTGATATGCTCGCAAGAAAACCAAGCGCCAAATTTCTTGCTTGTCTTGCTAACTTATCAAATATAATGGCGGGAAATGCATATTATATGTTATATGAATTTAACTTATACTGTTTCTATCTCATTTTATGGTGTGTTTATATCAATTACATGTCAAAAAGTCTTTCAAAGTTATGTGATGAATGTTCATAACTTTGTTAAATTCGAAATATTTTCTTAGACCTAAAAAAATGTTCAAAATTAATTCCACTATCTGCAAATAACTGTGCCTACTTATAAATTCATTTTGTATAACTTTCCAGACCAATAAAATGACATATGTCAATCTGAACATATCAACAAATTTTAAGGTTAGCATAGCTGGCTGAATTATAAAATTTAATATCTTTATAATTTTTTAACTCTATATCTATTGAATATGAAGCACTTCCGGTTGACCATTTGTAACCAAAATCTAATCACTTATTCTTCTGGATGTAAACACACACACACACATACATACATACAGACATCATCGTAAAAATGGTAAAATCTTATTATAGGGACCCTAAAACATGCTTATTCACTAAAAACTCATCATTGAATTTTTTGAACAAGGACAATACTTTTCTTTACCAAAGGTGACGGAAGGTAAAAAGTTTTCGCATTTTTACCTTCCGTCACCTTTAGGTAAGGAAGGTATTGTCTTTGGTTAAAAAATTCAATGATGAGTTTTTAGTGAATAAGCATGTTTTAGGGTCCTTATAATACGATTTTACCATTTTTACGATGATGTCTATATGTATATGTATGTATGTATGTATGTGTGCGTGTGTGTGTGTGTGTGTGTGTGTGTGTGTGTGTCTGTGTGTGTGTGTCTGTGTGTGTCTGTGTGTGTGTGTGTGACAAAAGTTCCGGATCCCATAACTTCAGTACCACAATTCCAAAAAAAGGGACCCCTAACGAATGGGAAAAGCTAAAGAGGAAGAAGATGTCAGTGTTAAGTGCAATTTGAATAGTTTGTTTATGAAATAATTTTACTGGAAATTTAGAATCTTTTGCAAAAAAATTATGTATGGAATTTATAAATTATACAAAGGATTGACGGAAGGTATTGTGCTGGCCACAACAGATTTTTATTATTTGTTATGGATTTAAGTTATGCATACAATGTAATTGTTTAGTTATATTGTATATTGTTTCAATAAATAAATAAAATAAATATATCATTACGGAATATTACTCATTCCTTGGTGTGCCAATGTGCTTTGTACACAGATTTCATATGTCGTTTGTTATAAAATGTATTTCTGTATTTTGTTTAAAGATGCTAATATTTACAGATTTGTTGTTCGTCTGTCAGGTACCGTGTAGTCGGATGGATAGCATACTCGATCAGCGCAGTAGGGATCATTAGTTTGTATTTTATATTTTTATTTGAACTAGCGAGTATTTGCACTTTGCAGGATGACTAGAATCAAGTTTAAACTTTTTACGTATTTGTAACAATTTTTGGGGTATATGTATATACGCATTAGTTTTATTCAAAGAGTGCGTGCTCTTTCAGGAGTGCGTTAGCTTTTCATCGAGATTTAAGACCGTCGCGCAAGTGAGCGATTCGAAGTGCGTCGAGGAGCACTTTTTATTTCAATATATTATTATGTGCATGCACGCACTTTGTAGCAGCAAAGTACAGAGCAACAAGGCGACTCAACGGAATTCTTCGGTGAGCATATTTTGCTCTGCTCTGTTCCGTGCTTCTCTTATCTAAAGTGCGCGACAGCGCAGAGTAGCGAAGCTCCTACATCAGAACGAATACGCTTGAGACGAATCAAAAAGATCCGAAAGAGAATTAAATTTCACACATTCTAGTAGTTTCAAAATTTCTCATAGTCCATACGAAAATACTGATGGAATTTGTTGCCATGTTTTACTAAATCTGGGAATAGAGTTTTGAACTCGCCTTCTGTTTTTCTTTTCTTGTTAATGGTATTAACCAGCATACTCCGCCTTTTATTCTTGTCTTCTCAAATTTCTGCTTCTTCGCACAATAATAACAAGTATAATTTATTCGTCTGAGCTCTCCATATTTACCTCTCGCTAAGAGAAGTATTGGATTCATGCTAAAAATCGCATATCCAGATTTTATTGAATAAGCACGATTTAAGGTCCATAGAATCCGATTTTAACATTTTTACAATGATGTCTGTGTGTGTGTGTGTGTGTGTGTGTGTGTGTGTGTGTGGATGTGTGTGTGTGTGTGGATGTGTTTGTGTGAGGTTGTTGGAGACACGATTTCTCAAATCCTATAAGACTAAAGACCTGTTTGACTACGGATTCCTCAATCTAACAGTAATGGGAAGAGTTGAATAGGTTCTGGTAACAATTGGACAACCGGAAGTAATAGTTTCTAAAAGAAACAATTCTAAATATTATTTTTTGAAAATTTGTTACTACAAATATTAAAGATAATTAAATTCTCAATCTGACACATTTAAATTTTTTATTATACCTCGTATAGGTTTGGAGATATAATATATAATAATATAGAATAATCTGTTGTAATAAATCTCGTTGCCCGAAAAACAGTTGCCATATTTAAATTTTTGTAATTGACAAATAATTGCAAAATGTCAGTATCAGATTTGTCTGGGAGGTATGAGTACATTTAATATATATTATTGTATTATTAATTAATTATGTATTTAAATTACAGGTATCCTTAAGAAATACCACTAATACCGTCAATGAATTTGAAGAATTTTGAACATATTAGAATAGTAGGATAAAATCTCTCATAGAACGAAAGAAGAGAAACAATTTCAATTATTTGTGTGCACTTATATGGCGCGAGCAGTCATGTGGCATTGTTGGCCTTGGCAAGCAGATATGAGGATCCGTGTCAGAATGACGGCTAGTAGTTATTTACATAGATGTCATAATTGTCATATGTCATAATTTTTCATTCAAAATTTCAAAATATTCTTATGTTTAAAGTGTTTAGCGGGTTGGTAATTAAACGTACACTTTAAACAATTATTTATTAACAACACAAAAATAATATGGATACAATAATATTAATAAAGAGATCAAAGAAAACAAGGAAAACCAAACGGAGCGGGCGTAGTTGTTTCTAGCGCGGGCGCGGACTGAATGCCTTAAGCCTGGGAAATTTCCGCCCTTAGCGACTTGGCGTGGCTTGGGTGCAATTCCTAGAAGACTCGACTTTCACTTCTGGCCCGGGCTAGCGAACTTGTTTCAACTTGTTTGGTTTGACATGTGGCGCACAGATGCTCGCCACATCACCCCCTTGCCAGTGATAACGCTAAAACAAGAAACAAAATGAAAAAAATAATAATTAAAATCCCGCTTGATAGCGATCTGTGAACCGGACTCGCCGGCCGCTTCTTGTCCTGAGGGCGTTGTCGCCATTGTTTTGCTCCGAACTATTTGTGGTGGAGCTAGTTTACGCGGCGCTACTCGTCGTGGCGCTGCTCGTCGTGGCGCTGCTCGTCGTGGCGTTGTTCGTCGTGTTGGTTTCTGGCGTTGGTTCCTCTTCGGAGACGGTGTACGCCGGTTTGAGACGGTCTATTGAAATACGCACAACTTTGTTGTTGATACTTATATCAAAATATTTGTCTCTGCGATTCACTACTTCGAACGGTCCGTCGTACGTTGGTTGTAGAGGACATCGCACGGCGTCGTGACGGACGAAGACGTGCAATATGGTATTTAGGTCTTTGAAAACGAATATTTTCTTATTACCGTGCCTTTGCACTGTCGAGGGTCTCCATCTTCGCATCTTTTCGCGAAGCTGCTGGACGAAGTTCGTGGTGAGCTCCGTAGGCTGAAACACGAAGTACTCACTAGGAAGCCGTATCGTGGAGCCGTATACCAATTCTGCCGTAGAAGCTCGCAGATCGTGTTTATACGAGGCTCTGATGCCGAGTAACACAATCGGAAGAACGTCGATCCAGTCTTCAGTGTCGTGGCACTTTATTGCGGTCTTCAACTGTCGATGGAGCCTTTCCACCATACCGTTCGCCTCTGGATGATAAGCAGTGGTCCTTATATGAGTCGCGCCTATTAAGTTGTTAATTTCTTTAAATAAGCGCAATTCAAATTGACGTCCCTGGTCACTTGTTACTCTTCGCGGGACCCCAAACCGGGATATCCACTTCTCGATGAAAGCTCGTGCTACTGTCGCTGCTTCGATATCGTGAAGAGGAATGGCTTCGGGCCACCTGGTTGCGCGATCGACGCAGGTGAGGCAGTATCGGTTTCCTCTTGATACAGGAAGCGGTCCCATGATGTCGATGTGTATGTGATCGAAACGGCTCGCCTCGTTGGCGAAGGTTCCGATTGGTGTACTTACGTGCCGCGTGACTTTGTTTCTCTGACACTGAAGACATGACCGTGTCCAGTCTCTAATGTCTTTGTTCATATCTTTCCATACGTACCGCGAAGTCACTAATTTTTGCGTGGCCCGTACTCCGGGATGCGACAGGCTGTCGGGCTCTTGAAAACCTGCTTTCGCAACGCAGTCGGGACATAGGGGCGCGCGGTACCTGTGGATACATCACAATAAAGTTCGTCATCTGAGCTTGGTAAACGTATCTTCTTCAAATCGAGTACGGTGCGCTGCGCAACCAGAACTTCCTTTAACTCTTCATCCCCAGCCTGGGCTGCGACGAGCGTGCTTCTACATACGGAGGCGGAAACTTCTTCGATGCGTGATAAAGCATCAGCCACTTTGTTGTCACACCCTTTAATGTACCGTATATCGCTTGTAAATTGTCCGATAAAATCTAAATAACGGTACTGCCGCGGGGAACATTTATCCAGTTTTTGTTTAAACGCAAATGTTAATGGTTTATGGTCCGTAAACACTATCACTGGCCTACCCTCTATAGCGTGTCGAAATCGCTGAATACTGGTGTATACGGCAAGGAGCTCGCGGTCATATGCGCTGTATTTTCGCTGTGCGGGGTTCAGCGACTTTGTAAAGTAGGCTAGCGGTTGCCACGAGCATTTATTCCATTGCTGGAGCGTTCCTCCGAGAGCGTAGTCAGAGGCGTCCACGGTCACGGACAGCTGGGCTCCTGTAATTGGATGAGCTAACAGCGCCGCATTAGCTAACCCAGTTTTTATTCGCTGAAAGGCTTTCTCCGCTATCGGCGACCAGGAAATGGGGGCGTTGCCTTTAATTTTCGGTCCAGTCAACAACGAGTTCAATTGTTGCTGGTGACGTGCAGCATCTGGAATGAATCAACGGTAGAAATTTACCATTCCCAGGAAACGTCGTAATTGATTCACTGTCTTGGGAACCGGAAAATTATTAATAGCGTCCACGCGTTCGGGTAGCGGTTTCAAGCCGTCCTTATTCACTGAATAACCTAGAAAACGCACTTCACTCTGTCCTAACACACACTTTTCTGGATTAATCACTACGCCATAGTCTTTGAGTCTTTTAAATAATTCGCGTAGGTAGAGTTCATGAGTGGCGGGGTCGCGAGAAGCTATGAGGATGTCATCCAGGTATGCGTAAGTGAAGTCTAGACCTCGGAGCACCTCGTCTATAAACCGCTGAAACGTCTGCGCTGCGTTACGTAGCCCGTAAGGCATACGTGGGAATTCGTACAGACCGAAAGGTGTTGTTATGGCGGTCTTCTCCACGTCCTCTTTAGCTACCGGTATTTAATTATATGCGCGCACTAAGTCAATAGTACTGAAAATCTCATTACGGGCCAGCGTATGCGTGAAGTAATATGCAGCGCAGACGCCCAGGGGCTTCGAGAAGGTCGAATGACGCCCTCTTTCAGCATCCACTCGAACTCCTTCTTCCCAACTTGGAGCCGGTTCGGCGCGAGTCTTCGTGGCCTGCAAAACACGGGCGGTCCAGGCGATGTGTGGATATAGTGTACGACACCATGTTTCTTCACAGAATTGTTGGTCTGTGGACGGGTTAATTCCGGGAAGTCGCGTAAGATTACTTCGTAAGGCGTGTCTCCTTTAACCGTTTTAATGGAGACGCGGGGCGACTTAACTAACTCTCCGCGCGTCGACAGACTCTTAATACCGTCGAGAGGACGCCTATTGCGTATGTCCACTAACAAATTGAAAAACGACGCCTATTATTGGTTTATCCACATCCGCCACTATGAAACTCCACACAAAATCGCGCCTAAGTCCTAAGTTTAAATCTAATTTAATTGTCACGTACGTATTAATCACAGTGTCATTCGCCGCATATAAACAATACGCACTCTTTGTTCGTATATCGTTCACTCTACGCCGCGGAAAAACACATACATCAACGCCAGTGTCCACTAAAAAAGATATCCGCGAACGCTTGTCCGTGACGAAAAGTCGGCGCGGGGTTGTGCCGTCGTTGACCGCCACCATCAACGTCCGGCGGTGTCGTTTCCCGCCTTGCGCGTGCAAGGCGACCGGCAGCGAGTGGACCTGTCGCCAAACCGCTAGTGATACCAGCACGCGCCATTTTGTTTAGCGTCGCGTGACGCTGATCTCCATCGACTCTGCGATTTCCCGCGGCGATAACTTGAACGCGACCTTTCTTCCCGCGCTTCTAATTTATCGAGCCGTTTAATTACTTCGCTTAATAATTCGCGAAGATCTTCGTTTGGCCTTGCCACTGCGGAACATCGTGTCAGGCTGTACATCATTTCATGGATTTTGTCCAGGTCCATATCTGTGTGGGTAGCGAGGATGGGGCGCATTGATTCTGGTAACCGCTGAAGCCAGTACGTCTTCACGAAATCGTCCGTTACCGTTGAACCGGCTAGCCCTTTTATGTGCCTCAAAAATTGACATGGCGTCCGATCTCCCATTTGTTCCCGCTCTAACAGCTGTTGCAGCTTTTGGTTTTGGGACGTAGATAAACGATTAATTAGAGCGGTTTTTAAGTTTTCATACCTGTCGTTTTCTGGCGGGTTTGTTATGATATCTTCAATCACATTTAACTGCGAGTTGTCTAAATCACTTCCTAATAAACTATATTTAGTGGCGTCTGCTGTTATACCCGATAAGTCGAACTGGTTTTCCAGCTGGATAAACCATATATATGGTTTCGCAGCCCAAAATGCGGGAACTTTCATTATGACGCGATCCACATTATTTTCGTCAGGCATGTTAATTTCGCGCACAACACGAAATCACGACAGGGGTCACTAATAAAGTGTTAGCGGGTTGGTAATTAAACGTACACTTTAAACAATTATTTATTAACAACACAAAAATAATATGGATACAATAATATTAATAAAGAGATCAAAGAAAACAAGGAAAACCAAACGGAGCGGGCGAAGTTGTTTCTAGCGCGGGCGCGGACTGAATGCTTTAAGCCTGGGAAATTTCCGCCCTTAGCGACTTGGCGTGGCTTGGGTCCAATTCCTGGAAGACTCGACTTTCACTTCTGGCCCGGGCTAGCGAACTTGTTTCAACTTGTTTGGTTTGACATGTGGCGCACAGATGCTCGCCACATGTTTATTTGTCATCCATTAGTATGGAATATACTTGTCGAGGAAAATAATCAGCTTGGATTTGGAAAATCATAATGTTTCGAATGAAAACTTATGATATTTGACACCTATGTATATTACTAGCTCTCATTCTGACACGGGCCCCCACATCTGCTTGCCAAGGCCAACAAAGTCACATAACTGCTCGCGCCCTATGCAACATAAAATGAAAATGGCGAGAGGTATTGTACTGGCCACAGCAGATATTTTTGCATTAAATTTATAAAATTGCAATAAACGAGGCTGTTTCTGGCTGATAATTGTACGCATATACACGCTGGTACTAAATTTGACGCTTCGACGCGACGGTCTTTTAGACGGTGTGTGCCGTCAACCGCGAACCTGTTGTGCACTAGTCAAGCCAGTTTAGGATGATCTTGGCTGCTTCTGATTCAGCGCCGGTAGCTCGTAAGAGTGTAGAAAGTGTACCGTTCCTGTGTAAAGCCGGTTGTTTCCGTATAATGGTGTTTGTCACTGTTTGTCGTAATCGCGATTATCGATGAGTGTTGGTGTGTGTCAACATGGTCCCGTTTCTGTTCCGAAATCGCGATTGTTGAAGCGCGTTGTCGAGTGACAATACTGTTACTGTTTCCGCTCTGTTTTTTCCAATTTCACTGTGTGCCAATGTTGACCATCCGCCCCGTCTTCCATAACTTTGGTGTATACCATTTTTAACATTCCGTTTCCGATTTTGGTGTGTGCTATTGTTGATCTCCGTGCCGTAGTTCCGTATCTCTGATGTATGCCATTGTTGCCCATTCCTACATCCCCTCCATTGTTAACCGTTTGTAGCACTGAAAAAATCCTGCAAGTATTGCCGATTCATTTGTACAGTTATTTGTCTTTATTAATATTTGTTTGAATTCAATATTGCACCAGTCGGCCTAGACATAGTTCACATGTTGTTGTCATAAACATGTCATACTCAAGTGCCAGATTTTTGGCATCATTGTCATAAATTTATTTTACATTCAATAAACCGGGTTAGATTTACCGTGGTCGTGTCATTGAATTTAGTCACAACCCAATAATATATCTCGTTTTTAATATCTTTTAAAAATATTAAAATATATACTTTTGATATCATTCTCGAAAACCACACTGTCTCCACTAAACTACCCGTTCCCTTTTGGCCATTCTTTTCAGCAACGCTATAAGAGCGTCCTTTACAGAGTCTACCACCCACCTATCCAGTGCTGTTACCGACCGAACGATTGGCGCCGTTTTGAGAACACGAAGAACAAAGTAGCACGTCACGTAAAGTTTACAGCCCCTTATGGCTTTTTCAGAACATTAATTAATTTGTATAATGTGTACCGAGAACTTCACTGGTGCATGTTTTTATTAGTCTTGTATGGTCCATGAATTTTTATTCTTTCATTAACTTTATGTATGATCTGGTAAATGCTACTCTAGATCGTATCATGTCTACTTACAAGGTTGTTGGTGTTTTCTCCCCTATACCTTTGAATATATAATACAATACAAGAACGGCAACGTAATGTATTTAGATTAAATATTTCGAGAGAAGGTGCCATCTATTCCTCCGTATACGAATTATTTCTGAGTTAGTTCAAAAAATACATAATAGGTGGATGTTGCACAGTGTTGCCACGTAGCTAGAACAACAAGATAAGATTTTAAAAAGTTTTTTAAGTTTGCTACTGTAAAACAAGTATACATGTACATTGAAGATTTAAAATATATTATCTGGTTATTATGAAACAATATTTTTGAATTATTGATTATTGAATACCTCTAACAAATACTATTTGGCAATGCTGTCATCACGATTTATCGTAGTTCACAGTTTTGTGGTAGGAGTCACTAGCTATCTATAATAATTTTGTGAATAAAAAGAGACAGATATAGTATCTTGCTACGCCATATGCGTTGCCGTTCTTATATGTATTATATATTCAAAGCCTATACCTACTATTTGAAAGTTGGATCTGGTATATTTAGAATTTAGTTTCACATAGAACAGCTCTATTCAGACAATTCTGAATCTGAATTATTTCGTTTTTCTAAAATTTATTTCTATACCATACCTATGTTTCTATGATTTTATATGTCCGATGGCATTATTTTTTCTTCTCAAAATACTGATGTAGTCTACAAATGTCAATAATAAAGTATTTATTTCACATATTATATAATCGAATATAATATAACATATTATACAGGTGTAACCAAGTTAATCAAAAACAAAGTGAATAAATATGCCGGTAAACGCCATCAATTAAAAATGACTGCAGGTATGTATTTTGATGAGTTGAATTCAAAACTGATGTCCCACCCGTGGGGGTCGACTAAAAAGTACTTTTTAGACAACCACTGCAGAAAATAAATACATATCGGGACAGTAGCCTACATAGGAAAGGTAAAAATATCGTACAATAGCATAGTGTATGAAAATCGTACTAGCACGATATAGTTATATTACAATGGTGAGACCAAATCAACATAGCTAGGCAGCTTTTCTTTGTTTAATTCTGTAATTGAAAAAAAAATTGGATAATATTATTTGAAATAAAATTCTTTTAAAAAATAACGTTCATAACTTGCTCGAAAGTAATACCGTATTGCTCTTGTGTTGACTCACTCGGTTGCATCTAGCTCGTCAAAGTTCCTACCGCACGATATTTCTCACTCTCGATATTCATTATAAAGTATAAATATTTCAAACACTCTTTCTTAAAAAGCGACTCTTTAAAACTCTGCGAATGAAAGAAAAATGTATTGTAACGTTTATTTATTTGGGTGAAATGTAAAAATTAGAGAAATATCATTAATTAAAATAAAAGTTTATTAAACGATAAATACCCTCATGGCAAAAAAAACGAACAACAAAAAAAGTTTATCGACTTATGACAAATGAAATATGGGTTTATTTGTTTTTTATGTCAACTTATGAACAATTTATTTGATTAGCAAATAAAACAAATGTAGCAAACACTTTATTTATTAAGAAAAAGAAAGAAAACTAAATCTGTACAAAATTATCTGTTTTCCAAAATTCAATCATAACTATAATATTTTCAATTACCGTTGGTTAATGATACAAGGTGTGTAGTATATTACACTTTTAGTGTGGAAGAAATCTTTACAGTCCGGGGAGGCAATACACATTATTACTTACTCAAAATAAATCTTACCCTAGCTATAAAACTTAATAAAGAAAAATAATGTTGCTACTTTTACTGATTTTTCGATTTCAGTAATTTAATAAATGTCCGGTTTTTTTTGCCACGAGTGTAGTTAAGATAATAATAATAAAAATATGTAATTAACACTATGATTGAACAATATAAACAGTAATTTAAGACTAAGAATATTATTAAATACTTAAACACTACGATTATTTATTTAAACAATTTTTATTTCACTACATTTATTTATATTCACCACTATTTATTTAAATGGCAACTGTTCATTCATGATGTGTTTCTTATATCAAAATGTCTCGGCTGGCATCGCTGCTGGTATTTATACATTGGCGTCCTTTCTCTGGAATATTCCACGCGATAACATCGAATACAAAGAAATCAGGCCACCGGAAATAATTAGATAGGTCTAAACGGGTGTGTTTACTGCGCGGAGAATTAAGTCATCGCTCGAGAACTTTCTACCAGCGGCGGCGATCGCACTCGGGTACGTCGGGTGGATGCCTGGTACAGTATTTTGAAAACGATTTTTTAACTCTTAAAAAAATTACTTTATTGCGCACCCAAATAAAAAATAAGTACTATTTATTATAGAAAAAAATATATATTACAGTTATATGGTATGTGACACATTATATAATAATTTGTTAATTTCATATGAAAACTGGAGCATTGCATTTAAGAAATAAATATTTTACCTGTTTACTGATACCAGGACTTTTCCCAGTTCCGGTTGTAATGTGGAGATATGGTCTTACCTGAAACAAAACAAAAAAAATGTTGAATATTATCAGAGAAATACATAATTCGAAATTATTAAGTAAAAACTATATTACATTCAAATTTAATTTATCTGCGAAGAACCTTGCCTTGCAATCGTAAAATAGAAAGTCAATTCAATCTAAAGTTTGTCCTGAAATATCTGTGTAATAATTATTATATATAACAATACACTGTCGCCATTTGATTATTGTTTAAATTGGAATATAAAAGTGTTATGTGATTGTTAGCACCATGTTCTATGCATATTTAATTTGATCACAAAAAATTAAGTAACATCTGAACAAACTGAGTTGGCCTACACTAAATACTTCGTTTCACTTCGCACCACTTCGGCACAATATTTTAAAAATTGTTTTTAATTTTACAAGGGTACGCAGCGGTGATATCTGAAAATTTCCATGCAATATTTAAACGAACATGTCAAATTTCGCGGGCCATGTGCTTCGAATTGGCGCCAAATTTACGAGCAACTGAAGTGCAATTCAGTCTAACGCATGCAACGAAAATGGAAGATAAAAAATCGTTTGTGTGGTCTCAATGAAACATAGTGTCTAATTAAACTTAAAAGTGTTTTTTTGGTCATTGTGTACTATGGTAAATATTCTGTATATTTTGATTCCAAATCTTGAACATCATCCGTTTCTAATTTCAACAGTTTGTTCTTTCTCAATGTGCCAGCTACTCCGAAAATCAGTAAAATCTGTGGATGGAATGTAATTTTTATCATAGTTTTAACTTGGCCTGGTCATGCTTACCTTTGTCATTAGAAATAGACTGTTAGGGGCATCAGAAATATTTTTTTGTACTTGATATTACTCAGGCATTTTTGAGTTTTTCGGTATGTCTTCTTTTTGTCTTTTTAATGTCGATGTTTTCTTTCAGATTCAAGGTCGCTTTAAGCATGGAATATTTTGGCCATAAACTTGCTATTATTAGGTCTTTTCATACAATTTCGGAGAAATATGTCAATAGTATGATTCCGAATAGCGCGTTACCTGCTTTTCTTTGCACCATGAAATAAAATCGGCATAATTTTTTCGTAAAGACTTCCACTTTTTTCTGGAAGCATACTTGCAATAGTTGCACTGTTTCCCACTTCTGTTGGGGTCAATGTAATGTTATCGATGTCCATAATCGCTAATAAATTACAAATAATTTTAGGTTAGTAAAATTATACGTCAGAAAATCAATAAATTTTAACATCAATTGTTTTCAGTGAATGCGTTCAGTTTACTTAACGCTAGATCAAGCGTTTTTTACCTCTCGCTAAGTGATGTATTGGATTCATGCTAAAAATCGCATATCCAGATTTTAATGAATAAGCACGTTTTAAGGTCCTTACAATCCGATTTTAACATTTTTACGATGATGTCTGTGTGTGTGTGTGTGTAAGTATGTATGTGTGTGTGTGAGACGTTGGAAGGACAATTACTCAAAAACTATAAGACTTTATATTTGTTTAACTATGTATTTCCCAATCGGACATTCATGGGAAGAGCTGAAAAGATTTATTACATATATACCTACTTAAGAAATACCGCTAATACCGTCAATGAATTTGAAGAATTTTGAACATATTAGACGAGTAGGACAAAATTACTAATAGAACGAAAAAAGAGAAACAATTTTAATTATTTGTGTACAAGAAATGTTAAATTCATTACTTATAAGGCCCGAGCATACATGTGACTTTGTTGGCCTTGGCAGGCAGATTTGTGGGTTCGTGTCAGAATGACAGCTAGTAGTTATTTACAGCTAGTAGTTATATCACAAATTGTCATATGACATAAGTTTTCATTAAAAATTTCAAAATATTCTGATATGTTGTTTATGTGTCATCAATAGTATGGAATATATTTGGCGAGGAAAATAATCCACATGGATTTGGAAAATCATAATGTTTTGAATGAAAACTTATAATACTTGACAACTATGTACATTATTACTAGCTATCATTTTGACACGAGACCCCATATCTGTTTTCCAAGGCCAACAAAGTCACGTAACTGCTCGCGCCCTATGCAACATAAAATGAAAATGGCGAGAGGTATTGTGCTGGCCACAACAGATTTTTTTATGTTATTTGAATAATATTATTTTTTTAAATTCATTTAAAGGTATGCAACGTGAAAATACCTAGCTAGCAAGTGTCAAAATCATGTTTTTTAATTCTGTCTAGCATTTTGCTACAACTTAGCGTTAGCAGAATACTCGTATGTATGCTATGTTCCATGTATTGAGCACAGTCAATAGATCGTATATTAATAAAAAAAATAATGCATTAATAGGAGTCATTAATGAATGATTTCCTGTACATTAACATAACCAATTTATAAACGGTCAATTGAAAACTATTTTAATGGACTACCTAAAATAATAATAAAAAACAGTTACCAAAAAAACCACTAAAATCGATAAACTTTAACATTTACTATCAAAATGCCGATGGAATTAATACTAAATTAAATGAACTGTACTTAGCGTTGTTGTCTTCACATATTAAGGTTATAGCTATCACTGAAACTTGGCTATCTGCTTATGTATAGTAATTTTGATATAATTACTACTTCTGTGTTTGACTACATGGGCCAACAAACGTTTGTAAAAATAATGTAAATACTTAAATTGTAAAACTTAAATAAGTATGCAAAGAATAATTTTGACGTAATTTTTATTTTTAGAAAACAGACTAATTAACAAAATTACTTTTGTTACCTAGTAACTTCATATAATTTTCCGGGTCGGAAGGCCATGTAGCAGTAGTCTAGAAAAATAATTTATGAAACTGCTACAAATGTAAATGATACAGAATTCTTAACAAACACATAATATTTATCGTTCGGATCAAGATTTCTACTATAGCGGCCTGTTCCGGGACGGCGGAGTGCTGCTTGGAGTCAACAAAGACTTTTTATCGTCTGGGATTAACTTCGATGATGTTGTGCAGTTCCTTCCACGCAAAATAGATGTGGTTTAAATGTAAACTTTTATTATAAAATTTATATAAATTTTTGAATCACTACGCTTTTTGGTAGAAAATTATTTCATTATATTAGGTGATTTCAATTTACCACAACTGACTTGCAATCCACATAGCGCTCATGCCTTAAAGATTTCTTGAGTTATTTTGAAGATAAGCAATGTAATACAATCACAAATCAAAATAGACTGCTAGACCTGGATTTGTCAAACGTTGAATGTACGGTTGCTGAGTCAATTTTCCCTGAAAGTGCAGATCATCCATCTTTAAATATATCGTTTATCTGTAAACATTCTTATGATGACAAATTTGTAGCAACTAGTCAATTTAAAACTTATAATTTCAAAAAGGCCAACTTTATTAAACTTCATAATTTGATAAATAATTTCAATTGGAATCAATTGGAAATATTTACAGATATTAACCAAACTAGTGATTTTTTTTTAATAAGTTCAGAGATATTTCGGCACTTTAGCCACTAATACCTCGGTACATTGATTTGAGTGCCACATTTGTCGCATATTCCAGGTTGAGCTTTTTGTAATAGGTAGCTGTGTGTGAGACGAGTGTGTCCAATTCTAAGCCTTGTAATTACTGTTTGTTCTCTTCTTTCTCTGGGCGTTAGCCATTTGATAGCTTGCTCTTTTATATTTCTAAGTTTGTTATTTTGAGTCCTTTCCCATTCATTTTGCCACGTTTCCATTAGTTTCTTTCTTATTAATATTTTTGGGTCTTGCGATGGTACTGGCATGTTAATGAAGTTTTCATTTGTTGCCTCTTTTGCAGCTTGGTCCGCTTTTTCGTTGCCCGGGATTTTACAGTGAGATAGAATCCATAATATGGTTAAATTTTTGTATTGATTTGTGATGACTTCGTGTTTGTTGTCTTGGATTTGTTGTATTATTTTGCTCCCTGTGTAAAGATTTGTTATGCTTTGTGTGACACTCAGCGAGTCAGTACATATTACGGTTTTATTTATGTTTTGTTCTTTAATCAGGTTTGTGGCTTCTTTTAGGCTGCAACTTTCTGCTGTATATATACTACATATTGATGGTATTTGGAATTTGAATGTCTGGTTTTCTGTGACGACGCTCGCTCCGGTGTTGATCTTGGTTTTAGACCCGCCGGTATACATGAAGTGATTTCCCTGGAGATCTTCTGTGATTTCGGAAAAGTAGTTTTGGTAGAGCTCAATAGGAGTTTGGTGTTTAGGGTATTTTGTTAAAGCTAGGTTGATTTTGGGGTGTTTTAGTGTCCACGGTGGGTATTTGCTGTACGATTTTTCTTGGATGTTTGGGAAAGGTATCTGGGAATTTTCGAAGAATGAGATGGTATATTTTGGATTTTATTTCTCTTCTTGTTTGGAACATTTTATCGTTGTGTGGATTGTTCGATAGTTTAATTATGTAATTCAAACTTAATTGCTGTCTTCTTATTTTGAGTGGCGGTTCTCCTGCATCTGCTAGAACGCTGGCTATTGGGCTTGTTCGGAATGCACCTGATGCTAATCCTAAGGCTGTATTGTGTATTGGGTCTAGTAGTTTCAGTTTAGACTCTTTCGCTGTCGAATATATTATACATGCATAATCCAGAGTGGACCTTATGAGAGCCTTGTATATATTGATAATGGATTCTCTATAAGCTCCCCACTTTAGATGGCTTAGTGTTTTAATTATGTTTAATTTATACAAGCATTCTTTTTTGAATTTTAGTATATGCGGTATCCAGGATAATTTTTTATCTATTGTAACTCCAAGAAATTTTACAGTATTCACATATTGAATGCTTGTATTATTTAATCTGATTGTTACTTGTTCATTACAATTTCTGCTTTTTCACAAGTGCATTACCTGTGTCTTTATTTCAGAGAAATGGAAGCCTGTAGTGTAGTTGTTGACCATTCTTCGAGGTTGTATAGTGTACTTTATAATTTTTCTTTGATTGACATTATGTTTTTTTTTCCTTTATCATAAATTGTTAGATCGTTTACGAACAGGGAGAATTTAGTATTATTTTGGATATATTGCTTTATTTTGTTCATTGCTACTAAGAAAAGCGTTACGCTAATTATTTCGCCCTGTGGTAGGCCATTTTGTTGATGTCTTTCATCAGATATGCATCCGTTTGCTTTAACCCTGAATTATCTATTTTTTAGAAAATTAGAAATATATGCTATTATATGGCCATTTAGTGATTTATTTTATGTAAAATTGTATTCGCATAAGAACATAAGAAACATCCTTCTAGTAAATAATATTATGACAAATATAAGCTTCTTCGAGCGAAAATTAAAATTGATTTACAAATAGCCTATAAAGATTTTATTTCCCAATCTGATATGTCAATTATTTCCAACCCCTAAAAGTTTTGGTGTTTCGTTAAAAGTAAAAATAATAAATCCGACATTCCGGCTTCGACGTTTAATGATCGTGTCTTACAGACACCCGTAGAAATAGTAAATGGTTTTGCTTCTTATTTTAAAAGTGTGTACCTACACTTCCCACGACAACGTATCTTTTCCAACCGTAGTATCGAGCTCAAGTGATATAATTTACTTAAATTTATTTAGTTTGGAAGAGATAGGGTCGGCTATTAAAGATCTTAAAAATAAGATTTGCATGGGAGCTGATTTAATCCCTATTTTTTTACTTAAAGATTGCTCTGATGCTTTCTCTACAGCCATTTTCCATCTTTTCAACATAGCCCTCAAATTATGCCATTTTCCAAATGCGTGAAAAGTAGCCTGCGTCGCCCCGTCTTTAAAAACGGTGAGAATACTAGTGTAAATAATTATAGACAAATCGCTGTAATTTCCAATATCAGTAAAATATTTGAAGGTTTGCTGCACAAAATTCTATATGTAAGAATTTGTAATTTAATCTCACCTGAGCAACACGGTTGCATGAACCGCATCTAATTTATTTTCATTCACTCAATTTGTGTGTCAAGAACTAAACCAATGAGGTGGATGTTGCTTATGTCGATTTTGCCAAAGCATTTGATAGTATAGACCATAATATTATTATTAATATACTAAGTGCTTTTGGATTCTCGAAATTTTTAATATTATTATTTAAGTCTTATTTAGATGAAAGAACAATGTTTGTACATCATCTATGTTATACTTTAGAGCCTTTTATAGCCACCGCAGGTGTCCTACAGAGTTCAATTCTTGGGCCCCTCTTGTTTACTATCTTTATTAATGATATCACCGCTGACATTCGAAATCAAGATCTAATGTTTGCGGATGATCTGAAAATCTTTTGTTCTGTGTCAAGCTCGGATGACTGCATTGCATTACAAAATGCTCTTAAAAACTTGAACGAATGGTGCACATCTAATAAAACTTTTTCTAAACGTTTCTAAATGCAAAATTGTATCTTGTACTAGAAACACTTCAATAGTTATCAATTACATAGCTAATACGGTTACTCTTAAACGTTTATCCGGTATTACATACTTAGGAGTAATATTTGACGAAAAATTAACTTTCAATCATATTCAAAATTTAATGATTATTCGTACAAAGTACTAGGTTTTATAAAGCGCAATACTCAATCTTTTACAAATTTGTATGGTATAAAGGTGTTGTTTCACCTTAGTTCGAGGTAACCTTGAATATTGCTGTATTTTGAGAAATTTAAAAATCTTTTTGAAACAATTCAAAGAAAATTTTGTCAAATATTTGTACTTTAAACAGAATCAAACTTACTGTTTACCAAATTTTTCATACGATGACCTAGTAAAATCTTTCAACTTAACTAAATTAAGGTACGAAGAGAATTTTTTTTTAACATACCTATATAAATTACTTCATAATTTACTTGATCATTAACTATCCTTATCTTTATTAAACTGCCATGTACCCTCAAGTTCCACCAGGATTAAAATCTGTTTCTACCTGCCATCAGCCTAATCCAACCTTCTCATTAAATCCCCCTATACTCAATGTATACACTTATCAACACTATCCATCAACAAGTAGATATCGTTGGCTGCACCTTTGGTACTTTTAAAAATCAATGTACTCAATATCTCATATCAGATTCCATTTAGATGTTAAATTTTACTTTTGTAATTTCAAGTCTTCTTTTGTATTGGGTTGTTTATATTTAGATCTGTAATTGAGTCTCTGACCTGTTGATACTTTGGAAACAAATAAATAGTGAAATAAATAAGTATATAAATAAGTAAATAAATGAATAAGTAAATAAATAAATATAATTAAATATTTTAATTAATTAATATATTGAGATAAATTAAACTGAAATGCTGATTTTTTTGTTGTATTGTTATAACAATACTGTGGTCATAACGACCACAGTAAACTTTTTAGGGGGTGAGAACTAAAATATTCAAGAATTAAATACATCTTCTATAAATAAAGAACACCCTAATGAATATATACAGGTGACACTGGCCACTCAAATGAATTTTATTTATACTACTATTTACTTGCATAATTTAAGCCAAGAACATAAATTGGAGGTAAACAATGTGTTTGACGCCATTAAATAATGTTAGTACGCATCTGGACGACCTAGTCTCCCGCGGTTATTGATTTCGCGGCTAATTGCATTAAATGAATAAAATGACTTTGTATCAGGTACCAGGGGCTTCGCTGAACTTATTTTAGGACCGTGTCAAGGGTTGTTTTGTAAAACATATAGCAATGCAATTAAAGTTTCATTTGTTCATTACCTGTTCACGACTTCCTTTTATTTGCCTGTAATTTTCTATCCGATTAGATTTGATTGACGTTCAGAGTTTAGTACATATTTTTAATTAAAGGGAGTATAATACTGGAAATTGGATAATAATTTTTAATTAAGTTAATAACTCTTGTATTAAATAAAATTTAATGATAGATTGTAGCTTCGAAACTTCGTTGTTTCAACAGTCATTTAACCTCTAAATCTTTCTAAAATTACATTCTTCAAATATAAAACAATTGGTAAGAATATAACGAATTTCAGTACCATAAATAATAGTCAAGTTTCATATACTTAAGCTGAATCTGCATAATTCTTTATAAAATAATATGTAGCTTAAAACAATTTAATTTTTATGTATACTTATTATTTTTAAGTTCCGCTTATTTTTAATAAAGCAAATACATGAACTATTTTATTGTATAGGGTAAACTAGGATAAATGTGAAAGAAAAATATTGGGCTCTCGTGGCCACGTGCTTGAGTGTCTGGTTGCGAATATGGGAAACCGGGTCGATCCCGATCGACGACAAATATTTCGAATATTAAGTGGCACGAAATTGACCTCTGTGGTGCACTCTCCACACCAGAAATGAGTGCCCTTGGGTTGACGCCTGGTAAATGCCCGTAAGATACAAATATCTCATCATCATTACCGAAATCTGTGTATAAAGCAGATTGACACACCAAGCAATGAGTAATATGCTGTGGTATATATACAGGGTGTAACAGATAAATGAGCTACCTCTAATAATTTCTATATTATTAAAGATACAATAAAATACTATAAGACAAACTTATAGAAGACAAATGGGGATATCCAATTTGAGAAGAAAATATTTTTTTAAACCAGTGATTCTCAAGTTACAATACAAAGTTACCTATTTTTTTAAATATATTTTTCTTAATAAAAACATTTGTTTTATTTTCTAATTATACTTTACATATCATTGTTGTTCATATTTTAACATAGAAATAAAAAATAAACCTATATTTCATTTGTTCATATTATATATATATATATATACAGTGTGTTAATTAAAAACCTGGCCATAGGCGTTTAACATGGGAAATCAGTTTTTCCTTGCGCAAAAGTTCCCAAATTATTTTAGACAAAAATACTTCAAATAAATGTTGTAGAGAATTAAATTCTGCATCCAGATTAGTAATAAGATTTTATTTTCGATGTTTCATAACCGAGAAAATCAATTTCAAAGTTTATCGAAAATTGCTGATTTATAGCGATAGCCATGGAAGTCAAACAAAATTACAAACAATTGTATGACATCTTAACTGTCAAAGAAAGTTTGTGTTTTGTGATTTTCGTTCAGTAACATATTTTTTTGGAAGTATGGAACAGTTTTCTCATGAAGAAAAGCTTCAGATTATAAAATGGTGTTACTGTGGACAAAGCTATAGAAAAATACGTGATTTAAGAAGTGTAATGTGGTCAAATCGACAAATTCCAAGTAAAACCACAATAGAATCTTATTACAAAAACTTAAAGCTGTAATTTCCAATGAATGTAGAAAAATAAATGCCAGACAGCTGCATAATGTTCGACATGGCTTTTATAATAGACTTGGGTATTGCTTAGCGCAAAATGGAGGGTTATTTGAACATTTAATATAAAATTATATTCATTCTAGTTTTCTGTTTTTCTTTTTAAATAAATACATTATTCTTGTTTTCATTTTTATTTTATTTTGTATATGTTGACAGCTATGTATTCTAAAAAAGTTAAATTCTAATTCATTGTGTCAATGTCATACAATTGTTCGTAATTTTGTTTGAGTTTCATGGCTATCGCTATAAATCAGCAATTTTCGAAAAACTTTGAAATTGATTTTCTCGGTTATGAAACGTCGAAAATAAAATCTTATAACTAATCTGGATGCAGAATTTAATTCTCTACAACATTTATTTGAAGTATTTTTGCCTAAAATAATTTGGGAACTTTTGCGCAAGGAAAAACTGATTTCCCATGTTAAACGCCTATGGCCAGGTTTTTAATTAACACACTATATATATATATATATATAATAATAATAATAATAATAATAATAATAATAATAATAAATCTTTTATTTTTGTAGACACATATTACAGTGTATAGAAAACGTCATTTTCTTAACTAGTACAAAAATTCATTTACATTGTAAAAGTTATTTATGTACAAAAATTGTTTTAAGTTTGTTTTAAATTGTTTGTCAGATTTCGAGTTTTTGATGTTCCCTGGTAGTTTATTAAAAAGTGATAAACCAATCCTATCAGGAGAGTCTTTAATTATTTTACATCTAGATTTAGGTATACGGAAATTATTATTGTTTCTAGTATGATAATTATGGATGTCTAAGTTAAGTTTGAATTTATTTCTATTTTGAAATATGTAAAGACAAATGTCGAGTATGTAGAAATCAGTTATAGTAAGTAGTTTAAGTTCTTTGAAAAGCGGTTTACAAGATGAGTACTTATCTACTCCTAGTAAGCATCTAATTATTCTTTTCTGAGCAATAAAAACAGATTGAGCGTAGGGAGAATTACCCCAAAACCTAATACCATAGTTTATTCTTGACTCTACCGATGCATGGTAGAATATTAATAGTTGTTGTAAGTTTAAGTATTCCTTCAAGTGCCGTACCTGATAGCATATTATGTTTAATTTTTTAATTAAATGCTCACAATGAGTGTACCAGTTCAAATTATTGGTAATGTACATACCTAGAACTTTAGTGCAAGTGTCAGTATGCAGCACAGTATGTCCGAAGTTGATTTCAATCTCTTCTACAGTGGAAGTTTGAAAACGAAGAATTTTTGTCTTACTGTCATTTAAGTACAGATTATTAGCATGAAACCAGTCTATGATGGAGCTTATGTTTTGGTTACACTTCTCAGTGAGACGGTGAGTATTTCTATCTGAGATGACTAAAGTAGTGTCATCTGCATAAAGAACGGGAGTGCAGTCCTCAGAGAGGACTGTAATCAAATCATTAATGTACAGAGTGAATAAGATAGGTGCTAAAACTGTACCTTGAGGTAAACCAACTTGTATTTGGACCAGAGTGGAATTACATTGAGATACAGAAATAAATTGCTGCCGATTTTGTAGGAAACTGGACACCCATTCTAAGATGTTCCCTCTTATTCCCATATTATCGAGTTTGGTTAATAGCCGACTATGGTCCACGCAGTCAAACGCCTTGCTAAGGTCGCAGAATATACCAACGGGGTTTTCCCTTGCATTTAAATGATTAGTAATAGTGCTATAGCGAGATTGTAGGGCATCTATAGTAGAACAATTTTGTTTAAAGCCAAATTGGTGCTTAACTATAATATTAGTAGTATACCTAGGCCGGTTCTACATCAAAATAGTGTACTGCGCAGGTTTCTGCGCAGGTTTTACCCCCACCCCAGCCCCGACCCAGGCCGTCACCCCGGCCCCCGCTTCGGCCCCCCACTGCGACTAAAAATAGACCAACATCTGGCATGCACGTGTTCAAGTTAATGACCTTGCATCAGCTAAAAATAGACCAACATCTGGCATGCACGTGTTCAAGTCAATGACCTTGCATCAGCTAAAAATAGACCAACATCTGGCATGCACGCGTTCAAGTCAATGACCCTGCATCAGCTAAAAATAGACCAACATCTAGCATGCACGTGTTCAAGCAAACAGGGTGTGGTTATGAATCATGCTCTAAAAATAGACCAACATCTGGCATCCACGTGTTCTAGAAAAACTGGTTGGAACCGGATGTGGTGATTAGTCATGCTCTAAAAATAGGTTGGTATGACTTATCCTCCACTATGCGCATTTTAAAAATAGGTTGGCATGACTCATTCTCATCTAGTGATGAGTCATACTCTAAAAATAGACCAACATTTGACATGCACGTGTTTTTTAGTGTATAAAATGGATAAAATTCAACTTTTGTTCATAGTAAAAAGTATAAGTATATTAAGAATGTTTGATGTTGAAATTACAAATCCACATTTTGCAATTGAATTGCTGTACAACGAATGTTTTTTGGTACACATCAACAATAAAATTGAAATTTATAACGAGAATTACTATATGCGGGCATCATTTTTCATATTAGAAGAGAATGAAGAAGAAGTTAAATTGTTAAAAATAATTTTTTTTCAATGAAAAGCAACATTATGAAGTGCATATTATAACTTATAAACTAATTTTCTTAGATCACTTTAACTGGACTATATGTGACGTTGCAAATGTATGTGAAGTGGAAAATATGCTTATTACTGAAGGATTTGATTTAGATGGCTATTCACCTTTATATAAACACATAATAAACACATCTAAATACTACAACTTACCTTTATGTCAGTGTGATTATTGTAATTATATGATTATAAACTTATTTTAACGTTTAAAATGAAAACTAAAGCTAATAAAAACCAACAAAAACAACAACAACAACAACAAAACCTCAAAAAGCTGGGTGAATATATAAAAGCTGTAAATGTACATCAAAAAAAGTTAAAAAAATTAAAACATGATATTAATATGTACTGTGAAGTAAAAAATGTGTGTAAAAGTTTTAACAACTTAAACATAATGTCATGCTCTAAAAATAGTTAAGAAACTTGTTAGAACTGGTATGAACCGGATGTGATGATCAATCATGCTCTAAAAATAGACCAACATCTGGTTTGCACGTGTTCCAAAAAAAACTGGTTATGACAATGACTTATGTGCTGAAAATATACCGATAATGTTTTTTTTGCACCAACTTAGTATAAAATAAATCAAAATTCTTGTACAGCTCACAGTCAACTATAAGTAACTGAACCGATCATAATCATCACAGCGATGGCTTCAAGTGTTTTAAAACTTAACGAATTTGCCAAAGTGAAACCATTGTGCTCCATTGAAAAGTTAACACAAGGAAAGAAGTACAAAATATTAAAGCTGACGAAAATGACAACCAAGTTTGGTGAACGAATTCTGGTTGAACTGGAAGACTGCAACATATTCTTGGGGGCTCAGTTCAATAAAATATCCCAAAAAGAGTTAAATAATTTAAATCAAGAGGCCGAAAATGAAAAACTACACGTCCAGTTCAAGGAAAAACTTGGAAAAATGAATAATTTAGAATTTTTTTCAGATTAAATGTAACACTACTATGTAAAAATGTTATATGTGATGTGTGTATAATTATATCTTTCAATAAACATGAATTTAATGTAAAATGAGTTTAATTTTAACATAACCTTTTTACATGCATAGAAAATAAAACTATAAAATAAATATAAATTTTATTTATTTAAAAAAATACAAATAATATTTATAATACATTATATATTATTACACTGCATGCATTCTTTTATTAGCGGATATTTTCCTCCAGCTTGATCCTCATTAAAATTTGTTGAATGTTTAAAGCAACATCTGCACTTTTGAAAGTCTTCATTGATTTGCCAAGTTTCGGGAAACTTATACCATTGGTCCTCAATTTGTTTTTCAGCATACACCATAATAAATTCCATTGGTAGTTTAGCTATTTCCTCTTCACACATAAAATGTAATATACCACCATGATTATAAAAAGTTTTGAATGCATTAAATACATTAAATTTATTGTTGAACCATTTTAGTAATAAATAAACATTTCGAACGGCACAATTATTAAGATGTAAATTACAATATTCCACCGCAATTGGTTCACGTAGCTGAGATAATGCTGGACATTCGATATCATCTAAATTAATTATTTTTTTCTGTACAAACGTTTCCAACCAATGCTTTTTTTCTAAACCTTTAACATATATAGTATTAATGTCAGCGGAATTTAGCAACTTTTGAATTGTTTGACTAACGTTAGCGTACGGAACCTCACCACAACACCACTCTAAATTATGAAAATATTTAGTTAACAAAGCTACATTTCGCTTTGTTTTACTGCTTAAATTAGACCAAGAATAAGGTGGTTTAAAAATTTTCGATACACATAATTTGCTTTCTATATTAATTACAGCAATTTCCTTACATATAAATTCATTATTTTCAATTATTTTAAAACCCTGTAAATCAGCGATGACTGAAGTCATTTTTGAAACGCAATGCATGAACAGTGAAATTGAAATGAGTAAAAATACTTATTCTACTGCGCTTTTATGTACCCAGCTGTTATGAGCACTACTAAATCCAAGCCATTTTACATAAACCATATCACCTTTTCGTTTCAATACTTTTTCCACTAAATAAACATCGGGATGTTTTACTTTTTGTAATTCCTCGGTGTAGTATAATCCTCGAATGGGTTGATTTTGATAATCCTTAAGCTCATATGTTGTGGGATTACTAGATTTTACACTTGCAACTACAAATATTTCATTACTCCAGTTTGGTGTGTACCCTTTTTCAAAATCACCACGATGTTTGCTTATTCTTACACGGTCTCCAACTTTGAACTTTATATTTTTTAAGTTAACAATTTTAATGTGATTATAAGCTTAGTACAAAAGCTTTTTTTCATTACTTTTGGTAACATCAGTTGGTTTCATTTTAATTGTTCTATGTTTTGTATTATTGTACTTATTTACAATACTTTGCAAAATATTTAACCACTTATAGGAGCCTTGAAAGCTAAATTCCTTCCACATTAACGATTTAAGTGTGCGGTTGACACGTTCAACTATGCTTGCCTTTTTAGTGCTAAATGTAGAATAATGATTAATATTGTTTTTTTTTCATTAATTCTTGAAAATTGTTATTATAAAATTCTTTACCCATATCAGTATGCATGTTTTTTGGTATGCGACTGCTACGTTTAAAAATGTTTTGCATTGCTTTTGAAACATCACCTCCCGTTTTATTTTTTACCGGTTCAACCCATACATATTTGGAAAAAATATCAATTACTACAAGTATATACCGATAGCCTTTATTGAGTTTTGCATATGGTAGCATTTCCACCAGATCTGCTTGAAATGTCTCATCCAAACCTTTTACAATAACATGTCTACGCTTATAATTAATTCTTGCCGGCTTATGTAGCTCGTTAACAATATCACGTTTAACCTTAGACATATCTGCCGATTATAATGATGTTTCTGCTTGTGAACTTGCACTAGGTTTCACAGCCTGACTCACTCTAACTGGTTTTGCAGCAGACTGTGACTTTTTTTTAGATGGTTGCTCCAGCTTCAAATGTTTATATAGCTCCTCATTATCGTGTGATACTTTTTTAATAATTTGTGTGGTTGCAGTTATTAAATTATATGTAGAACTTGTATGTTCATCAAGCTTTTTAACAATCTTATTTAAAGCTTCTTCCAGATACTTTTTGTTTACAGCATCATTTTCATTAACGGGAACACTTATATTTACAATACGTTTGTTATCTAAATTAAATGTATCAGTGTCGTCATAATCATCATCATAAGCTCTATACTTACTTGGTGGAATGATATCCAAACTTGTTGATGGGCATTTTGATACTGAGGTTAATATATGATATTTGCCTCTTTTAACTCTTCTATTATTGAGACTATTTCATTATTGTGGTTATTGTTACCAGCTGCCTGTGATGTCAGCAACAATTTTAACCTCTCAACAAGCTCGTTGGGATTATCCCAGTGCACATAATTTATAGGATTTTGATTATAAATCATGTGCAAACCTTTACCTGCTTTTTCTAAAGGTTTAATAATGTTTTTATACTTTTCAGATTTATTACCTGCAATTTGACCTGTTGATGTATTTCCACGCCTATGCGCATTTGTTCTTTTCAATATATCATGATAATTTTCCAAGTCACCTTTTTTAAACCCTATAGGATTTTTTTTAAATATTAACTCGTATAGACCCGGAGTTCCAATATATTTTATTTTTTGCGCACCTTCAACGTTAAGAATTACATCATTACCATCAAAATCAATATTTGTATTTCCAATTGTAAACTTATCAGTAATGGGGTCATGTTTAATACCGGTATTGTGATCATAGTCAGATGATTCAGAGTACATATTTTCAATATATTCTCGAGGTAGTGGAGCATATTGCTCCAGGTATTCATCAAATACTTCTCTAGATAAATCAGCCGTAATATCTTGCACATTATAAACATCTTCTTTTTCTTCTTCTTCTTCTTTTTCTTCTTGGGGTTCATGTTCTGCAATAATTTCGGTGTCAACAAATGATGGTAAATCCCACACCTTTTCTTTGGGTTTACTGTCGGATTTTTCAGTGTCTTTTATGTCTTTCAAAACTGTTTTTTCCATTTTTGGTTCACTTTTAATAACATGATTATGCTTAATGTTACGAATATTATGAAGTTTACTAGATAACTCTTTTAACTTTTTCGTGATAGGTTGATACGATTTTTCAAGTTCAATTTCTTTTTCCATAGTACCCGTTTTTAAAGTTTGCAATTTTCGCTTAACTGCTTTACGCGCTTTTATTAATTTCTCTTTAAGATTTTTATTCATATCTAATACAAAAAAATAAACAGCTAAGAATAAGTAAGGAACAGGTCTGAACCGATCAAGAACAGGTATGAACATGTCTGAACAGGTTATTAACAGATCTCAACAGGTCAGGAACAGGTTTTAACTGGTCAGGAACAGGTCTTAACAGGTTCGGAACAGATAGCTGTTTCCTATAGAGCAGCCTGTTTGGAAATGATGTGTATTTAAAATTAGTTTAACTATTTATTTATTAGTATAAAGTGGTGAAAACCTTTTCTGTATCGACCATTATTCAGTTCACATTCTTTGTTGATAACAAAAAATCCATAATTATCAACCCAACAAAATGAGCATATATCTTTGAACTGACTGTATGTCATATCTGTTCCCACATGATCTGTGTACACATGTTTAAGATTCATCTCATCCTGCTTAAAAAGAATTATAAGGTTTGCGTTGTCACGAATTAAATGTTTAGGAATTCGTGTATACGTCTGGCATAAATAAAAACAGTCAACTAATTTGTGACGTCCCATGCAAAAGTAGTCTCGCATAACATTTTGTTTGTCACAACTAACATCATCAAATAAAAAAACTGTGTTGCTTTCGGGTGAAATTACGTTATCACTGCTACCATAAGCACTAAATGTAATTCCAGGTATTGGTTTTAAGAGTTGCTCCAAATATTCGTATTTGGGTTGACTTAGAGATTTTGAATAAACGTTTACATGTTCAAAACATAAACCATTAGGATGTTCAATTAAAGCAATTATAAGGTTAGTTTTACCACAACCAGATGGTCCTGTTACAATACATCTTATGCATGATGGTAATAATATACTGTGACGAACAGTTTGTTTAAATTCAAAATCGCAGTTCTTAACGTTTAAAGTTAAAGGTTGTTTTATAACTTCCATGATGGTTAAACCAACACTGATGTATAAATAAACAGCACATATATTTTATACTTCATTCGTAATGCGTGTGCGAAAGGGGACACATCGTCAACGGGGTGCAGGAATTTTAAATACACTTATAAATAAACTTCCCATAGAATTTCATATTCCTGGTTATAACTATTGTGGACCTGGTACTCGTTTGGAGAAGCGACTTTTACGAGGTGGCAAGGTTTTAATAAACTGGATGAAGCATGCAAGCAGCATGACATAGCATATTCACAAAGTAAAAGTATTAAGGACCGCCACGAAGCAGACCGAATTCTAGCAGAACAGGCTTCTCAACGATTGAAATCTTCAAACGCGTCCTTGAGTGAAAAAATTGCATCTCTTGGTGTAAAATCAGCTATGAGTGCAAAAGTTAAATTGGAGATGGGTTGTGGAACAAAAAGAATGGGAAAGGCGCTACCTTTCAAAGATGTTGTGAAACGTGCTCGACTAGCGTTGCGAACAACTAAAGCTAAAGATTTAAAAAATGCAACCGGGGTAGCTTTTAATTCTGTAAAACAAATCAAACGGCAAATTAAAAAACCTAGAATTATACCTATTCCAAAATTGGGGGGTATTTTACCATTAATACCTATTTTTGCTGCACTTAGTGCGCTTGGAGCACTAGGTGGTGGGGCTGCTGGTATTGCGAAAGCTGTAAGTGATGTTAAAGGTGCCAAAGAGCAATTGGCCGAAAGTCAACGTCATAATAAAACAATGGAAGCAATTGCTATGTGTAAAGGCTTATATTTGCGACCACACAAAAAGGGTTTTGGTATGTATCTGAGGGCACCAACGAAAACACAAAAAAAGGGTTCGGGAATGTATCTAAAATCACGCTCAAAGACAAAAAACGGTTAAGTTTAAAGTTACCAAAACGTGCGCTAACCAACATTGACATACTTAAGTATGCAAAACACTTACCATATTTTTGTGGGGTTTTCATGCGTAATAAATTGCCTGCGAAAATAGGTAAATATGAAATGGGTGTTATAAATTTAGATAATGCTGAAAATCCTGGCACTCATTGGGTTGCATACAAGAAGTATGGTAAATCTATAAATTATTTTGATAGTTTTGGTAACTTAAGACCACCGCGTGAAGTAATTAAGTATTTTAAAAGTAATAGCAAAAATAATAGTATTACATACAATCATGATGTTTTTCAAACATACAATGAGGTCAATTGTGGACATTTATGTTTGCGTTTCTTGCATAAAGTGAAGTAAATAATAGCAATGACTTTAGTGTATGTTGAGAAGTCATGTCATACACATTTACCTTAACAGGGCGCAGCTCCATATTAACAGCTGATATAAATCCTCCAATCGATTTGGATGATGAGGAATATGTAATCGGTTTGATAAATTTTGAATCATACAATTCTATCCCAAATATTGAGAAGGGTGTAAACAATTGTTTTTATTTCGGCAGCCATAAAATATCGTTAGAAACAGGATCGTATGAAATTAAAGATATAAAAAATTACTTAAGTAATGCAATTCAGGTCCTCATTAAAGATAAAAATAAATTAATAATTAAAGCAAATAGAAATACATTAAAGGTTGAATTGCTGGCTAGCGTAGACGTTGATTTCCGACCGAATGATACATTTAGAGATTTATTAGGATTCAAACCTCGTTTATTATCCGCAAATACATTTCACATAGCTGATTATCCGATAGACATTCTTAAAGTTAACTCTATATGTGTGCACTGTAACATATCCTCAGGTTCGTATAATAACAGCACACCAACTCATATTGTTCATCAATTTTTCCCCAACACTGAGCCAGGTGAGAAAATAATAGAGAGCCCTCAACATGCCATATATATGCCAATAAATACTCACCAAATAAGTTCAATTGTAGTACAAATACTCGACCAGAACGGTGATTTAATCAATTTTAGAGAAGAGGTCATCACGTTAAGACTACATTTAAAAAAAGTTGCGCACAATGGTAATTAAATACAATCAACCAAAAATTACTAATAATTACAAATTACCTGCTAACCGATTGGTTAGTCTACAAGAAACCTTTGAGGTGTTAACACCATCTAACCGCAAATTTCTTGAATCACTTGGTTACAACGTTAACGTTTCAAAATTGCGAAAGAAAATCGAAAAGGTACAAAAAAGAAAAGGACAACAATTATAATTTGGATTAGAATTAAATTTGAATCAATATTAAAGTTTAAAAATTACATACTGTGCATTAAAGAAAATGGATGCTAATATCTTAACCGTTACCGAGGCAGCTCTTGAAGACAATTCTATAGTTAATGCTGAAAAACATACCCATCAACCCTACTCGGCTACCACCTTTAATAACAATGATGAAATTCGAATTCCAATTCAACAACAGGACGCCTACACGCTTCCATGGAACAGCTTAATCTACATTGAAGGACAAGTAACTAATAAAGATGGGACTAAAATAAAGGAAGTTTATTTGGCAAATAATGGTGTAGCACATTTATTTGAAGAAATTCGATATGAAATTAATGGTATAGTTGTGGATAGGGTCCGAAATCCTGGTATCTCATCCACCTTAAAATCATACGTTTCGTATAACAAAAATGAGAGCACTGCACTTATGAATGCTGGTTGGTATGGAAGTTCAGAGAAAACTAGCATATTAGATAGTAATGGGTATTTTAACGTATGTATTCCGTTACGAATGCTGCTTGGATTTGCTGAAGATTTCCGGAAAATTGTAATGAATTTGCGTCAAGAACTCGTTCTCATACGCAGCAATACAGATGAAAATGCCTTAGTTAGTGCTACAGCCACTATGGATAAACTAAAACTTGAAATAAGTAAAGTGCAATGGAAAATTCCACATATTTCTGTTGCTGATGCAGAACGTCTCATATTGTACAATTTAATTCAGAAAAATGCTGAATTGGAAATTGCATTCCGTAGCTGGGAATTAATGGAGTATCCGGTACTTCAACAAACCCAACGTCACACGTGGGCTATCAAAACTTCATCACAACTAGAAAAACCTCGCTTTGTAATTGTTGGATTTCAAACTAATAGAAAAAAATACAATTGGACAGTTTAGCAGTTCATTTGATAGCTGTAATTTAACTAATATAAAGTTGTACCTTAATTCTGAAATGTACCCGTATGATAATTTAAATTTGAATTTTAACAAAAACTGTTTTGCTATTCTTTATGATATGTATGCGCAGTTCCAATCATCATACTATGGTAAAACAAACGAACCGATACTAACACCAAAAGAATTTATAAATGTTGCACCCATAGTTGTAATTGACTGCACTCATCAAAACGAAATTTTGAAAACTGGTGCTGTAGACATTCGCTTGGAGTTTGAAACTTCCACTAATGTACCCGCGAATACTACAGCGTACTGTCTCATATTGCATGACAGAATTGTAAAATATTCCCCTTCAACTAGTATTGTACGTGTTTTGTAATTAGGCTATAGTATATGTCTAAAGTAGAATTCATGGAATATGTAAGTTTAGAATAAGTCTAAAGTAAAATTCATGGAATATGTAAGTTTAGAATAAGTATTTTCTAAGATATTTTTATAAATAACTATATTTATGTAAAAATCTGTATTTTTAAAATTTAAAAATAAATAACAATAATAAAAAGAAAATTTGTTTAATTTAAAAAATAACGTCACTTACCAGTTTAAATTTGCATAGAACCATTTTAAAACCCTATAACTAAATTATAAAATTACACTTATCCCGACCGACACCAAATTTTTTAAATTTTAAATTGCACAAAAGTAGCCCGTGTGGTGCACTCTCCCTGTCTGTTACAGCAATGTGTCTGAATGTTTAAAAATTACAACTTACCGATCGAAACTTAATTTGTGCTTCATTGCAAAATAATTCCTTTTTGTATAACTACATCCAATTAAATTGTGCCACATTGCTGGATAATTCCTTTTTTATAACTACATCCAATTGAATGAAGTATCAAGTTACATCAAAACAAACCGTTTTTGTCTAAGCGTTGTAGACATTCGCTTGGAGTTTGTAACTTCCACTAATGTACCCGCGAATACTACAGCGTACTGCCTCGTATTGTATGATAAAATTGTAAAATATTCCCCTTTAACTAGTATTGTACGTGTTTTGTAATTAGGTTATAGTATATGTCTAAAGTAGAATTTATAGAATATGTAAGTTTAGAATAAGTCTAAAGTAGAATTCATAAAATATGTAAGTTTAGAATAAGTATTTTCTAAAATGCCTTTATAAATAACAATATTAATGTAAAAATCTGTATTTTTCAAATTTTAAAATAAATAACAGTAAAAATAAAAAAATGTTTAATTTAAAAAACAACGTTACTCTTACCAGTTTAAATTCGCCTAGAACCTTTTTAGAACCCTATGACTAAATTATAAAATTACACTTATCCCAACCGATACCAAATTTTTTAAATTTTAAATTGCACAAAAGTAGCCCGTGTGGTGCACTCTCCCCGTCTGTTACAGTTATGTGTTCGAATGTTTAAAAATTACAACTTTCCGACACAAAAGTCAATTTGTGTTTCATTGCAGAATAATTCCTTTTTGTATAACTACATTCAATTAAATGAACTTAGATGAAAACAAACCATTATTTTGTCTTAAAATAATTCTGCAATATTTGTTAAGACCAAAGCATAGTTTTACCAGCGGGAGGTTTAATGCTAATTTTACCGCACTACTTTTCATATATAAAACAGTTGTTTAGAATAAAACTTCAGTAACAAATTTTGTGCATAATAATAAAAATGGCTGTTAACAACGATCTAGACATTCTCGTGGCGAATGTTGCGTTAGTAAACCAACATTTTGATTCGAACGAAGAGGATGAGGGCTATATGTCAGATAACGGTGTTTAATACAATGAACAGCTACGTGTCGTGGAAGACGACACAAAAATTTGCATCATCAACACCGGCTACGTAGCCACATTCCTCATCGCCGATGGGTCGTATCAAAAGTTGTGGATGTGTCATAACTGTATGCTACAACACAGGCTGGTGGTTCCTCTGTGGGCAGTGGGTTGGGAACATGTGACTTGGTCACGTAATTACCATGATCGCTGCACATACTGCGACTCCTGCGAAGTATCTTTAGGAATTGAGTTACCGCGGGAAGCGTGCCATGTATGTCAACCTCCACCTGTAGTTGAAGATTATGTGGTTGTGCAGTACTAAATAGTAAGTGTTGTATAAAAAAATGTGTACATAATTAAAAGACATTATTTTTATTGAAATTATATTTATTTTAAAAAAATTACATTATAAATTAGTTTTAACTTACATATATTTACCTAGTTTACATATTTATATTTTAATTTCAACTTAAAATTACTGGTGAACATATCCCCAGGGTATTGTGCTTGTATATAAATAATTTACAACACGCTTGTCATCATGTGGACTTAGCGCTAATTTTTTTTGTTTTGTAGTGTACACGTCATGCTGTTTTGATCGTATGCAAAGCTGATCTTTTATTACAGTAGTATTTCCAAACAAACAGTTGTAATAATCCTCAAAAGTGATTGTTTTTACTGTAGTGCCAGTTATTCCTTTAATTTTTTTTGTAACAGGTTTTCCCACTACCTTGTAAGTGTACATTTTCGATCTCAAACCGATAAATTCAGTCATTATTCGACCATTGTTCTCGTCTTTCATGAGACCAATTACTTTCTTGTTAACTAGCGGAATTTTGTAAATATTGTTTTTGTCATAGTCAGATGTATCGTATTTGTAAATGTCACGTTTTATAATGTCGTAAATATTTATGTTTGAAAAATAATAAATTAAACTATCTGTATCTGTGTATAGTAATTTCACCTTTTCACCTAATTCCCTTTTCATGTAATTATAATGAAAATCATAAATATAGGTTTTGGAAATATCTAATATTGAAAATCCTACATATATCGGTTTATTAAATTTAACACTTAGCCTGTTCATTTTAATAAGGGCTATATCACCATCAAATACTATACAACTATGAAAATTTGGCTGAGAAATGTATGACTTTACCCCATTACGTCCACTCCACTTCGTTACAAGTTTGATATCTTTATATTTTCGAACATTTTTCATAGTTTTTCCAAACACTGCGTTGTTCATTAATTTATAATAGTTTTTTTTAAATTCATTGTCCGATTGTTTTCTCAACTCAGTGTTTAAGTCTATATACTGTTTGAGCCACGCACTCTGATTAAACTTCAATACTCGGTGTATTTTGGTTACTTTTAGTCCTAACTGTAAACATTGTTTTAAATTGCGGTAATGAATTACATATTTTGATTTTGAATACAAGTTTGCAATTAGTTTTGAATATTTTGATGTTGGAGGTGTAAAGTGTTCAGGGCATAATGGTAAGTCTTTATGCTGCTCATGTAGCTCAGCTGGGTACTCCAAATCTACTTCAAAGCAGTATCCAATATCAGATGTATCGCTAATATTCATTAAATCAAATGAGTAAAAATCCTGCTCTTCTATCCACTCAAATTTTCCGTACGGTAGGTATTGACTCATCGCAGCTCCATACAAATTATTTACATCAAAGTACATAATGTATGATTCATCTAAAGTTGGATCATGTGATTCACCCATATACCTATTGTTAGCTTTCGCGTATCTATTGGAACACTGAGACAAGCCACCACGCATTCCTCGTTCGAAAAACATTATTTTATCCACATCAGTCAGTAATTCTAATTTTACGTCTGTGCACTTTAGCATTGCGTCAAATGCTAGTCCTGGTGCTGTGTAGTAGTGTAGAGCGTCAAGTTTATATGACTCCAAGCAGCTGGCGCGAAAGTTTTCAAACACATCGGCTAATAATAATACATCAGTTTTCAGGTACAAATCGCTGTATTCACCCAAGTTTTTAAGATGAAATTGGCTCCACACGTAACAGGCATGTTGATAGTCTTCGTTACTGACCCCTTCGCCACGCAGTGAACTATAAAACTCCTCTTTTGCTGGTAGCTGCGCTTCATCAAGTTTCTCCCAAGTGTCTAGGTATTCATAGGGGAACACACCTTTCCTAGTGAGCAGGTGGAATTCGTCATCACTAGCACAATGTTTTCGGGTTATAGGTTTCTCTTTGTCACTCAAGTACGATGTCAGTTTATCAATGCTGCTCGCCATGAACCGGAACGAGTCAATGAAGCGTAAGTTAACTTTTGTTTCACTCACATGCTTTGTAAAGGAAATATACCGCTCTTTGTTTATGGGCAGTAGATTTATCCTACCAGGAATATCCTTGGCAACGCTTTTTATTATAAAGTGGGCATCGTACCCGCTTAAATTATGAAAAATCACAGGTATGGTGTGAGAATCCCGTAAGTTTAGGTTGCACCACTGGTGTGCTGCACCTCTAAATTTCCCCGTCAGGTGGCAGTGATCTCGAACTTTAATTTGATTTTTCTGCAATATTTTTTTGCAAATGTGGCAGTGGGTTGCAGTTAAAAAAATTTGTTCCTCTTCACATGTTAGCTGCATTGGTACAATCCTCTTCAAAATACCGTCTACATATTGCGCAATGGTATGTAATTGCTCGGAAAACCAACCTATACAGTTCTTACCACGTGTATTTGCAAAGAATGACAATGAATCATCATAGGAACATTTCAGGTAGAATGCGATGCTGCATGGTATGTGTTTTTGCACGTATTCAGTATTACACCTTTTTTCACCTTCCACCTTTTCTAGTATGCTCTCTAAATCAGCATATATTACAAAAGGAACTTTTTCCTGATGGTGGAAATTCTTAAATTGCAAGTACTTTTCGCCTTCACCTGGTAATTTAACTAAACATTTATTTTTTAATTTACACCTTTCCTTATGTTTATTTAAATTTTTTTCAGTATTAAAATGGTTGAGGCACCTGTCACACAACCAAGTTCGTTTATCATGTTTTGAAAGCTGTTTGCTCAACAGACGTGACAAATTTTTTATCCACATGTAGTGGTGGTTGACATTATTCCTTAACTCCTTGAAATTAACTTGATCCACATCCATTTTTTCATCATCATTATCCACTTCTTCTTCTTCTTCTACCCCCTCTTCTTCAGATTCCATTATCAATAGAAGGTGAATGCATTTTTCAAAGTTTTTTTCACTAAGTGCTAGTGGAACAACCTTATGTTTCTTTCCAACCTTCTGCAGCGTATAAACGTTTATTGATAAGTTGTTCAGGTCCTCAAATTTTGGAACATCCCTTAGTTGTAGTGGAAACCTCAAACCCTCATACTTCAACACTTTAGAGTAGTGGGGGTAAGATGATGTGTGATTGGCATTCTCTAACTAGTGTACTGGGTGTAGTGCTGATACTACAGCCCACAAGAAGCAAAAATTGTCGTCGTTTTTCACATTAACTACCGCCTTTTTCAGCTTAATGTCGTTAGGTAAATCAATGTATGAACTCCCGGATATTGGTTGGTACTTGTTGATGTGAATCTTCAGGTGTAAAATTTCGGATAACGCCCAACCTGAATCACGTTCCTGGAACACTTCCAGTTTTCTTAAAAAAAATTCCAGTATGTAAGTCTTGTACCATTCATCTAGATTGGTAATGTTGCTGATGACCTCATTTCTCGTGTTGAATGTTTTTATTTCCACGGTTCCAGTATGTGGCAAAATGAATTCGGCACTGAACACTACATTTACCTTAATCATTGATACCCGCCGTGCGGCATTAATTTTATTCTTGAAAATTCTTAAGCATTTTTCCAGAAATAATTTTGGATCCTTAAAGGTACTGTTGACGATAATTCCTGTCCTGATTCTGCTTGCAAATCGAGATTCCACTTCCTGCCACACGAGGTTTGAAGTTTTTGTTAATGTTCCACCGGTACCGGACCCAGTTTTCAAACTTGTTGTTTTTAACCGTTTAAGCTGTTCGCGATAGTACTTCAGAAGTGCCAGGTTCGCTTCCAGCTTGCTCACGTTTACATCCTTGTTTAACGTAACACCCTTTTTAATATATCTTGATATCATCAAGATAAATTTATTTACGTGCTTGCGCCAGACTTTAGCTTCATTGAAAGTTTTAATGATTTTAATTGCATTTGATATATTTTTAACTACTTGGTCACTAAGTTCGCAAGCGAAAGCCATGTTGCAAACAACTGAAATGAAAAGTCCACGCTTGTGTTTATATACTCGTCCGAACCATATTTTTAAAGACTGACTCATCACCACAAGCGGTTCAAACCAGTTTTTCTAGAACACGTGCAAGCTATATAGTGGTCTATTTTTAGAGCATGACTAATCACCACATCCTGTTCAAATCAGTTTTTCTAGAACACGTGCAAGCCAAATGTTGGTCTATTTTTAGAGTATAACTCATCACTAGAAGAGAATGAGTCATGTCAACCTATTTTAAAATGCGCATAGCCGAGGATGTCATACCAACCTACTTTTAGAGCATGACTAATCACCACATCGGGTTCCAACCAGTTTTTCTAGAACACGTGGATGCCAGATGTTGGTCTATTTTTAGAGCATGATTCATAACCGCACCCTGTTTGCTTGAACACGTGCATGCCAGATGTTGGTCTATTTTTAGCTGATGCAGGGTCATTGACTTGAACGCGTGTATGCCAGATGTTGGTCTATTTTTAGCTGATGCAAGGTCATTGACTTGAACACGTGCATGCCAGATGTTGGTCTATTTTTAGCTGATGCAGGGTCATTGACTTGAACGCGTGCATGCCAGATGTTGGTCCATTTTTAGCTGATGCAAGGTCATTGACTTGAACACGTGCATGCCAGATGTTGGTCTATTTTTAGCTGATGCAGGGTCATTGACTTGAACGCGTGCATGCCAGATGTTGGTCTATTTTTAGCTGATGCAAGGTCATTGACTTGAACACGTGCATGCCAGATGTTGGTCTATTTTTAGCTGATGCAAGGTCATTAACTTGAACACGTGCATGCCAGATGTTGGTCTATTTTTAGTCGCAGTGGGGGGCCGAAGCGGGGGCCGGGGTGACGGCCGGGGTCGGGGCTGGGGTGGGGGTAAAACCTGCGCAGAAACCTGCGCAGTACACTATTTTGATGTAGAACCGGCCTAGGTATACTACTAATATTATTCATATGTAAATAATTTAACAGTCTATCCAAGAGGCAATATTCGAATACTTTGGAGAATCCTGATGTAAGAGCAACCGGACGATAGTTATCCATAATATCCTTGCCGCCCTTCTTGTGCACCGGAATTATTTTATTAATTTTTAGTTTATCAGGGAAGACTCCGCTTTCGAATGATAAGTTAATTATATGTGTCAGCGGTATTGCTATGAGATGAGCAATGGTTTTGATTATAAAACTGGGTACTTCATCTGCACGAGCTGATTTTTTATTCTAAAATTAATAATATTATATAATTCCGTTTCACAAAGAGGCTGAAAGAAAAAACTATGTCTCATAGGGGTGGTATTTCTGCTCCCATTAGTTAAAGCATTGACTGGTGGTATTTGCCTCAAAATGTTGAGGGGAGCTTCTTTGAAAAAGCTATTAAACCAATCTGCAATCAAATACGGATCATCGTAACTGTTATTTTCGTTTGTAATTTCGAGTTTATAGTTTACCTTGGTCTTTGTTTTGGAATTGATTATGTTCCAAGTACTCTTGGACATATTATTTGATGATAAAATTTTATTTTGATAATACGCTTTCTTTGTATTAGAAACTAAATGTCTATGCTCTCGTTTTTTAGTTTTATAAAGTTCGTGCAAATCCGGTTCCAATTCTTTTAAATCATGGATTAATTGTAGATTTTTGCTAGACTGAATTATCTTCATCGTTACCCAACATTTGTCTTCACTATTTCTTTGATGAATTTTCTGTAAAGGGAAAGCGATATTGAAACAATACAAAAAAGTATCAATAAAATAATTAAAAGATTCATTGGTCGATGTAGCAGAGATAACATCTGACCATGATTCAGATTGCAATAAGTTATTAAAAGTATTGATATTAGCCACGTTAAAATTTCTCCGAAAACGGGTTGGTCTATCATGGTTAGTTACATTTATGTTACTATTTATCAGTACGCACCTATGGTCGGAGATAAAGCTGTTATGTACCTTGGCAATACTATGATGTAGACTCGTAAAACAGTGATCCAATGTATTATTTCCTCTTGTGGGAGCATTTACAATGTTTATCATATTATACGTAGCTAGTATGTGAAGTAAGGAGTTATATTTTATAGTATCCCTGAGGGGATCTAGATTAAAATCACCACAGATAATTATTGTATTGTAGTGGGGTTTAAAATTTTCTTCTAAAATTTTCGAAATCCTATCAGAGAACATTGACAAATCAGCCTTAGGTGATCTATACACAGACAGAATAAGAGTTGGATTATTGGAAGCCGGATGCCACAGCGCAGCACATACTTCAATATTTTTATCAGTACAATATTTAGACACGTCAATAGAAGTAACATTGGCAGCTGTGCTGATATGGGCCCAGATTCCAACGCCTCCTCCTTTAAAATTAGTTCTACAGAGACTAGATAATAAAAAGAAATTGTTAAAAGTAAAACTGCCAATATTTTGTTCATTACACCAAGTTTCACTAAGGCATAGAAATTTAAGATTATCATATTTAATTAAATATTCGGTGAAAATGAAATTCACTTTGTCATGGGATAAAGATTGACAGTTTAGACTAAGAAAGTCATAATTATTATTAATACTAACATCACAATATTGTCCTATACGATTTGTGTTGACTTTGCTTCCTTCCGCGGGCTGCGTTGGAGAAAAAACCTATTGATCAGCGTATCCGTAGGCCATATTGCTGGGTCCATGGCTTTGTCCCGATTAGCAGAATTTAACGTCACCTTAAATGACGAATAGTATTCGGGATATTTGGACTGCAGTTTAATACAAGTAGCTTCTGGGAAGAAAGTAATTAAATAGTCCTTAAGTTCCTCTTCTGAGGTGTTAGGGTGTAATTTATACACATGTAGATGTATGGGCTGAGTGGATGCTGCTCTGATGGCCGTGGGTTGACCAAGGCTACCTTTTATGGTAGTATTACGATTCTTGCGTTGTGTGTTGTGTGTCCCCTGATTTTTTGAATTATTGCTAGGATTACTAGAAATAGAGTTAGTTTTTAATTGCACATCACTATTATTATTAAATTCACTGTCATTATTTTGCTTTTGCTTTAGCATGCGTGTTTTAGTGAGGTTAGAATTTTCCCGCTTTTTGTTACCGCCAGCGCGCCAGCACCAGTCACATGTTTCACTGAGTTATATTCTGTTTTTAAACCAGGAGGAGTAAATGCGAAAGTCAGATTTAAACTATAGAAAGTTACCAGACAAAGTTACTAGATTTTTTTCGCGCGAAATACAAAAACTCCGTACACATCCGCACTGTTTACTTCGCATGGAACTTATTTTAAAATAAAACTGACATTATAAGCTCTTATTTTTCACACAATATATTTGATTATGTGAATAAAAACTAATCTGTAATTTAAATAAATACTCTTACTTGATTTATAACTATATTTTTGAATTACACGAGTACGAGTAAAAGCAAAACTCGAATATAAAACGCTAAATGAAAAAACACGAGTAAAAGCAAAATGAATATAAAAAAGTAAATGAAAAATCACGAGTAAAAGAAAACTCGAATGTAAAAATAAATAAATGAAAAAAAAACAAAACTCGGATATAAAAAACTAAATGAAAAAAACACAAATAATATCGATACAATCAATATTATTAGTTCTTAAAAGAACTGATTTATTTTAAAATCACAGAAATGCGAAAAACCAAAACAAAATGATAACCTCAAAAGTATGACAGTTAATACATCAAATGTAAAATCTTTATACAGTATAAACCTGACGAAGCACTAGCCAATCAGAAGCGTCAGTTTTAGCGGTTAAAATTTAAATTACTCCTCCTGGTTTAAAAACAGGGTATAGTGTTCTTTGACAAGATAGGAGACGCGGAATTATTATTCACTAATTCATCTATGTTCTCGACAGATGGCTGGACGTAGTCTGTGTGATTTATTTTAGAATGAGAATAAATGTTTATTAGATTTAATTGTTGTTTTAATGAGTAAACTAGTTCATTTAGATTTTTAATGATTTCGTTTTTATTAGAGACAATGTCTTTTAAATACTTTATTTCAATTTTAAGATTTATATTATCACCGTCCAATGTCGAGTCAAGGTCAGTATTTTCTAAAACGTCATATGAGGAACAACATTCGATTTCGTTGTCATTTATTATTTTTACCCCTTTTAACAATTTAACACAGCTGTTGTGTGATAATGTGCCGCATGAAACACATTTGTACCCACTTATTGCAGTTTGTTTGCATTTTTTGCACTTATTACAAGAGTTGTCACTCGCACTATTACCACTAGCCGCCATTACTACATACAGTTATTACTATATATATATATATATATATATATATATATATATATATATATATATATATATATATATATATATATATATATATATATATGATGTTAGATATATACGATATACAGGTTGGTGACCGACACAGCCGAACATAGGACTTTAACATGTAAAATCAAACTTTCTTAACTTCCTGCTTCCCTAATTAATTTAGGTAATTGGTATTTATCAACATTCAACACCGGATTCATACTTCTTCCATCTACATGTATTCTCTCTATCATTCTCCTGAGTTGCTCTTCATTTTCTCCTAAAACAACTACATCATCCGTATACGCTAACGCAGGCACTATACTTTCACCAATATGTACAGCATACGTTTCACTCAACGCTCTGCGCAACAACACATCCATATACAAGTTAAACAACCACCGATACATACCACAATCCTGTTTCAAACCAATGTACCATCTATTCTCACAGCAGCTTCACTACCCTCATACAACGCTCGAATCGCTCCCAACCAATTTCCATTCACATCGTACTCTCTGAGTACATCCCACAAAGTATCTCGAAGAACACTATCATACGCCTTCTTTAATTTGAGAAAGCCACATAATCAGCTTCATTATCATTTTCACTGCCAGTTTTGCTACCATCATCCTTCTCAATCCCACCTCAATACAAACCTTTAAAATACTCGCATCATCTATTCCTCACATCTGATTCATTCCACAATAACTCTCCATTCGCACTTCTCACAATTATATAACTTTCCAATAAGTCTGTATAATATTACTCATTACAATTATATGCTAAATTGAAGAACACTATTACATATTGCTTTATATTAAACTATACAAACAATAATATCTTCAATTTTTCCGCCAATCTTTTTATTTTGAATAAAAGAATAGAATAAGAGTTGACCGCCCGCTATTGAAACCATCAAAATGCTGTTTTCACAGAATATAAATATATTTTGTAGATATTTTTTTTCGGTAGTTGAACATGGAAGAAAAACACAAGAAAATTTATTCTCACTTTGTCAGCATCAGCATTCGAAACAGAACTCGAATTTAAATAAAAAGCCCAGGCAAATTAGTCCAAAAACAGGCCGTGTTTCCCGAAAAATATTACAAAGCTGGAAATGATTTTAATCTACTTTGGGCATCCAAAATAAGAGTTTTATGAGTTTGCGACAGTTTCTGAGGTGAGCTTAACTTTTGAGAATCGAAAAACCACGAAATTTTGAGTCTTTCTTCAGATTTTTGCTTATAACTCGAAAACAGTACATCCTACAGAAAATTTTGCTCTTCCTAAAATTAAACAGCAAAAAAATTTACGTCTAATAATCACCTTAAACATCATATTCGGTTCAGCCGTTTAGCCACAACTTGTTGTTCACACGCCTGTAACTTAAAAACGGCTTCTCCAAATGAAAAATGTCTCGTTACGAAAGTTGTAGAGCATTAAATTCTACGTAAACTTTTGAACCCAAAATCATCCACATTCGTCCATTTATTCGAATATAATGGCAATTTCATAAAGGTCTACTTTTCAGACGAGTGAAATTACCATAGCAGTCCAAATGATAATAATGGGTTTTAAAAATGAGAAAGCCTATCAGCAAAAAAGGTTAATTATAAGGAAAAAGTACTTCAATAACAAAAAAGTTAATTAATTAATTAGTACTGAGTTTTTCATGAGGTAATATTTCATTAAAATCAAAACAAATTAGATTCAATTTAACAATAATATTATTAATGTACGTAATAATGATTCTGTATCTTTATTTGATAAAAAAACAAAATCTTACTATCAAATCCGAATTAATAAATTTTCGAAAAACATTATCGATATTGCAATCATTTTCTTTGTTTCGATGTTCTTCTGCGTTTTGAAGAAGATGGTCTGTGGAAGGAAAAATCGATTTCTAGTTCTTTGTCTTCGTCAGGGCAGGGATTCTGCTCAGTTTATTCTTCAACTATGTCGGTTTCTTCGTCGTACGGTGCAGCCTGAAATAACACTTCATCCTCAGTAAGGGAATTCCTGCATGTGTGACCAGCACAATACCTTCGTCTATCCTGTGTATTATGTACAAATTCCATACATAATTTTCTTGAAAATTATCCTATATTACCAGTAAAATTATTTCATACACAAACAATGCAATTTACACTTGACACTGACATTTTCTTCGTTAGCTTTTCTCATTCGTTATGAGTCGCTGTTTATTTATTTATTTTTTTCTTCCACTCATTTCTGTTTTGCGTGTCGACCTCATTCAGTTCCTTTTCATCAAGTCTTGCGCAATACAGTTCTTCCATCTTGTCTTTGGTCTTCCTCAGTTTCTTCAACCTTCTATTACTATGCTATTCAATCTTATTCCAATATATTCTTCATCTTTCCTCATGACGTGTTCAAACCAATGTAATCGTCTCTCTTGTATCTTTCTAGAAACTTTATCCCTCGAGCCATTTCCCCTTACCTTTCATTCCGTACCCTATTTTTGAGTGCCTTCCCCAACATCTATCTCAATATACTAGTCTCTGCCACATTCATTTTCTTTTCATTGATACTGGCATCTGTCAATTTGAATTATCTGAATATATTAGCAGGTTCCATGATTAGCATAGCTGGCTGATTCATGAAATTTAATATCTTTTTAATTCTTTAACTCTATATCTATTGAATATGAAGTATAAAATGCAATCAAATCGTATAGAGAATAATATATTCTTTAAAATGTATAACCATTAAATGCCAATAAATGATATTTAACTGCGTTTCTTCAAGAAAAATTATTAAAAGTTGCAATTGAGGGTACATCCGGTGGACCATTTATAACCAAAATCTAATCTAGTCTGCATGTGGATGTAAGGAAGAGGAATACGTAAAAATTGTAATTTTTGGAATTCTTGTTTTAGAGATATCGAGGCCGAAATTATAGTCACACACGCACACACACACACACACACACACACACACACACACACACACACACACACACACACACACACACAGGCATCATCGTAAAAATAGTAAAATCGTATTGTAGGGACCCTAAAACCTGCTTATTCATTGGAAACTCACTACCGAATTTTTCGACCAAAGACAATATCTGCCTTACCTAGCGGAAATTCAGCGCTACGACTACTTTCTACTAATTCTGGGTTCAAAAGTTGTTTAAGTTCAAAAATAGTTCTCAGCAGAAATTCAGCGCTACGGCTACTTTCGTTTTTTTTTTTCGTGTATCTGTGAGTAATAGTACACGAATGAGCGAATTTTAAAAATTAGTACCGAATTTTTTGACCAAAGACAATATCTTCCTTACCTAGCGGAAATTCAGCGCAACGACTACTTTTTTTTAGTGTATCTGTGTGTAGGAACGAGCAAATTTAAAAAATTAGCTCCCATTACGCAGAATTTAATGCTCTACAACTTTCGTGACTAGACATTTTTCATTTGGAGAAGCCGTTTTTAAGTTACAGGCGTGTGAACATGAGCATAACGGACTTTTCAGACAGTTGGTAAAAATTGCCGATTTTTGACGATAGATTGTGGCTAAACGGCTGAATCGAATATGATGTTTAAGGTGATTATTAGACGTAAAGAAACTGTCGCAAACTCATAAAACTCTTATTTTGGATGCCCATAGTAGATTAAAATCATTTCCAGCTTTGTAATATTTTTCGGGAAGCAAAAGTCTAATTTGCCTGGCTAAAAACATGGGTTCAAGAGCCGCATCTGATAAATTGCACTTACGTTTTTTCTCGATATGTGCTTTCTTTTTTACCTTCCGTCATCTTTAGTAAGGAAGGTATTGTCTTTGGTTAAAAAATTCAATGATGAGTTTTTAGTGAATAAGCATGTTTTAGGGTCCCTATAATACGATTTTACCATTTTTACGATGATGTCTGTATGTATGTATGTAAATGTGTATGTATGTATGTATGTATGTATGTATGTACGTATGTATGTGTGTGTGTGTGTGTGTATACAAACCTTTAAAATAAACAGTCGTTTATTCGTATTATTCATATCATTTGTCAACCTTTCATTCAACAAGTCAACAAATTGCTTTTTACTTTCTCTCACCACTTGCTTCGCGCATTTATTCTTCCTTCTGTACTCTAACAAACATTCCTCACGCAAACGCCCAAGCGAATCTTTAACATTTATAAACTTCAAATATGTCCTATTTTTCACAGCAATCGCTTCTTTCACCTGATCATTCTACCATGCATTTTGCGGACCTAATCTGCTTTCACCATAAACTTCTTTTGCACATTTGTGGAGGGAATTCTTAAATTTCATCCAAACTTCATTTATATTACAATCATAATTAGACTCACATTCGGGCAAGGATTCATTCAACCTTTCACCATATTGCATTCTTATATCTTCATTCAAAAGAGCAAATGATTTTATGCGAAACATTTTCCCGAAACTTTTCACCTTCATTTTCCAAAATTTTTCAACCGCATTCGCGATACAGCCAAATAATGATCATTCGTACCCAATTCAGCGCCTCGTTTGAAACGAATATCTACAATCATCATATATGATGAAGTCATTCCCACTACGTTTATTCTGAACCACGTTCTCCCAGGTGAGTTAGCTTATATTTTAAAATGGAATTCGAAATAAAGAAATTTCTCTCCAAACAAAATGAAACTATTCTCTCACCATTGCCATTCACTCGACAATCACCAAAACGTCCCAATACATTCTCAGATATACGTTTTTTAACATCCACCCATCCATTTAAATCATCACACACTATCACTTTCTCACCCGGATCACACAAATCAATTACGCTATTTACCGAATTCCAAAACTGATCTTTTTCAAGGTCACTTTCAGACTCTGTTGGACCATAAGCGGACACAACGAAGATTCGCATATAGCCTACCTTGAATCTCATCCAAGAAACTCGCGAAGAAGTACAGCCATAACTTCGTACAAACGGCTTCATTTTTTCATTCACAAGTATACCTACACTATGCTTTGCATGCTCATTCTCTCGAACGCCCGATCATAAACAAAATATGACATCTACCTCTTCCTCACCCTTTCCTCATTATCTCACTTACACACAAAACATCTACACTGTACATTCGCATTGCATTCATCAACTCATTATTTTTCCCATTCATACCTCCAACATTCCACGTCCCCAACTTGCACTCATCATACATTCTCCATTTATATAAAATAGAAATGTTAGAAAAGAAAAGAAAGAAAAACGGGTTTTTTGGTAAAAGAAGAAGTCAATGCAGCTTACCAGACTCGTCCTTGACTGAACAAAAATGGAAAAGAACTTACGTAAGCCTTATAATTCTACTTTACATACATTACGTAAACTTAAATATTAAAATCAATCTTTTTTATCCTAAGGAAAAATGTTAAGATAAAATAAAGTCTTATTCTTCAAACATACCCGGTGCCGCAGTATTTCTGCCAAGTTTAAAAATTTACTTGGTATATTAAATAAGAAAAAATCTGATGTGGTCAGCACATCACCTCCCGCCATTTAATTTTTGTTAACTTAAATACATATTTACTAATGCTGGCAACTGTTTCAGTGCCTTTGCATGATATAACTATTGTTCCAATTTATTATATATATTATCCGTATTCTTTTCTCAAGAATCTTACCATAATTTTATTAGTGATGTGACGTTAATATCTTTCCAATTACATACATATGGAAATTAATTTATTCATTACATATTTTATAAATTCATATTTCAACATTTTCTTCTTAAAATACTACCATTATTAATTTAAAATGATTAATTTATATACAGTGACATTCATCTGTCAGTTACATAAATTTGAAATCTGAACTGTGTAACTAAGGAGATATATTTATCTTTAAAGCATAGACTTAGGGATTTTTAAAATAAATAATTTAATAATTTTATTCATAAAATAAATAGAGAGTGTTAATGCATATGTAGAATATTTAGTAGTTTTTATTTTTATAATAGCATAAAGGCTTCAAAATTTTCTGAATGATAATATTTGAGTTAGAGCGTAAAGAGGATCCACACACACACACACACACACACACACACACGCACACGCACACGCACACGCACACGCACACTCACACGCACACGCACACGCACACACACACACACACACACATACACACACACACACACATACACACACACACACACACAAAAATGTTAAATCCGATTCTAGGAACCTTAAACATGGTCAATGGTTATTTACTCTCGATATGCGATTTTTAGCACGATCCCTATACCTCCCTTACCAAGGGCAGTGGAAGGTAAAAACAGTTTTATTAATACCATAGTTTGTTAATAGGCAAAAAATGGTTCAGAAAATGTCAGTGTTGTAGTTGGTATGTCCCACGCAAAGTAAAATTAATTTCAAATTTAATTGAAAATATGAAATCCTCATCTCACCGGTATTAGCAAACAGTGGCGCATTGACTTGCTTGTGAACGCTTATTTCCTCTATTTGTCTCATTCTATTTTCTTGTCACGTATAAACTTCGTTGCTCGTCAGGAAGTATAAAAACGCCGACAGATAAAAAAGTCAAAAGACAAAACCCGCATCAACGATAAAAACCTTCATTTCCAAAACAAACTTATCCCATGCAGTTATAGTTTCTGCCATTCCGTTTTGCGGAAGTTATTTGACCTAGTTTTGTTTTTGTACATTCATTTAATAGTAAGTAATATCATTGGCGTAAAGTATATATGAAGACATAGATTTTAATCTTCGTAATTTAAACTTAATGTGTTGGAATTAATGTAATGTTGATATTAATATTTGATGGCTGGCGAAATTTATCGTTAAGGAAAATTATAGGAGTAATTTAAGTTTTTCTGGGCTTTACTTCTTGCTGAAAACATATTGTTTACGGATAATACGAGGTTATAGAGTTTTTGCTTTTATTCACAGATACGTGAGAAAATTAGTGTTAGTACGTTAATAGCTTATCTGAAAAGGATGTTTTCAGTTTTTTTTTTTCATTTCATCTTGTAAAAGTCTCAATAAATACAAACAAACTATTAATAATAAGTGTCAGCGCCATGTTCATGCATACGAGTATTGTCAATTTGCTGTTAAAAGTATTCATAATATGTCTTTAATTGTAGTCAAGGTTTATTAATTCATTTAATTTATTAGTCACCAACATTATTGTTCGAATAATTTTATCTGGAAAACCCCACATATTTTGGAAACTTTTTGAGAAGAATGAAATACTAGAAGTCTCTTTGCCATGTGCCTGAACGTTTGGTCGCGAATCTGGTGATTCGGGTTAAATCCCGACCGACACTAAAATTATTTCGACTTTAAATGGCACCAAAATGATCCCTGTGGTACATTCGCCGATTCAGCACAGAATTCCAGTCAGGGGACGCCTGTAAACGCCCGCACGGTATGAATATGTCATCATTTCCCGATATCTGTGTACAAAGCAGATTGGCCCACTTAGCAATAGGTAATATGCTGTGGTGATATATTTATATTTATTTAACGTAATAATTTCCTGAATTAGTCATTATAACTCTACTCTCCGGAGAAATCTGTGAAAAAAATATGTTTTTTTAAAATAATGAGTTAATAAAATAGACATATTTATGACAATTTCTGATTTCAATTAATATTTGTGAGTGAAGCACTTATTATTCTACTCTCGAATATATTTTTCATATCAAACAAAATTACGTACACAACGAACTATGTTCGGAAAGTCATTTATACAATATTCGGAGACTTACGAGATTCGCCTAATGCTTGAAAATGATACTTTACGGATTTGCTATGTGATATATTATTGTACAGGTGTCTCATTTTCGATGTTTTTATGAGGTATCTCGGATAATATTAACGATAGAGCAAAACCGTTTGCACATTCCTGGTCAACTTTTCGAGAAAAGTTTAATAGTCGCCATAGGAATTTTCGATCTTCTTTCGTTTTTAAGCTACAGACAAAAACTCGTTTTTCACTAATTTCAAAAATATGTCGTCTATTATGATAGTTAAAGAAAAAAATCTGTTGTGGCCAGCACAATACCTCTCGCCACTTCCTTTTTTTTGGTTACATAAGTATAGGGCACGAACAGTCATGTTACATTGTTGGCCTTAACAAGCAGATATGGGGGCCCATTTCAGAATGTAAATTAGTAATTATGTACATAGATGTCAAATGTCAGAATTTTTCATTAAAAATTTCCAGATTTTCTAAATTCACGTAGTTAATTTGTCACCAGGAGTGTGGAATTTACTTGTCGAGGAAAATAAACCACATGGAATTTGAAAATCTGACATGGGCCCCATATCTGCTTGTCAAGTCAGATGACTGCTCGCGCGCAAATGTATTTAACATTTCTTGTATATCTACACAATACACCAAAAATTCTACTTACATCTATTCCAAATATTTAGATTATTTTAAATTTAAATTCATTCTATGAAGAAATTTTGTTCTACTCTTCCAATATTTCAAGATGTTTCCAATTCATTGTCGGAAGTAACAGTATTTCTTAAGGGTATGTGTAATATACCCATAATGTTAAATATTTAACTATTATTACTTTAAGAAATAATATAATGTATGTACTTCCCAGAAAAAGTCTTCAGTAAATGTCTCCGGATTTCTGAGACTGACATTTATCTGTCAGTTACAAACAATTTAAATTCTCAACTATTTTCCATGGCATTCTTTCGGCTGTAAAATTTATTACAACAGATTATTTTATATATCATATTTCTTTTATCGCTAAATCTATAGAATATATAATAAAATATTTAAATGTATCAGACAGAGAATTTAATTTTCTTTGGTATAACCAAGAAAAAAATTCAAAAAATAATATTTAGAAGATTTTTTTCAAGAATCTTCTACTTCCGGTTGTCCAATTGTTACCAAAACCTTTTCAGATCTTCCCATGAATGTCCGATTGGGAAATACGTAGTTAAACAAATATAAAGACTTATGGTTTTTGAGTAATCGTCCTTCAAACATCCCACACACACACACACACATACATACACACACACACACACACACACACACACATCCACACACAGACATCATCGTAAAATTGTTAAAATCGGATATGCGATTTTTAGCATGAATCCATTACCTCTCTTAGCGAGAGGTAAAAAGCATTATAAATAAAATCTGATGTGGCCAGCACATAACCTCTCGCCGTATATTTTACCTGGCTCTATGCATAAAGCAAAGAATATTTTTATAAATACAAATAATATATTCATATAAATCTATGACGTATAAACTTCTTTATTATTCAATAATAGCATGTCTCAACATAAAGATATTTTACCATAAATTATGTTACAATAAATTACAAAGTAGAGTTTACCATATATAAATATTAGGCTGGTAACAGCAATTTTCAATTCGAACAACCTTGTTTACTTTCTCTTCATATTCTTCTAGTAAAAACATTAATTTTGGGCGGTCTAAAATGTATATATGGATTGTGCATCTATTCTTACATATCTTCTTTTACATTTTATTTTTTCATACTTGTTATATCTAAATAACACTAATTCCCTTTAATAAAGTGACGGATAGATTGCACTCCGATTATTCTTATATCGATGTGTAATTTTGTCAATATTTACAACTTACTTGAGAAGAATTTGATAGCTTTTTCGCAATTCAAAGTTACTCTAGTCTACAGTACTGGTGTACATTGTCCCATAATGTTTGAAACAAATTTAAGTCCTTCAACCTAGACTTGTCATCTCCATAATAGTCACAGATCAAGAATTAAGGGATTCTCCAAATACATTTTTCTTTCATTACTCATTATTTCTGACACTGACATTTATCTGTCAGTTACAAATAATTTAAATTTGCAACTATTTTTCATGGCATCCTTTCGGTTGTAAAATTAATTACAACATTATTTTATATATTATATTCCTTTTATCTCTAAATCTATAAAATATGTATAAAAATATTTAAATGTATCAGAAAGAGAATTTATTTTTCTTTAATATTATCAAGAAAAATTTTCAAAAAATAATATTTAGAAGATTTTTTTTCAAGAATCTTCTACTTCCGGTTGTCCAATTGTTACCAAAACCTTTTCAGATCTTCCCATGAATGTCCGATTGGAAAATACGTTGTTAAACAAATTTTAAGTTTTATAGTTTTTGAGTAACCGTCCTTCCAACATCCCACACACACACATCCACACACACACACACACACACACACACACACACACACACACACACACACACACACACACACACACACACACACACACACACACACACACACAGACATCATCGTAAAAATGTTAAAATCGGATTGTAGGGACCTTAAAACGTGCTTATTCAATAAAATCTGGATATGCAATTTTTAGCATGAATCCAATACCTCTCTTAGCGAGAGGTAAAAAATTAGACAAATTTTGTACCATTTTTTTACGTAAAATAAAATGGCGTAATTAGATTTTTTAAAAACTTAATAATTCTTGAGATATAACACAAACATATTTTTTTTTAAATGGGAACCTATGTAGAAAATAGTCTCATCTTTCTACGTATTTTACAAGATTTTCAATGATATATAACAAGTCTACATTCTTTTGTTTTAAACATGAATAAAATATAAATTATTAAATTTTTGGGGTTACAAAATTGAGAATTATGACGAAACAAATGAAAATATTATATTACAAATCATCATTTGTTTATTTTAACTCTACATCTATTAAGTATATTCTTAAAATTACTCTTAATTAATGTTTTTAGAGTTAGATGAATTATATTCTATCAACGTTATAGTTGACTTTGGCACAAGCCGAAAAAAGTGGTTTAATATGTTTTGTGCGGTATATAAATTGAAGAAATGATAAAAACTGAAGAAAATAATAATAAAAATAAAAAAGGTGATCTGTAATAGAGTTTTGTATTTATTTCTTAATTATTTTAATTTTTTTATTCACTCCAAAAAAATTTATAATTCATGTTTTATTTATTCATGCTTAACACAAAAGAATATAGTCTTGTTATATATCACTGAAAAGCTTATAAAATAAGCAAAAATATGAGATTATTTTTTATATGGATACAGATTAAAAAAAATTAAGTTTGTGTTATATCTCGAGAATTATTAAGTTTTCAAAAAATCGAATTATGCCATTTTATTCCACGTAAAAAACGGCACAAAATTTTGGTCTGTTATAATAAATAAGATATGATATTTTCGAAACTAGCGAAAATCGTATTAATATAAAATATTTTAAGTAAATGTCAATTTGATACGAGATATTGCCAAAAATATTATCTAAAGATATCAAAACTTTTCTTCTTGAATCTTATTTTAGAAATGGAAATAAAATACAAAACGGCGAATGGCAATATTCTTTTGCTGCCTGTTACAATGAATTTCAGCGCATTATGGTATTCTCTCATATTTTTTACCTTCCGTCACCTTAACGTAAGGAAGGTAATGAATAAGTACGTTTTAGGTTTCCTACAATCCGATTTTACCATTTTTACGATGATGTCTGTATGTGTGTGTGTGTGTTTGTGTGTCTGTGTATGTGTGACGAAAGTTTCGGATCGCATAACTTCAATACCAGGATTCCAAAAGTTATAATTTTTTCATATTTCTCAAGTTTACATCCAGAAGAACAAGTGATTAGATTTTGGTTATAAATGGTCAATCAAAAGTACCCTATTTGAAGATTTTAACAGTTTTTCTTGAAAAAACGCAATTAAATATCATTTATTGACATTTAAATTTATAATAATTTGAAGAATATATAATTCTCTATACGATTTTATCGCATTTTGTACTTCGTATGCAATAGATTGTGACGTGCTTCGCGCAAGGCGATTACAACAACGCACCCTAGCTGGTTTGGTGTGCGGCCGCTAGCCTTTACACAGTGGAGGTGGGAGCGGGTTAAGTTCGGTGATCAACCCCGAAAGGGGTTGAATGGGCGCCACGTAATTTTTGTCCCAAAAATTACGAAAAGGTCTTAACGAACAAAAAAGTTTACCTACCGTGAATATAAAATATTGCCTGAAAACGGAAGAAAGGCTTGTACAAAATAAAAAGAATACTCCAGAGCTAAGAATAATAATAATACTTTAATGATTGTAAATTTAAAGTTAAGATATGAAAGGTATATATAAAAAATAAATAAATAACTATGAACAAAAGGTGACGACGCGGATATATCCGACCCGACAATACAATAATTATACGTCGAATGTTGGCCAACCGACAACGCAGGGCAAGTACAGCCAGTTGAATATACGAGGACGAATAGTCCGCGACGTATCGTAGTACAAAGTACAACAGTGCCGAATTCTGTGCCAGGCACAATATGAAAAAAACCAAAAACAACACAAAGTTGCACACTGGATTAAAGCAATCCAATAATAAATATAACACTAATAATAATAAAAATCTGAAAAACCAAAAAGAATATTGCACTCCAAAAGTGAGTGCAAAATAAAAGTGAACGAAGCTAAGGTTAAACCAATTTTCAGGCACTCCAAAAGTTGAATGCACAATAAAAATGAACAAAAATTAAAGTTAACAAGTTTTCAAACGTCTTCAGTGCCTCAAATAAAAGTTGTTAAAAAAATATAAATGATGTCTGTACGACTTATCTCTAGTGGCGGTAGGTAGCCAGGAATGGTGGTGGGGATGATTGCAGTCGGTCAGCGGAATGCGGACGATGGCAAGTAGCGCCACACCAGCTGGAGATGTCCACCCCGTAGCTAACTATCCCCCGACGATGCCTTCAGCCCGTGGCGAGATGTTGGAAAGGTTAAAAAAGAATCGAGTCACGAACCACGTGCACTTTAATTGATCCCCACGTGGGAATTCCGTGGGAGGTTATCCCAACTGATGCACAAATCACCAAAACCTCCCGACAGAATCTGCAACCCGGCGAACTGATCCCCAAACAAGGGTAATATTCCCAACGAATATTTCAACTCGACCGGAATTACTTTTATGTGATCGCCGACTCGCAACTCAAATTTTTCCCGACACGTTCGCTCGCTTGAAGTTGCTTACCATAAGTCACCGGATCTTACTTAAGGCAGGGAAAATAACTTAAAATCCGGAAAGAGAGAAAGAGGTAACCATAGCCTTGCGCACAACAAATCTACTTAAATAAAACGTGTTACGTTCATAATTCTTAGCATAGGATAGGGGTAATTTAAGGATTGTAGGATGGGATAATAGTTGTAAATTATTGTTTTAAATAAATAACTAAACTAATGCAACCATATATCAAACCAATTTAAGTCTATTTATTTACCAATCAATTTCAAAATTTACCGCCGCCACACTACGTTGTGAACGTAGCGCTCAGCTTATACGATCACCGCAAAGACAAATCTAATTAAGAAATGTCACCAACAATTAACCTAAAACTGAAACTAGAATAATAAATTTGGAAATGAACTATTTAATTTTGAAACAAATGAAGCTACAGAATTTAAAGAAACATTAAGTAAGTGAATTTAATAGAACTATGAAGTATAAATAATATCATTACGGCATAAAACATTGTTTTTAAGGTCATGAATGGAAACGAAGGAACGGCAGGTATAAAATTAAGGAAATTGGAACAAAGGATCAAATTAGAACGTAACAAGATATAGAGTTAAAGAATTATAAAGATAAAAAAAGCCAGATATGCTAACCATGGAAACTGCTAATATATTCAGATAATACAAATTGACAGATGTCAGTATCAGTAGCACCGTTCAATGAAGTAAGCAGTTCAAGTAAATGCTAGGTAAGCAAACGAGACTTGTTGCTTAGTACACTGGAAGATTTGCTAGCTATATGACGAACTTATATTCACAAATGTCATCGATAAAGTTATACAGTTGTCAAATATAACATGTGTATCTCTCATATCCCATTTATTGGTCTCGAAAGTTATACAAAATGAATTTATAGGTATGTACAGTTATTTGCAGATAGTGGAATAAATTTTGAAAAATTTTTTAGGTCTAAGAAAATATTTCAAATTTAACAATGTTATAAACATTCATCACAAAACTTTGAAAGCCTTTTTGACATATAATTGATATAAACACACCATAATATGAGATAGAAATAGTACAAGTTAAATTCATATATGTATATTTTGCATTTCTCGCCAATATATTTCATAAGTTAGCAAGACAAGCGAGAAATTTGGCGCTTGGATTGCTTGCGAGCAAATCAAGCAAATGCTAGGCTAGCAATGTCATTCAACAAATTTTACTTCCGATTGCTTGTTTTCGATACGGTAAGGAATGAAAGAATAACGGAAATAACTCTAGTATTAGAAGTTTCTACAAAGATACAAGAGAGACGATTACATTGGTTTGAACATATGTCACGAGAAGAGATAAAAAATATATTGGAAGAATAATGAATTGCTTAGTAATTGAAGAAACAGAGGAAGACCAAAGACATGATGGAAGGACAGTATTGCGAAAGACTTGAAAGAAAAGGAACTGAATAAGAACTACACGCAAAACAGAAATGAATGGAAGAAGAAAATAAAAAATAGCGGCCCATAACGAATGGGAAAAGCTAAAGAAGAAGAAGATGTCAGTGTCAAGTGCAATTTGCATAGTTTGTTTATGAAATAATTTTACTGGAAATTTAGAATCTTGTAAGAAAATTTATGTATGGAATTTATACATAATACACAGGATTGACGGAAGGTATTGTGCTGGCCACATCAGATTTTTTTCTTTTTAAATAACATATATATCTAAGAGTACCTGTGAAAACCCGAGTTAAAAATTCCTTTTAATAAGCGACATATTAACTTTTAAAATTTGATTTTGATGTGTCATGTGATAATGACGTACTAGTTGTCAAATACCAGCGGTGTGCAATCAGTGCTTCATGGGTTTTCGATAAGGTGTTTATAAGTATTGAAAAAGATTGGAAATAAAATATATTTAATTGTAAACGTATATATTATTACTAAAAAAACTAAAGAAAATTATAAGATTACCTTTCTAAGTAATTGATTACATAATTTTTGTTGTACTACAAAAACATGTTGACATTCTCAAACTATATTGGTGGTCCTTGACAACATACTTTTATTGCCTTTCTCATATGACAAGTGTACTCATGCAAGCAGCAATAATGACAATAAATTGTCTAAAATTAATAAGAAATAATTAAATAAAATTTAAAAAATCTGTTGTGGCCAACACAATACCTTCCGTCAATCCTTAGTGTTATGTATAAATACCATACATACATTTTCTTGCAAAAGATTCTTAATTTCTAGTAAAATTATTTCATAAACAAACTATGCAAATTGCACTTGACACTAACATCTTCTTCTTTAGCTTTCCCCATTCGTTAGGGGTCGCTATTTTTTATTATCTTCTTCCACTCATTTCTGTTTTACGTGTCGTTCTCATTCAGTTCCGTTGCTATCAAGTCTTCCGCAATACAATCCTTCCATCTTATCTTTGGTCTTCCTCTGTTTCTTCAATCTTCTATTACTAAGCTATTCATTTTTCATCCAATATATTCTTCTTTCTCCTCATGACATTTTCATACGTAATATAACAAGTGATATGATTATCATCAATGACATTCTCGAGTGTAACAGAGCTGCAGATTTCACGAGTCCGAAAAACGAGTGAAATGTGCTGTTTCGGTTTCACAAGCAATATCTTCGATTATTAATCATATCACGAGCTTATATTTAATGAGAGAATATAATGAATTTTTGTAACACATTATGTTAACCTAACTTTATATATATATATATATATATATATATATATATATATATATATATATATATATATATATATATATATATATATATATATATATATATATATTCATAATGTATTAAAACATGGTACTCAAAATTGTCAATGTCGCAAATAAAGAAAACAAATCCCTAGTAACGACTATAAATACGGTGATAATTTCTTTGTTTTTTATCATCGACATGTAACTAGGGAGTTTCTGAATGTTGATTGGCGGAAAACATATCACGTGACTAATGAATTATATTCTCAAACCAATGTAATCATCTTTTAAAAATCTTGTAACACTACAGTTATTTCCTTACCTATCTTTCCGTGTCTTCCCCAGCATCTACTTCAACATCCTCATCTCTGCCATATTAATTTACTTTTTATTCTACTGACATCTGTAAATTTGAATTATATGAATATATTAGTAGTTTTCATGTTTAGCATAGCTGGCTGATTTATAAAATATAATTTCTTTAATTTTTTTTAACTCTATATCTATTGAATATGAAGTATAAAATGCAATCAAATCGTATAGAGAATAATATATTCTTTAAGTTATAAAATAAATAAATAAATAAATATTTCATCACGGCATATTACCCATTGCTGGGTGTGCCAATCTGCTTTGTACAGATATCGGTAATGATATAATAACGTTAAATGTCAATAAATCAAATTTAACTGTTAAATCTTGAAATGAGGCTACTTCCGGTTCACCAATTATAAAAAAAATCTAATCCGTTGTTCTTCTGGTTGTAAACTTGAGGAATACGAAAAAAATATAATTTTTGGAATCGTGGTATTGAACTTATGCGATCCGAAACTTTCGTCACACACAAACACAGACACACACACATAAACACATACATACAGACATAATCGTAAAAATGGTAAAATCGTATTATAGGGACCCTGAAACATGCTTATTCACTAAAAACTCATAGTTGAATTTGACCACACAATACCTTCCTTACCTAAAGGTGACGGAAAGTAAAAAAAACGTTATAGCAAATTTAATGTAATAATTGTAATTTTCTGTAAAATAAAGTTAGCCAAAAGTGGTTTCATAGCATGGTGGTAAAGCTTTTGCTTCTAATGTTAATGGTGATGGGTTCAAATCTACTGTTTTTTATTTTTTATTTAATATAAGCAGATAAAATTAGTTATATTAAAATAGCAATAAGTAGGTATTCATGAACATGTGTACAAAGTTTTTCAGTTTGAATGGGAAGCAAATATTCAAAATATTTTAATTTCCCATGTTAAACGCCTATGTAACGGATTTCGAACGCCACCCGTATCGCGATTTAGATACACAAATACGTATTTGTACGTAGTATTTAACAAATTTATAATATTAGACACATTAATAACAAATTGACATGTAGTTAATTATATTATCACAAGATGACTTATCGCTTAACAATACATGCTAATAGAGCTGTACATGAATACTACTGAACGATCCGAGTAGATCCGAACATGTGTGTACTTAAGATGCGGTCTTCTCACATTTGAACATGGAGTAGGGATATTAATTGGTCTCCCGTTGATAGTACAACTAGTATCTTGGAAAAATTTAAATGTTTTATATCTTTTGCAACAAATAACTTATAGTATATTATTTTTTTTTTGTTTTTTCCCTTTTGTTTACCGATCAACTTTAATATTTTTAATAAATTCTTAATATTGGTGATCATGAGAGAATACCCTATTGTCCTGAAATTCATTGTAACAGGCAGCAAAAGAATATTGCCATTCACCGTTTCGTATTTTATTTCCATTTCTAAAATGAGATTTAAGAAGAAAAGCTTTAATATCTTTAGATAATATTTTTGGAAATATCTCGTGTCAAATTGACATATACTTAAAATATTTTAAATGAATACGTTTCTTTGCTCATAGGTTACTCCAAGTTAGTATTTTTAAACATACTGCATCTTATGAAAGAAATATGTATAATTTATTGGTTAAAATTGTATATTAGGTAATTTATTTTATATAGGTATATGGCGCGTATCTCCAGTGTTTATATCCGAATGAAGTACACAAGGATGTTTCAACATTTTGCAAAGGTATAAATGTCACACATTTGCATGCTCTCTATCAAACAAAAAAGCATTAGAGAATTTTAGTATTCTACTGTAACGTTTTTTCTCCAAGAATAAATCTCATTTCAAAGCAATAGAATATAAATGGTGGCATTTTCTTAAATTCTCAATCTTCTCTTGGATTTTGGCTGCTCCATTGGATGTTTATTTAAGCGTGTGCGTGAGCCAAGTTTTGATTAAGTATTTTCTTATCTCTATCTTGTTGCCATGATCGTGGCAGCAGGAAATTTAGTTTGTATCTGTAACCTCTACTCGTAGCAATTCTAACCTCTGCGATAGGTCTCGATGGGCAGGAACTTGAGCCGAGCTAGGACGAGTTAAGATGAACTGAGACGATGTTGCATAATCACATTTCCCATCACAACTCTCTAAAGTTCCGTGACTTTATCGTGTTATTTGAAACTACATTCGAATCCTTATTCGTATTCCATGTTGTCCTTTCTGAACTAATCTTTTGAAACATCTATGAAATTTCTATTTAGTTACAAATTTTTGTTTTGCAAGAGTGTAAATAAACCTATAGCTAAATATAGTTCGCACTAAAATGTTGAGTCTAGATCTAAGGTACAGAGTAGTGGCGGCTCGTGAGTCGGATGACAGGGCAAGCGGTAAAATAAGCAATATAAAAAAAAAATAAGCTAAAAATATATAGAACAAGTGCATACGTTTTATTAAACTTTGCATATTAAATTTACATATCGATCTTTTAACCCAGAAAATAATTAAATAATTTTATCATTAAAATTATCCTTTTTAGAAATTTCAAAACGTACCGTATATTTCAGACTGTAAGACACCTCCAATTTATAAGATATTTTTAGATAAATAATATTCACTTACATACAAGCTATAAGACAGCCCAATTTTAAGATTTTCCTACGTTAAAAAGTGCGTTTTATAGTCTGAAAATATGGTAGTCCGTTCTATTGGGAATAATGAAAATGTTGGTAATCTGTTTTTGTACTGGTTATTGACATTTTTGCTATTAATACAAAGAGTTTATGACATAAGCTTTTGGAAATATAATTTTATTTAAAAGATGTTTTACTTTATTAATGTTTGAGTTGACGCCTTTGCCTATACTTTGCTTTGTATGAATGATTCTGTTGTGTTCCTTTATTTATAGTAAAAATGCACGTATAAAATGAATATTATGACAAGCCGTTTTTGACACGTGTATTTATTTATTAACAATCGAAAAACAATACAATCATGACATCAATTAGGCTATGGCTATAACAGATTCCAATTTCGTACTTGTGATGGTTTTAAAAGTATATTTACTATTGTAACTAAATAAATAAAATAAATATTTTATGTTCTATGTTTCTGAAATTAATATTTATAATAAAGTAAAAAAATATATTAAAATATATTTTTCATGTTGGTATTTATTAAAACTTAGGGGTAGCTAGTTGGCTTCCTCGTGGTGTAGCCTGGGTAACGCAAAATGAACTAGCACAAGTCGGCGATCACACCTTGTTAAGGCTCTCCTGGTCACTTAGTCACAATGGCTCAACAGTGGTAACTTTGCAGCAGTTTCAGTAGTACCTTCTGACGATCTAGGATGAGGTTAACAAGATAGTGACACAATTTACATAGTACCGACCTCGGTAACACAATCACAACAAGCGCCAATTCTATCTGCGACCTCGCCAAACAAATTATTATGTTATTACATCAGTTATACGATGATTGTATTGCCATAAGAAAATAAATAAAATAGAAGTTAAGTAGAGACGTCGCTCCATAAACTGCAAATATAACAAAATTCAAACGTGGAAGTGTGCAAATGGACACTTTCCCACAGAGATAATCGCTGCAAACCCTATATGACGTATGTAACATTTTTAGTGTGTATTCCTTGTACGTGCATTGTACTGGTGCGTGTCAAAAACTTTTCAAAAACGTAAATTTAAAGTTTGAAAATATATCGTATATAAAATAAATAAATAAAGAAATAAATAAATAGATTAAACAAATAAATAAGTAAATAAATAAATAAGTTAGGCGTCGCCTAATTTACCTACCCTGACGAGCCGCCACGAAACAAGACTAATGGGGGTACTATACCCTACTCAAATTTTAAGTTAGTTAATGAGTATTAGTGATTTTTTTTTGTTTAAATATTAATTAGTTCGCAAACTACAAGCGATTGAAGTATGACGTATCATATCCTAAGCAATTTGATTGGTTGCCTGATTTTAAAAGTGAGACACATGCGTATCGTATGCACACCCACTGTGAAACCATTAATGGAAAAACACTACCGCCACCCGCCGCCATAGTTTGTATCACAATATTGTCAAACAATGGTCAAACTGTTTGAATGTTCTTTAATTTATTAATTAATTTATGTTATTTATCCTTAGTAATAATTTCTTCATGAATATAGCGTATAAGTTCATAAATAAAAATATTTCAGCTATGCGAACATGAAAAATTTGTACTCTCTAGAACTAACAGTTTGTCGACCACTGGAGAGGACATGTTACGTCACACGCAAATTCTGAACTGCAGTAAAATTCTCCCAGAAAAAAAATTAAAAAATCTGTTGTGGCCAGCACAATATCTGTCGCCACTTTAATTTTGTACCATTAGTATTGTATTTTACATTTCTTGTATGTCTACTCTACACCAAAGATTGTATTTATTAATATTCTTTATATTTACATTTTTACCTCCCGCTATCTTTGGTAAGGGAGGTATAGGGATCGCGTTAAAAATCGCATATCGAGATTTTGGTAAATGACCACGTTTTAAGGTCCCTAGAATCCATTTTTAACATTTTCACGATGATGTCTGTGTGTATGTATGTATGTCTGTATGTATGTATGTATGTATGTATGTATGTATGTATGTATGTATGTATGTATGTATGTATGTATGTATGTATGTATGTATGTATGTATGTATGTATGTATGTATGTATGTATGTATGTATGTATGTATGTATGTATGTATGTATGTGTGTATGTATGTATGTATGTATGTTGTGACAATTTGCAACGCCACTGTCACGGTTTTTCTTGTAAAAATTCTTAAAGTTAAAATTTAATAAAAAATATTTTTTGTACCACTGTTTGAGTATCGTTTGTTTTCAACAGCTGTAACTTTCAAGTTCGTATTTGCGCGGGGCGACATCTCGCCTTAGTTATGTGCGATACTACTTTAATAGTTTATTTAAATACAAATGTTTTTTGGTTCTATTTCTCTTCGTTTCATTTTGTATTACTATTATTAACCTCTGCAAAATTTTATTTTGAAATTACTAGCACTAGAAAATATTTTTATTTGATTAGTTCGCATTTTTGACCTATGAGGGTAGCCTAGGTATAAAACGGTGTCGCTTGCGATTAGAAGGACTTTTTGTTCTGATTCGCCCGAGCACTTTTTTGGGTCGACCGCTGACTTTGGCTTGCGGAGAAAGTCAAGATGGGACAGCGGAGAGAATTCTCGTGAAAACTTGGTTTTTTATTTTTTGTTCCTTTTTCCAATCTGAGTTTTCTGGCGTCAACTATAAAAGCAATGGGTGAGTTACTCGAATTCTATTTGTTTGTTTTTTTGATTTGTTGAGGTTACTTTTTTTGTAAGGCCATGTGGCTTTCAGTTTGGGTTTGCCTATTGTAGTTCGAGTAACTCTACCACGATGTTGGTGTGGTTTTCGGGACAATTTGTTAGTTTACTTTTTGGTAGAAGATTAATTTTCTTGAATTTATTGTACAATTTTATTATCATTGCTTGTTACGTTTTTCAATAGATTTCTCTCAGCTAATCCCACATTTTTTATCTTTTTGGCTTTCTAGATTAATTTTAATTTTCAAAATTTTTATAGAGTCTTACACTACCGTGGTAGTATTTATTGTAGTTCTGTTTAAATATCCCGAGCCTTTTTAACCTTGAAGGCTCCAGTTCCCTGGGTCATCGCACCCATTCAATTTTTGCTATGTCCATTTTTTTGTAATATTGTTTAATTTTACCGAGCCTGTTTAACCAATTAAGGCTCTAGTTCCCTGGGTCTTCGCACCCATTCAATTTTGCTTTGTTCCATTTTTTAGTAATAGTCTGTTTAATTTTCCCTAGACAATTACTCGTGATGACTCTAGGTCATTAGGGCTAATTTTTTAAACTCTTTATTTTTTTTGCCATTTTTGTATTTCTGCATAAATTTAACCCTTCACTTTCCTACCCTTATAATCCTTCCTGTTTGAACCTGGTGTGAATGGTTAGATTGGCGGCCATCTTTGTGTTATCCTGTCGGATTACGGCTTGGATGTGTTCCTCTTTGATAGCTGGATCTATTTTCTACACTTTTTATTTTTTTTGTCGTGATTACAAATCTTGTGATGAGTATACTTTTTTACCTTACGTCACCTTTAGGTAAGGAAGGTATTGTCTTTGGTCAAAAAATTCAATGATGAGTTTTTACTGAATAAGCACGTTTTAGGGTCCATATAATACGATTTTACCATTTTTACGATGATGTCTGTATGTATGTGTGCCTGTGTGTCTGTGTATGTGACAAAAGTTCCGGATTCCATAACTTCAATACCACGATTCCAAAAATTATAATTTTTTCGTATTCCTCAAGTTTACATCCAGAAGAACAACTGATTAGATTTTGGTTATAATTGGTCAACCGGAAGTAGTCTCATTTGAAGATTTAACAGTTAAATTTGATTTATTGGCATTTAACGTTATTATAACTTGAATATATTATTCTCTATACGATTTGATTACAATTTATACTTCATATTCAATAGATACAGAGTTGAAGAATTTTAAAGAAATTAATTTTTATAATTCAGCCAGCTATGCCAAACTTGGGATCTAGTAATATATTCATATAATTCAAATTGACAGATGTCAGTATCAATAAAAAGTAAATTAATGTGGCAGATATGAGGATGTTGAAGTAGATATTGGGGAATACACGGAAAGATACGGTAAGAAAATAACTCTAGTGTTACAAGTTTTTAGAAAGATACAAGAAAGACGATTACATTGGTTTGAACATGTCATGAGGAGAAATGAAGAATTATATTGGAACAAGAATGAATAGTAATAGGACGTTAAAGAAACAGAGGAAGACCAAAGATAAGATGGAAGGACTGTATTGCGGAAGATTTGAGAGAAAAGGAACTGAATGAGAACGACATGCAAAAATAGCGACCCCTAACGAATGGGAAAAGCTAAAGAAGAAGAAGATGCCAGTGTCAAGTGCAATTTGAATAGTTTGTTTATGAAATAATTTTACTGGAAATTTAGAATTTTTTATAAGAAAAATTATGGAATTTATACATTATACACGAGTATGACGGAAGGTATTGTGCTGGCCACAACAGATTTGGCACGAGCCGAGCGGAAAAATCACAGTTTGGACTAGCTTCCCCTTTGATAACTGGTTACATTTTTCGACGCTTATTTTTTTGTGCAAATCTATTTTTGAGTCTACTATTTTGTTGTGATTTGTCACGAGACCAGCGGTAAATGTGTCCGTCAGGATAGGAGACTATTATTTTATTGTTGTGTTTTTATTGCTGTCTTCTAGCGCTTTTTATAGTTTTTTGGACTGCAGTCAACCCATTCCCCTTTCCCTCTGTGTGTTTGTTTATCATCATTCATTTTTGTGTGACCTTAAGGTTTGAATTTTTTTGTATAACGTCCGACGGAGTACAGAGCGTCCTTAATTTTTGTCTGTATTTACATTGTAATAACCACTTCCTTCCGACAAGCTGTTATATGGTTGTGGCTGGCCCTTTGGTCCTGGACATTTCCTGCAGTTCTCAGCAGACCGAGCAGAGAAGATAGCAACAAGACCCGCCAAGGCCAGGCGCTTAGGCCGAGAGAGCTTACCACCCACCGCAGTGGAATTTTTCGTCGCAACCAGCGAAGAGCATTTGCACCCACAGTTCGCTTCAGCTCCACCAGGCCACCTTTTTATTTGAGCCCTGCCGCCGAGGTCCATCCCCGTCTGCAGTCGCTGCGTCCGGGCCAAGGGCTCGGTCACATCCCTTAGTGGTTCCTCTGCCGTAGCTAGGAGGCGCTCCTATGCTGCCGTCTCTGTTGGTATAATTTTTTTTGTAGTTTAATTTCTGTGCTCATTTATTAAATTCATTTGTTTTATCTTGTTTGTTTTCCTTCCTTGAGTACACCTTCTCAAGGGTCTACCCTTTTCAAGGTGTTGGCGCCCGAATAATAATTTTATGGTAGTAAATTTTTTGCACAGGCTTTGGCCTGAGTCAGTTTTACTTTATTGGGCTACATCCACCACAATATTAAAATTCGAACCCCGACCTCAGCTTCCGCTACAACCCGTGAGCTGCCAGTGCATTTGTGTGCGACACAGGTAGGGAGCCCTTAGCTAGTGTCACACGTAAATTGTTTGTGTGTGTGTATATCCTCTTTACGCTGTAACTCAAATACTATCAGGAAGAAAGTTTTGCAACCATGTATTTCTACATTATTCTAATATGGAAAGAAGCCATTAGATTTTGGTGGCAATCGGATAACCGGAAATGGCAGTTTACTTGAAGCTCAAAATAGTTTTTCTTCAAAAAATACCTTTAAATATATTTTTTTCGCAATTTGTTATTATAAAAATTAAAGATTATTCTATTTTCTACAGGTTGGCTTTAATACTTTTTCTATATATTTTATGGATAAATTTATAAAGTAATATAAAAATTATATCTCGGAGCTTATGCTTTAAACACATCTCCGTGGTTACATAGTTCAGCTCAAATGTATGTAACTGACAGATAAATGTCACTGTCAAAAAAATAATCATTTCAAATTAATAATAGTAACGTTTTAAAAGGAAAATTGTAAATAGAATAATAGTTTTATGGAAAGGAACTTAAAATACATAATTTCTAGCATTAGTAAATATACAGGTATGTATTTAAATAAAGAAAGGAATAAATATATTATCACGGCATATTATCCATTGCTCGGTGTGCTAATCTGATTTATATACACATTTCGGTAATGATGATGATATATTTGTATTGTGCGGGCGTTTACCACAAGGGTTAATTTTATTCCATTTAAAATTCGAATTATTTGGCGTTCATCGGAATCTAATCGTATTCTCCAGATTCGCGACCAGATATCAGGCTCGCGGCAACGAGACCCCATAGGTAAATGGCAGGAGGTATTGTGTTGGTCACATCAGATCTTGTAATTTTAAATTCATTCTATAGCATGCGAGCAGTCATGTGACTTTTTTCGCCTTGACAAGCAGATATGGGAGCCCGTGACAGGAGGACAGCTATTAATTATGTATATAGATGTCAAATGTCATAATTTTTCATTCAAAATTGCAAGTGGTTAATTTGTCACCAGGAGTGTGGAATTTACTTGTCGATGAAAATAAACCTTATGAAATTGAAAAATTATGAAATTTGCAATGGAAAATATTGACATTTTACATCTATGTGACACGATCTGCTTGTCAAAGCCAAAAAAATCACATGACTGCTCGCGCTCTAGGAAGAAATTTGATTTTACTCTTCTAATTTTTCTACATGTTTCCAATTCATTGTCGGGATTGACAGTATTTCTGAAGGGTAATATACCTATAATTTTAAATATTTAATTATTAATACAATAAGAAATAAGATAATATATGAACTTCCCAGAAAAAGTTTTCAGTAATAGATCTGGATTTTTGACACTGACATTTATCTCTCAGTTACAAACATTTTAATTTTTCAGTTGGTTTCCATGGCATTATTTGTGTTGTGACATTTATTACAACAGATTATTTTATATAACATATTTCTTTATCTCTAAATCTATAAAAGATATAATAGAATATTTGTATGTGTCATATAAAGAATTTAATGACCTTTAATAAAGATTTAGAAGATTTTTTTTTAGAATCTGCCACTTCCAGTTGTTCAATTATTGCCAAAATATTTTCAACGCTTCCCATTAATGACCGACTGAGAAATATGTAGTTAAGCTGATATTATAGAGCTGAATACGATGATCGACTGGTAGCACAATGTTAAATTGAAAAATAATCTGACATGCAGTGTAGTGGAAAATATTTATTTCCTGGCCTATGTTTCGACTGTAACTATAGTATTCTTCAGGGCTAGAAATGGTAAGTAAATATTTATAAATATTTCTTACATCGTTAAGTTACACTTTTTTTTTAATTGAGATTATAATTATTAAAAAAGTTGTTAAGTTTTTTCTACGTTCCATCTAAAATAATTGACTTGATATATATATATACAAATATATTTAATAAATTATACCTTGTTATCTTCAATGGGTTGTATAGGGGTTCCCTATGTTATCTTCAATAGTTGAACATTTCTAGACCAAAATTCGTTTTTTTTTGTGACATCAAAATACTTGATTGCTGAAACTTGCAAAAAATTAACCACTTTGTTATAGGACTGTCGAAAACTACTGAAACAGCTAATCGGTTAACCGACTAACCGAAAAACCGAATAACCGATTTTTAGTCTGTTAAAAATTGGTGTTTAATCGGACAAAAAAAAAGTTTTAGCCGGTTAAAAAACGATTTTAATCAGTAAAAATATCGGTTTTTAACAGGTCATAAAACGATTGTGCAACTGGTCAAAAATACGGTGTTTAACTTAACTTTTGACATGACAAATATTTTCTTAACGTGTCAAAACCAGCTTTTTACAATTCAAACTGAATTTTGAATATATTGCATTATGCGTGTATGTGATTAAAGGGATTGGTATTGATAATGGTATTCTGATTTATTACATATTATTTAGATCGGCGATGAATAGTTTAAAAACCGAGTATAAACCAATCAAAACCCGAACATAAATACCGAGTACAAATTTAAAAAAAATCGTTTAAAACCGATTAAGAACTGGCTATAATTCGGTAAAAAATCGGCAATAAACCGATTAAAAATCAGTTATTATTCGACCAAAAACCGGTTAACCTGCTAGCCGAATATTTCAGAATGAGAAAATCTGTTTTCGGTTTACCGATTAACCGGTTAACCGAATACTTTTGACAACCCTGCTTTGTTACAGAATAGGCCCAATTATTTGTTCCGTAAAACATCTGAATTTTTGAACGTCAACATTTTCAAGTATAGTGCCATTTCCGGTTATACGATTTACAGTAAATCTAATGAATGAAAAATAAAGCCTGAATACAAATCTAAACATTTAGTAGCAGTAACAGTGAACTGTAATTCTGTAGTCTGAAATCTACATAATAGGTTGAATCCCTTGTTACATTGCACATCAGTACATCCGACTACCTCAAACAAGTTAATAACAGCTGATCTAATCTAATCAATAAGCCCTTTCACGTTGTAAATCCCTCAAGTTCGGTCCTGCATGCATGCTTGTCCATCCGCGATCGATGTCCGGCGATGCACGTGTGAACTCGGCGCGTGTAGGTCAGGCCCGGCTCCGCAATCGATCACAAACAAATGATCGGATACCCTAACCAAACCTACTTGCCATTGTAACTCCGAATCGTATTGACCAGGGCTGCGGGTTTGTTTTTGTACCAGGATAACAACTGATAGCTGACCGAAGCGTTCGACGCGTAGAACGTTAGTTTTACTGCTTGTGTACCTATTAAATGAACCTCGTAAAGAACTTTGTCATGAGATCCTTCACTGATTCAACCCGGGATATTTTGTTAGAGAAATGCTCGGATTTTTCTCTTTCCAACTTTGTTGCCGAGTTGTTAAACATTGTAAAGAAACAAGATTTTATGTTTTATAGAAGTATTTATATAATTGACAAACTACGTACCTATTGTTAGGAATTATTTTTATTATTTTTCTGGTTTATACTTGTATTATGTAATCACGTAACTAGTTGTTCATTTATTAGTTGTTAATTAGTCAGAAATATTAATTTATTGCTACGACATGCATTTAATTAATGTTATTAACTGTTGGCAGTCGTTAAGGTATGGCTAGAAGCCAGTATCATTCGTGCATTTTGAGTACAACAGAATAAATATTTATTGCCTTAGTTTTTATTTTTATTTTTTTCATATTTCCTGGTAGTGTTTCTAACATTAGTGCCTAAATGTGTCGTGAAAGTATTACTTCGTGCCGTTCTATTAGTGAAGTAAAGGTTTTTGAATATTGATGCTTCGTTAAGCTAAAAAGTACGAAATGATGCCAGTTTTATCAAATTGTGAATTTTTTAATGTAAGAGCCCGTGATTATGGTTTAGACTTTGAAAGCGTAACGCTTTGCGTCAGTGTGTTGAAAGCTTTGCGCTTTGCAGAAGTTGATGTAGCTCTCGATCTTGAGTTGCAGAGTATGCCGGGTAGACGTTGAAAGCGTAACGCTTTGCGTGATTGTGTTGAAAGTCAGTGGCATCGGTTTCACGCACGCTACAAGTAAACAATTTGAATTTTATCCACTAGAGTGATGAAGATCTGTCATCTCGTAGAAGTTGAAATATACCTTGCTTCATCTTGAGAGTCGTGCAAGCTGAACCATCCTCTTGAGTCATCAAGTGAGCTCCGAGCTTCGAGATTATTATTTTTACCTTCCGTCACCTCTAGGCAAGGAAGGTATTGTCTTTGGTCAAAAAATTCGGTGGTGAGTTTTCATTGAATATGCACGTTTTAGGGTCCTTACAATACGAGTTTACTATTTTAACGATGATTTCTGTGTGTGTGTGTTCGAGTGTGCGTGTATGTGTGTGTATGTGACGCAGTTTTGTGCACGATATCTCCAATACTAGAATTCCAAAAATTACAATTCTTGCATATTCCTCTTCCTTACAACCATATGCAGACTTGATAAGATTATGGTTATAATTGGTCAACTGAAAGTACCTGTGGCGGATCAAGTATTCAATATATTTAGTAAGTTATCCGCCACGTTACCCTCGCCCATTGTTGATCAGCTGTTCCGAGGTTACCTTGGAACAGCTGACAACCAAAACATCATTAATTTTGTATTCATTGTCCAAGACAGTCAAAATTATTTAATAAAATTACATTTACTATATTTGTTTATACAATTTAATTTCAAAAAGTTTATTTTACACATTGTAACGATTGGGATTATCAATCAAAGATAATCCGTTTCGCTACATACCCTCATTTGAAGATTTTAACAGGTTTTTTTTAAAAAACTCAGTTAAATTTTACTATAACTTAAAGAATATATTTTTCTCTATACGATTTGATTAAATTTTATATTTCATATTCAACAGATATAGAGTTAAAGACTTACAAAGATAATGAATTTCATAATTCAGCCAGCTGTACTAACTTAACCATGGAAACTGATAATATATTCAGGTAATTCAAATTGACAGATGTTAGTATCAATAAAAAGTAAATGAATGTAAGAATAAGGGAAATAACTCTAGTGTTGGGCGTTTCTAGAAAGATATAAGAGAGACGATTACATTGGTTTGAGCATGTCATGAGGAAAGATGAGTATATTGGAAGAATGAATAGCTTATAACAGAAGGTGGAAGAAACATAGGAAGACAAAATAATATAAGATGAAAGGAAAGAAAAGGAACTGAATGAGGACGACACACAAAACAAAAATTAGTTCAAGAAGAAAATAAAAAATAGCGACCCCCTAAAAAATGGGAAACACTAAAGAAGAAGATGTTAGTGTCAAGAGCAATTCGCATAGTTTGTTTATGAAATAATTTAGCTGGAAATATAGGATCTTTAGCAAGAAAATTTATGTGTAGGGCGCGTGCAGTGACGTGACTTTGCTGACTTTGGCAAGCAGATGTGTGGACCCGTGTCAAAATGACAGCTACTAATTACGTCCACAACTGACAAATGTCATAATTTGTCATTCAAAATTTCATGATTTTCGTATTTCATGTGGTTTATTTATTATCAAGGCTGTGGAATTCAGTTGCCGAGAAAAGGAATCATAAAATACCAGAAAAAGAAATTTTGAATGAAAAATTTTGACGTGAGGATATGACCCGCAAAACAGAAATGAATGGAAAAAGAAAATAAAAAATAGCGACCCCTAACAAATGGGTAAAGCTAAAGAAGAAGAAGATGTCAGTGTCAAGTGCCATTTGCATGAAATAATATTACTGGAAATTTAGAATCTTTTGCAAGAAAATTTATGGAATTTGTAACATAATACACAGGATTGACGGAAGGTATTGTGCTGGCCACATCAGACTTTTTATTATTTTTCTTGTTTGTTTATACTTGTATTATGAAATCACGTAACTTGTTCATTTATGAGTTGTTGCTTCAGTTTTCGTTTTTTATATCTCTTCGTAGTGTTTCTAATACTAGGTATGCAATTTAATACTTAACGAAGCATCAATATTCAAAAACCTTTACTTCACTAATAGAACGGCACGAAGTAATACTTTCACGACACATTTAGGCACTGATGTTAGAAACACTACCAGGAAATATGAAAAAAATAAAAATAAAAACTAAGGCAATAAATATTTATTCTGTTGTACTCAAAATGCACGAATGATACTGGCTTCTAGCCATATGTGTGTGTGTGTGTGTGTGTGTGTGTGTGTGTGTGTGTGTGTGTGTGTGTCTGTGTGTGTGTGTGTGCGTGTGTGTGCGTGTGTGTGTGACGAAAGTTTCGGATCGCATAACTTCATTACCACGATTCCAAAAAATATATTTTTTTCGTATTCCTCAAGTTTACATCCAGATAAACAACTGATTAGATTTTGGTTATAATTGGTGAACCGGAAGTAGCCTCATTTGAAGATTTAACAGTTAAATTTGATTTATTGATATTTAACGTTATTATAACTTAAAGAATATATTATTCTCTATACGATTTGATTGCATTTTATACTTCATATTCAATAGATATAGAGGTAAAGAATTTTAAAGAAATTAAATTTTATAAATCAGCCAACTATGCTAAACATGGAAACTACTAATATATTCATATAATTCAAATTGACAGATGTCAGTATAAATAAAAAGTAAATTAATGTGGCAGGGATGAGGATGTTGAAGTATATGTTGGGGAAGACACGGAAAGATAGGTAAGGAAATAACTCTCGTAATACAAGTTTCTAGAAAGATACAAAAGGGATGATTACATTGGCTTGAAAATGTCATGAGGAAAAATGAAGAAGAAGATAATAAAAAATAGCGACCCCTAACGAATGGGGAAAACTAAAGAAGAATGTTAGTTTCAATTGCAATTTGCATAGTTTGTTTATGAAATTATTTTACTGGAAATTTAGAATCTTTTGCAAGAAAATTTATGTATGGAATTTATACATAATACACAGGATTCACGGAAGGTATTGTGTTGCCCACAACAGATTTTTTTATTATATGTAATATAAAAAATGACTCATACAAAAGTTTTATTATTTTAAATATACTATTTTATGGCAGATGTACATATTTTTATAAAGTCAGGTTTACAAGATACGACTATCAACTTTTATTTTTTAAATAGCAATAATTATTTTAATAAAATATGAACCACCATTTCTTTCTCTTTTCATCGATGTATTAGTTTTTATTAATGTATATGAAAAAAATCGAGAAAAATAAGATAATTTAGATATATGGGAAATAATTTTTATTCAAATATTATAGGTGGCTATGTGAAAATAAAAAAAAAATGTAACAATGCTTAATATCAACAAAGTATAATGTTACGCCTAGATGCATGAAGTTTTGCTGAACTGAATTGGTTGTCCATCCTATATAATTATTAGGGCTTGATTTGCTTCTCGGTTTCTAAGATGAAATAAAGCTGGATATATTTTTGTAGCATTTTGGCGAAGATTATTATTGTTATTCTTAAATTCTGTCCTATTAATTTTAGTACAAAAATGTAAATATAAAAAGGTTTAGAATTAAAAACTACATCTAACAAGTCTCGTTTGCGAAAGAAGCAAAATAAAAGTAATATTATTTACAGAGTTCCATGAGCAATAGTACAAAATTTAAACAGTTGTATTGCTTGAGTTTGGCAGATAACATGACCGCTTTAATAATTATTGAATTCATTAATTTATTTATCAGTAAGCATGGATACATCTACTATCGCAGAAAAAACTCAATGGAACATTATTAACTATTAAATATCAACTAATATACTTGTATCTATCAAAGTCAAACAATACGACTATTTTAATTGTATATTTTGTCTTGCATGGCACTCTGTAAAAAGCTTAAAGAAGGATATTTTACTTTACGTTTATCTCGTGACAAGACCCTATTATATCATGTGAATACTACACCGGTAGCTAAATGATTTTTCGAAACCATCTTCAATGTGCTGACTAAGATTTAGTATTTGATTAGTACAAGATTTTCCTGGGAGGAATCCAGATTGTTTAGGAATGATTTGATCGTCAATGATAGGAACTATGCGGTTGAGTATCATTTTCTCAAATAATTTGTACAAACAGCAGAGGAAAACGATTGGTCTGTAGTTTTTTCGTATCATCAAGTGGTTTTGCCAGGTGTAAGTATGGCGTTTATGTTTTTCTTTCCCCATATCTTAAGAATATTGTTGGATTCCATACATTTATTAAAAAGAGACAGTATTCAGTGTTTTACCGAAGCAGAATGAAGTAGTTGTTCATCACGCAGGTTACCTAACCCTGCTGATTTTCTAACGGAAAGAGTTTTAAGGGCAGTGTCTAGATCGATTATAGTAAAACGGCAGCTGAATTGAGTTGTTTCCTTTTCGTGATTGCGTTTCAGTTTCTGACAACTTATCTTACTAGTTTTACTCGGTTTGGATATTTTGATTGAGTTTGTGTTTCTAGTCACACTGTACTCCGAATAACTTCGTACTAACCACTACCCAACCCTACTAGTTTTACCATTTATGATTAATTGTGAAATCACTTGGTTAGGGATGACCTTACGTTCTTCCTTTGGCTGAGTTGGTTCGTTGTTTACATTTTTGATTGTCTTCCATTCAATTCGACTGGAGTGTTTCATGACTATGTTCTCTACAAGTCGTTGCCATTCTTCCCTACACTTTTAAGTTAATTTTTCTGGAAGATGTCACCCAGCTGCACTTCATATTGACATAGTTTTCTTCGATAATTTTTTTAATTATTTCAATAAAATAATCATAATGCCCAGGAAATGCTTGATTGGTTCGTATCGCTTCATCAACTCGATAAAAATAACAAATTAATAAAAACATAGGAATTAACTACAGTTTATATATTGCCGATAACCAGCTTCCGTTTCAAAATACGTTTATGTACAAAATATACATATAAGAAACGTTAGCAAGTGTACCCACTAGTTTTGGCTAGAAAAGGGTAAATGCGAAACTCTGTTAGGCAACAATAGAAAAAACGTAGATAATAAATACATTTTTAAAATTATTTGAATTAATTCAGTAATAATTTGGTTAAACACACACATAAATTCTGATAAAGTTATAATTATAAAAAATATTTCACAGTTTATTTTGTTAGTAGGATTCTGATTATTTTTCACGTATTATTTAAAAAAATACTCCTACCAAATAAATTTGCAATACAATGGAGATGTTATTTTGTATTTCATGAATTTATTGTATTTTGTTTCCTGAAACTTCATTTTTTAGATAGCAGTAAATAAATTACAGCATGGAATATGATTTACTACCATTATTTTAATTTAACAATATAAAATTGATATTTTATGTAAATGTTTCAATGAAAACAAGGAAATAGTACACTGTACTAGTGCGAATAATTCTTTTATGTATTAGATAAGATATAAAATAGAAGTGTTTGTACGAATATTTTTCAAATTATTAATACATTATTTTTTCGCCAACCGTACGAATATGACACTGTTATGTCTTAAAAATTACTTGTTTACTTTTCCACCTGGCATAATCTAGATATGTCAATTTAAATGAAATATAATTCTTAAATGTAGGTATGTAAATAAATTAATTACAAATTATTCTGTTTCATTTTAAACAATTAACAGTTAAGCGGTTGGCGAAAAAATGTTATGTTTAATTAATACAAGAAATGAAAGATTTTGGGACGAGTAAGATGTTCGCTAAGTAACGCATACCGGAGTTAAGTGATCTTGCTAGTTGCAAACAGTTAAGGCTCTCCCAAACCAACGCGAATATTCGCGCCGATGGCGAAACTTTCGTTTTGTTAAATGTCGTCGACTAAAAGTACAAAGCAACAAGTGACAGTCCCCACACTGGCGCGAATTTATCGCTTAATTGTCCGCGATACAGCAGCGATTTATTTTCTTTCGCTACATTCACGGTTTTTTATCCTGTCCCTGGTTATTTGCTAGTGATTTCATTATGACATTTACAGAAAAATAGATCAAAATACTCAATTTATGTCCATTTTTGTAAAGTAAATATGAAACCGGTGTTTTAATCTTGTCGAAATTGTGGTATCAGTGTATGAAATTCTTCGAAGTCCTTATTTTTACCTCTCGATAAGAGAGGTATTGGATTCATGCTAAAAATCGCATATCCATACTTTATTGAATAAGCACGATATAGGGTATAAACCTAGTAAAACGTCAAATTACGCTTTTGCGTTAAATGAAGAAGTTTAACTGACATTATTGAAGATTTTTTCTGTGATATTGGTAAGTTTACTATTTCTTGTTGTAGAACAATAATAACAATTAAATATTTAAAATTATAGCTATATACATATACCCATCAGAAATCCCGTCAAGAAATTGAAAGAAATTCGAACATTTAGAAGTGTAGGAAAAAAAATACTCAAAAAATAAATTTAAAATTATAAAAATAATGTAAACATAAATAAAAGACAAGAAATTTATAGGGCGCGAACAGTTATGTGACTTTGTTGGACTTGACAAGCAATTATGGGGGCCCGAGTTAGAATGGCAGCTAGTAATTATGTACATATATGTCAAATGTCAATTTTCAATCCCAAATTTCATGATATTCCTATTCCATCTGGTTTATTTTCCTCGACAAGTAAATTCCACATTCTTGGTGACAAATTAAGCACGTGAAAAATTATAACATTTGACATTTATGTAAATAATTACTAACTGTCATTTTGACAAGGGCCTACATATCTGCTTGTTTAGGCCAACTATGACAAACTAACTACTTCAATTTAGAAAATCTTGAAATTTTTAATGAAAAATTCTGACATTTGACATCTATGTACATAATTACTAATTGTTATTCTGACACGGGTCTCCATATCTGGTTGTCAAGGCCAACAATGTCATATGACTGTTCGCGCTCTATACTTATGTAACCAAAAACGGACGAGGCGAGAGGTATTGTGCTGGCCACAACAGATTTTTTTAACTATGAATGAATTCACTTTTTTTCTTTTTCCTGATAAATTAATTGATATGTATATGATTTAAAACGGTATGTACACAAATATAAATCTGACATTATGTTCATCATTTAAAGTCTAAAGTTATCAATGAGAGTGTCTCTTAATCGTTTAAAATGTGGAGTACATTGTCATAAATACTATCACAGAACTGACTCTTTGGTGTGGAACACACACGACTTTCGCCTTTAAGCAGTCGACGAAAAAACATATTCAACTAATACCAAAATCTTGAATTTTTTGTGTTAAATAAACAAATAACTATTTTTATATTGCTTATAGAAAAATGTAATCGAAAATTAGAGTATCAAAATTGGAAATGCATATACGATATCCAATGTACGAATATAATAAAATTGAAGTGTATTCGAATTTCTCTAATGGAAGTCACTCAAAAAATTATTAATATCAAACAGTTAAATGATATATGTGTCCACCATCATCAAATCACTTTTAACTTTGTAAATTATTTTTATTTGATATATATACCGGGTGTCCCAAGCAAACCTTGACATAGGCGTTTAACATGGGAAAACAGCTTTTTGTAAAGAAAAAGTGTCCGGCAAAAACTTAAACCATGCTATTAGTACATTACCTCCTGTACGTTATTTAATAATAACTACTTTATTATCATTGCATAAATTAAAGAAAATTATAAGTAAATGTCAATAAATATTTGTTTCAATATTTTATTATGTAATATAATTTTTTTATAACTGTCATTGTGGCTAAATGGTTAGCATGGCTGCTTGTGGAATGAAAGAATTTTTGAAGGTTGGAGTTCAAATCTCTATCAAGCTAAACTTTTCATTTTTCTTATTATTTATGTATTAATTACAAATTATATTAAAAATATTATGAGATAATATGGATGAACTAGTTAAATAATTACAAATAAGTTTCTGTCACGATATAATAGTAATTTCAATGGAAGTAGTAACCGTTAAAAGCAAGATTTTAAATTATACCACATACTTTTCCTTTATAAACACATTAAAAATACAAAACATACACATATTCATTGTGTTATTATCATGTTTTATTAAAATCAAAAAATCCATATTTTGAGTGATCAATTTTTGTCATTGTTAAAACCAATTATTTTTATTTATAAAATATTGTTATCCATTTCAATATCTGTCTTCTATTTCCAATTACAATAATTTAGAAATAAGCTTTTCCTATAAAAAAATATTTGGTATACACATTCATTGTCTAGGTTAAATTCAAAGTATTACGATCGTGCTTTTATAATAAAAGCGCTTTTATGGAGCGCGCTTTTACATTATATTCTTATGAGTGTTCCATAACAGTGCATTTATTATAAGAGTGCGCTCGTAAACGGACCAAAGACTCTGCATCCTCGCCCATGAAATGTCACCGCGGCAGTGAAAGTGTATGTTATTAGTTTTATAAACGTAGCTTTAATCACTAGCTTTCTCCACACGAGGAAAACGAGTGTCCAAAAAGTTTATAAAATTATGACTGATTGTCCAATAAAATCGAAGCAACAGCTTGTCATGTTGCGATTAAGATGTTATTTAACGCAATGGAAACTAGTACGTTAAGTCACATTTAGAACATAGTAGAACGAATATATTTCAGTCAAGAAATATTACGCTTGCTTTTATAAATAGTTATTTATGATATGTGTTAAAAGTTAAAAGTGGCATTTTATTTTGTGAGAAGGAAGTTTGGAACACGACACAAAGCGGAGTGATCTAAGCCTATTTTTTCTACAAACATTATTTTTTCATTTAAATTTGTATTTCCAATAATTCTTTGATATATGTTAAAAATGTCGATTTGTTGTTCTATCACTCATTCATATTTAACACTAGTGTTAAAAGTAACAAATATTTGTCACTTTTTAACACTGGTGTCATATGATATTTTTGACCCTAAAGATTTGTAGAAAAAATATTTTATAGACTAAATATATTGAGTTTTATATATATATATATATATACACATACAAATTTATAGTTATCGATTTGATACTACTACTTAAGATGATTTAAATTTACGTATTCTCTCGTAAATGATCCTCTATTTTCACACAGCGGTTTTCCAATGATAAGAAACTCACAATTACGGAAATTTACTTTTAGAACGCTTTCGCAATCACATATATTCAATCTCACGCAACGTACTCGTAATAAGTTTTTATAGGGTAGACTTTAATATCGTATTCTAAAAACAAAATTTCAATTATTTCACTTGACTTAACTTGCCAAATTAAAAACCTACCCTAAATGCATTAATAAAATAAAATTGCTTGTTTTGTTGGTGAGGTATTATTATTCCTGAATAGAAGTTGATTTCTATAGAAAATAATAAATTAACTATAACTATGAGAATAATCAACTTTGAATTATTATTGAAATTAATGTGGTAATTTATTACATATTATTCCATATAATACATATCTATTTCTAGAAGTTTACTTAATCAAGTAATTGATTAAAACATCTCATTAGCGTGATAATATAGATAGACGATAATTTGTTTCAAAAACAGAAAAACTGGTAGATCAACTTAAATATTTAGCAGAAAAAAAAAATCAGAACAAATGCTGATCATCAAAATACTAATATTTCTACCTGAACCATTCAAATACTTTATTTTCGGCGTGGGAAAGTGTACCTGTTAGAGATCAAAAATTAAATGATCTAACCAGTGGACTTTTAATTAAAGAAGAGAGAATAAAGTCACCTGAAACGAATGAAACCAAAGAAGAATGTGTATTAGCTACAAAAACTGTTACAGTTGTGGTAAAGTTGGTCACAAGAAACAAAATTGTTTTAAATTTAAATATGAGCAAAATAATACGAAAACTTGTTTCGTATGTAAAAACCGGAACATTATAAAAAGGACTGCAGATAAAACAAATATAGAAACTCTTCAGAATTTGCAAATAATGTTAATGCATACATAAGCTCAGTATTCATAAGCAATGCAAATAACAACCACAACTACTGGTATTTGGTTTGCGGTTCAACAGAACATATGTATTGTAATAGGGATATGTTTTCAGAATATAAGGAATTCAGTGACATAAAATCTGTTAAAATCGGTGACGGTTCGTAAATTAACTCCTGCGGAATGGGAAAAGTGCTAGTAGAAGCTTACAATGGTAAAATCTGGTTAAAAAGTGAACTACAAGATGTACTTTTCGTGCCAGATTTAAAACTAAACCTGTCTTCGTTGGAAAATGAGATAAAGGCTACAAGATGTTTTCAGACAATGAACAGTGTATTATTAAAAATAAATATAATAAAACTTGTGCAATAGCAAAAAGAGTTGGAAAATTATACAAAATGATTTTCAAAATTGACAGATGTCAAAAATCTGATGAATTTCCATATTCTGCAAAAGTATCAACCTGTAAAGAAAATTTGAAAACTTGGCATGTAAAATTAGCACACTAGAACGTAAGACAAGTTAAGGAAATTCTACAGAACTACGATATAAAATATGTAGATGAAGAATTCGTTTCCGAATCTTGCATTGAAGCTAAACAGCACAGATTACCGTTTCCGGCAAGTACAATAAAATAAAAAAAACTTGTGAAATTATTCATGTTGGTTTTTGCGGCCCCATGGAACAATCATCTGTCAGAGGCTCTAAGTATTTTCTGTTGATAAAAGATGATTTTTCACACTATCGCCATATTTATTTCTTGAAGCACAAAGATGAAGTTAAAAAAAAACTAGATATTTTCTTCAGATTTGCAAAGAATTCTACAGGAAACAAAATACAATGCATGAGATCAGATAACGGTTTAGAATTTATAAATTCACATGTAGAAAATTATTAGAAAGGTTTGGAATAAGACATGAAAGAACAGTAGTGTATTGTCGAGAACAAATTGGAAAAATCTAGAGAGAGATGAGGACAATAGTTGAAGCAGCAAAGATAATGTTATGCTACGCGAAATCAGAAAAGAAACTTTGGGCTGAAGCAACAAGTGCAGCAGTATACGTCATAAATCGGACCGGAACAATGTTAGTTTTTGATTAATATATTTGCAAACTACATATAGTATGCCATGTAAGATTTTGTAGTCATTGGTTTTAGAAATAAAAAATGAGACAGTTGTGTTTTTTGATATATGTCAGAGTGTCAATAAAATATATTTGGAAGTGTAATTTTACTTTTTATTTTGTACTATTAAGTCTACACTGCAGAAGAATAAACACATAACAACTAACAGGTTATGGGGCCCAGGTAGCTTTGTAGATTTTAGTAGGTACGTGTAATTAAAAGGAGAAAGTAAATTACTGACTTCATTATTTATTGAAATCAAAAATGGATGAAAAACTGACATTCACGAAGTTAAATGGTAACAATTACGACGTTTGGAAATTCAAAATGGAAATGTATTTGATAGATAAAGAATTGTGGGATGCGGTAGTAACAGAACGACCAGATGAAGAAACTGAACAGAAAGTTTGGGACAAGATGGATCGTTCAGCTAGAGCAAAAATTGTTTTATGCATCGACGATAATCAACTAATTTATGTCAAACATGAATTAACTGCAATGAAAATGTGGAATAAATTAGCACAAGTTTACGAAAGGAAACATTTAAATACAAAACTATTTTTACAAAGGAAATTATATAGTTTTAAGTACACTAATTCAATAAAAATGAGTGATTATATACACGGTATCATGGAAATTGTTGATCAGTTAAGAGGAATAGGAAAAATAATTCCTGATGATGATATTGTAGCAATTTTGTTATGTGGATTGAGCGAAAGTTACGATGCTTTAATTACTAGTTTAGAAGGAAGACCAGCAACAGAATTAACATTAGAATACGTAAAAGAAAAATTAATGGCAACATATGAAAGAAGACAAGAAAATTTACAATTAAATGAATCAGAAAATGCGATGAAGACAATGATGAAACACCAAAAAGAGACAAGAAATATAAAAGGAAGTTCGATAAAATCGAATTTAAGCTGTTATCATTGTGGAAAGTTAGGACATAAAAAGAAGTTTTGTTACATTTGGAAAAATTAACAGAATAAAAATATATATAAAGCAAAGAAAATAGAAGAAGAAATTCCTGAAACGACAGGAGAAATACATCACTTTTAAAATTTGTTCATCAGAAGATAAAACAAACTGGTATATCGATTCGGCAGCGTCAACGTACATGACAAATAACAAAAAAATTTACGTGGGTAATATAAGACCGAAAAATGGAAAAGTAAAAATAGCAAATGGCCAGTTACTCGATATTAAAGGAATTGGTGATGGAATTTTTGAACATAAATTAGAAAATGGTCACATTCACCGAATAAAAATTCGAGATGTTATTTATGTACCCGAATTAGACAGTAGTTTATTATCAGTTAAAAGATTAGATGAAAGTGGTTACTTTATAGAATTTGGAGATGGTAAATGTTCAATTAAGAAAAATAATGAATTAGTTGCTGAAGGATTTTTAGAAAAAGACTTATACAAGCTGAAATTTAATGAAACAGCAAATATAGTCGAAGAGCAGCAACAATTTAAAAATTGTATTCACAAATGGCATCGTATTTTTGGTCATCGTGATCCTAAAGCTATAATTAAACTTAATGAAGATAAATTAGTAGGTTTACAAATTAATAATTGTAAACATAAAATAACATGCATGTGTTGTCTAAAAGCAAAAATTACTCAAGAACCATATCCAAAAAGAAGTGAACATCGAGCAATAAAAATAGGAGAAATATTTCATGCAGATATTTGCGGACCTATGCGCACAAGAACTCCCACTGGAAAACGGTATTTCTTAACATTAATTGATGATATATCAAGATACCTTACAACCTACTTGCTTAGACATAAAGGTGAAGCCACAGAGAAAATTATAGAATTTTTCAATTATGTCAATACGAAGAATGAAAGAAATCCAAAAATTTTACGTACAGATCGAGGTGGAGAATTTGTAAATAACGAACTAAAGCAATACTTAATTAAAAATGGTATAGCACATAAGTTGACAGCACCATAATCACCATCTCAGAACGGAGTAGCAGAAAGAAGAAATAGATATCTCATAGAAATGGCAAGATGTATGTTGGAAGACAGTGGCCTGGATAGAAAATTCTGGGGAGCAGCTATTTTAACAGCTACTTATATACAAAACTCTTTACCAACAAAAGCCTGTGAAAAGACACCTTTTGAAGAATGGTATGGATATAAAAGAAATGTAAAACATATGAAGATATTTGGAAGTAAAGTAATTTATCATTTACCAGCGGAGAAAAGAACAAAACTAGAGAATCCTGGTAAAGATGGAATTTTTATAGGATATGCAAATAACACCAAAGGTTTCTTAATAATAGATAAAGAAACAAACAAGGTAATAATTTCAAGAAACATTAAATGTATTGAAGATAATATAGAAATACCTTCAGAAAATGTAAATATAGAAGAGCCCAAAAATGAAATCATACTTGAAATTGATGAAAAGACAGAAGAAAGGAAGAAAGAAGAAGATAAATTACAGATAATAGAAAATCTAAATGAAAGAAACGAAATTCAGAATTTACGTCGCTCAGAAAGAGCAAATATAGGTATACCACCTGAACGCTACATTTCTGTATATAAATTAGAAGAAGTTCAAGAGTCTACATCCTGGAAAGATATGCAAAGTTTTCCAAAAGAAGATCGTGTAAAATGGATTAATGCAGCAATAGAAGAAATGAATTCAATGAAACAAAAATACGTTTGGCAATTAACTGATTTACCAAAAGGAAGAGAAGCAATCGATACTAAATGGATTTTTAAAGCCAAACGAGATGAATGTGGTAAAGTTTCAAGATATAAAGCAAGATTAGTAGCACGTGGTTTTACACAGAAGCCAGGTGAAGACTTTAAAGAAACTTTTGCATCTGTTGCTAACAGTGCAACATTTCGTACACTATTATATATTGCAGCTTGTAAGAAAATGAAAATTACACATATTGACATAAAGACAGCATTCTTAAATGGAGAAATAGATGAAGAATTATACGTAAAACAACCTGAAGGATTTGTTAAAGATGGTTTAGAAAACAAAGTATACAAATTAAATAAAGGTTTATATGGATTGAAACAAGCAGCTAAAACTTGGAATGAAACAATCAATAAGTTTTTACTGCAGAATAATTTTTCAAGAAGTAAAGTAGATCAGTGTCTGTATATACGAAAAGAAAAGAAAGAATGGAGTTATTTATTATTATATGTTGATGATATTTTAATTATCACTAATGATCAAGAAACAGAAAATATAATTATTGAAATGTTTTGTAAGAAATTTGAAATCACAAATTTGGGAGAAGTTAAACATTATATTGGAATCCAAATTGAACGAGAAGAAGATGGAGGTTTTAAGATAAGCCAGAAAGCTAAAATTAAACAGCTAATTGAACGATCTGGTTTGAATGAAGCTAAAGATGCAAATATTCCTATGAATCCAGAATACGTTAAAAATCCAGAAAAATCTCCTGAATTACCTGATAACAACATCTTTAGAGAAACTATTGGCAGTCTTTTATATTTGTCTACAATTTGTCGACCAGATATTGCAACAGCCGTTAGTATATTATCAAGAAAAGTTAGCAAACCAACTCAACAAGATTGGACTGCAGTGAAACAGGTAATTCGATATTTAAAGAAAACCGAAAACTTGACATTGCACATTAAACCAGGAGCAGAAGAAATAAATATTTATGTTGATGCTGACTGGGGTGGAAATATTGAAGACAGAAAATCTACAAGTGGATACATTGTTCAGCTAGGTACTTCTTCAATCATATGGGCAAGTAGAAAACATACATCAGTCTCTCTATCTTCAACTGAAGCGGAATTTATCGCTGCATCGGAAGCATGTAAAGAAGGAATATGGCTAATGCAATTACTAAAAGAATTAAATGTAAAAATAAAACAGCCAATTAAAATTTTCGAAGATAATCAAGGATGCATAGAAATGATTAAATCCACTAAAGTAAGTCAGAGATCTAAACATATTGATGTAAGATACAATTTCATTCGAGACCTTTATAATGAAACAATAATCAATGTACAATATTGTAAAACAAGTGATATGATAGCAGATATATTAACAAAACCTCTGCCAAAATTAAAATTTAAAGAATTTTGTAATTCTCTTAATTTACATACAATGTAGTTTGAGGTGGGGTGTTAGTTTTTGATTAATATATTTGCAAACTACATATAGTATGCCATGTAAGATTTTGTATTCATTGGTTTTAGAAATAAAAAATGAGACAGTTGTGTTTTTTTGATATATGTCAGAGTGTCAATAAAATATATTTGGAAGTGTAATTTTACTTTTTATTTTGTACTATTAAGTCTACACTGCAGAAGAATAAACACATAACAACTAACAAACAAGTTCAATAAAGGGAAGTACACCGTATGAATTATGGTTTAAGAAAAATACCGATTTGAAAGAATTTAAAGAATTTGTAACAGAGGTTTATATTCATGTACCAAAAGGAACGCGGCATAATTGGGATGCAAGAGGAAGAAAAGGTATTTTCGTTGGATATGAAGAGAATATTAAAGGATCCAGAATATATTTTAAAAACGAAAATAAAGTACGTTCTGCGCGAAATGTTGTATTTCTCCCTAGAAAAACAGAAATGCGAGCGCATAAAACTGAAAACGACGAGGAAGAAGGTACAGAAAAGAATAAGAATTCAGAAGAAATAGAATCACATACCGAAGAGAAAGAAACATCTGATATTGAAGAGAAGATAAATTTAAGATATAGAGAAACTTGGAGAGAACACACAGAGATTTGGTATTGATGAATATCAGGTTTGTTTTACTGATATCAAAGATGTTGAAGAAGCAAAAGAACCAGCAACATATAGAGAAGCAATGGAAAGTGATGAAAGCGAAAAATGGAAGAAGGCAATACAAGCAGAGTTAGATGCCTTGAAGGAAAATGACACTTGGAAAATTGTACAGAGACCTGAGAAATGTGATTTAATCGACAGCAAATGGGAATTTAAAATTAAGAAGGATAAAGATGGTAAGCCAGCAAGTTATAAAGCTCGTTTGGTAGCTAGAGGGTTTAAACAGAAGGATAATGTTGATTTGACAGAAATTTATTCCCCTGTTGAAAAATTGACAACCCTCAGATTCATGTTGGCCGTGGCAAATCAATTAAAAATGTCTATATGTCAACTTTACGTATGTAGTGCATTTTTATACGGAGAAATTTAAGATGTTTTTCTAAGAAGAAGGTGTTTTACAAGAACCTGGAAAAGTATGTAAATTAAATAGAGCACTACATGGTTTGAAAAAATCACCAAAATTTTGGAATATAAAATTCAATTCGTTTATGGAGAAAGAAGAATTTAATCATCTGAAGAATGATTATTGTCTCTTTACAAAGTTTAACAAATCCGAAAAGTTATTCGTTTTAATTTATGTGGATGATCTGTTGATTTTTGGAACAAATAATCAACTAATTGAAGAACTGAAAAAAGAATTATTCAAAACTTTGAAAATGAACGATTTAGGAAATGCTTCACATTACATTGGCATAAATGTTAGTCAAGGTGTAAAAAATGGAATAATAAAAATGAATCAAACAACTTATTTGAAAAATGTGTTGTCAAAATTTGGGATGGAAGATTGGAAAGTGACATCGACACCTTTAGATCCAACTTTTAAGTCTGATTGGTTAGTACAACCAGAAAATGAAACAACACACAATGAAGAACTCGAGACCCGCTGCAGAAAAAAAAAGTAATTGGCTGTTTGATGTACGCATGGTAGCTATATGACCAGATTTATGTACAGCATTGAGTATTTTAAGTCGCTATCAAACTCGTGCAAATGAGAAATTATGGAATTGTTTAAAACATGTACTAAGATACATAAAAGGTACAATTGATTATAACTTAGTTTACGTCAGAGATGAAAATGCAAAAATACTGACAGGATTTGTTGATACTGATTGGGCATGCGATTTGAATGACAGAAAATCAACGTCTGGATACATTTACAAAATATATGACTCGTCAGTATCCTGGACTTCACGCAAGCAAAGCACTGTAACTTTATCGTTCTGCGAGGCAGAGTACGTGGCACTGAGCATGGCAGTTATTGAAGCATACTGGTTACGTCAAATTTTGATTGATCTTCAAATATATGAGGAGACCAAGCCTGTGATCATCTTCGAAGACAACCAGTCCGCGATAAAAGTGGCTAAAAATCCAGAGAACCACAAACGGCTCAAACACGTCGATATCCGACATCATTTCATCAGAGACAAGATTAATGAAGCAATTGTTGATGTACAGTACATAAAAAGTGAACAAGTAGCTGATTTATTTACGAAGCCCATAAATAAAAAATTATTTAATTATTTTTTTACGATACTAGGTTTAGTAAAATGCTGATTGAATTTCGTTGAGGGAGGGTGTTGACGTTTATCAATGTTAAGTGTCAAACAATGAAATTAGAGTAATCAAAGTAGGCAATACCTTTTATTAATGAAATAGTATGCTATGATAAAAAACAAGTAATAATTCATGATTTAAAAACTATATCATTTCATGTTAAATGTATGTCATAATTTAAATAAAAGGATATAAAACTGCGTAATTTTAAAAACAACCAGTGCTTTTTGGGCGAACTAATGACTTTAGAGAAAAATATGTACAAAAAATGATCAGGAATAAGGGGCTAATTTATCAGTAATAACAAACCAAAAATTCAACCAGTGTTTCTCAAACGGTGGAAGAAAATTTTATTTTTTTAACCTATATAAATTTTCTAGTCCATCGGTGAGAGATTTTCTGATTTTAACGAAATAATATTGTATATGGTTGAATAACAATTGTTTTGCGAAAAGTGGTATAAAATTAGAAATAATAAAAAATGGCGATAATACTAAAGTAACCTAGGTAAAATTCGAATCAATATTGCATATCCTACTCCAATATTGTAACATTATTTCTAATTTTTAATACAATTTTTATAGAAATAATTGTTATACAATATTTGGTTAGATTCTAGACAGACAAGAATCTTAAAATTGCAATTTTTGTTTAGAAATGTGTTCTTTTAGCTAAAAAACAATAAGGAAATACAAAATTAGTGGACGGTGCCCAACAAAATTAGTGGACGGAAGCAGGTATTTTTATATACTTTTTTTTTTGTAAAAAGAAAGTCAGATTTTACCTATTGTAAAATTGTTTTTTATTTTCACTAAATAACACTAGAAATGCTTGTTTTTAAGACACAGTGTACTTTTCGGTGAAATATCACATTAAAATATAAATATTGGGTACAAAAGTAGTTATTTATACATTTTTAGTTAAAATAAAATTTAACCTAAAATGATTACCAAACTAAATAACACGAACATAGTTCAAATTAAAAGTAGGTAATATGGGGTAAACCAGTGTTACTAAAACAGTGGTTTTTGTAAAATTGCATGTTTTTGTGAAAACTTTATCGCTTGCAAATTTAAAAATAACGCTCTAATGTAACTGTAACCTAACGCACAGAACTCAATTTGGCAAAAGCCCAGGGTTATGTTACTCATTTTTTATGTGATTTTATTAAAAAATATACACAATAACCATACCTAACGCACATAACTCAATTTGGCAACAAACAATGCGGCAAAAGTAACAATGTTACCGACATTGTTACAAGTTTTTGGATCGAAAAAATAACAGTTTTCGTACCACTTTGTATAACATCAATATCCAGTATATTCAAGTTTATTGGCAATATTTTGACAAATGAACGCAAAATTATAAATTAAAAATGTAATAAAAACAAGGAGAAGAAAGAAAATTAAACATATTTTTGCAAATGTACATACATTATATGAAACAGTATTATTCGTATTATTTAAGTGTAAGTAACTAATTAAATATAAAGAAATATGTGCTTCATGTAAACTTACTTTTTTTCAGAAAAAAATCCAAGATCTCTGTAAATAGTTTAAGTATTATGCCTTTTATTATACGGTAAGCTTTCCGTGCCCCAATTTTTGTGGAATTTAGTGTTTTTAATGGTTTTGCAACTATATATAACCATCAAAGCAAAATTCTTAATTCTCGTTATTCTAGGATTTAGTCCAATATTTATATCGTCCAAATCAGAAACAAAAATCTCATAATAGACAAAAAATCGGATGTGCCCAGCACAATACCTTTCGTCAATCCTGTGTATTATGTATAAATTCCATACATAAATTTTCTTAAAAAAGATTCTAAATTTCCAGTAAAATTATTTCATAAACAAACTATGGAAATTAAACTTGACACTGTCATCTTCTTCTTTAGCTTTTCCCATTCGTTAGAGGTCGCTATTTTTTATTATTTTTTCTTCCATTCATTTCTGTTTTACGTATCGTTCTCATTCAGTTCCTTTTCTCTCAAGTCTTCCGCAATACAGTCCTTCCATCTTATCTTTCGTCTACCTCTGTTTCTTCAACCTTCTCTTACTGAGCTATTCATTCTTCTTCCAATATATTCTTCATCTCTCCTCATAACATGTTGACACCAATGTAATCGTCTCCCTTGTATCTTTCTAGAAACTTCTAACACTAGAGTTATTTCCCTTATTTTTATTCCTTACCGTATATTTTCGTGTCTTCCCCAACATTTATCTCAACATTCTCATCTTTGCCACATTCAATTACTACCTAGGTATGCTCAATTTTTAAAGAAAATTATTACCAAATGGAGCATCTTGTCAAGCTCCTTTACATTTACTAGGTAATATACGAGGTAATCATTATCGATTCGACAATCCAAATAAATCAATCCTTCGAAAAATGCAAAGAAATTATAACACCACCAACGTTGTTAAATCATTATGACCCATCAGCAGCGCGGTTGGTCTTTTTTACGACGTGTTTGATCATACCATCGGAGGAGCTGTTTTCATTTAGTAAAAAATCAACTTTTTCCTTTCGGATTTTTTTCTCGCAAATTATCAAACACTAAAGAATGATATTCAGTGTATAACCGAGAACTATTAACTCTTTATTCAACAATAAAATATTTTCTCCTTTTTTTTACAAGGTCGGTAATTTATTTGTTTTATGGATCATAAACCACTTGAAACAAAAACCAGAAAAACAGCCCTAGTTAAACTTGTCAATATATTTTATATCTCAACTTACGACAGATATTCAACACATACAAGGAAAGCGTAATATTGCTGCGGATACTTTGTCTCGAGTAGAATCTGTCAAAATTTCTTACCCAACATTAACTGAGATAGGGCAAGAACAAGAAATTGATATTGACTTTAAAGATTCTCAAATCTAATACGCCTTTACAATTAAAAAAATCTGTTATGGCCAGCACAATACCTCTCGCCATTTTCATTTTATGTTGCATAGGGCGCGAGCAGTTGTGACTTTATTGGCTTTGGCAAGCATATGGGGGCCCGTGTCAGATTGACAGCTAGTAATGTACATAGGTGTCAAGTATCATAAGTTTTCATTCAAAACATTATGATTTTCAAATCTATATGGATTATTTTCCTCGACAAGTATATTCCATACTATGGATAACAAAAAACGTCAGATTATTTTGGAATTTTGAATGAAAAGTTATGACTTATGGCAATTATGACATCTATGTAAATAACTACTAGCCGTCATTCTGACACGGATCCTCATAATATCTGCTTGCCAAGGCTAACTTAGTCACATGACTGTTCACGCCCTATAATTATCGAATTTAACCTTTATTGTACACAAAAAAAATTGAAATTGTATCTCTTGTTTCGTTCTATGAGAAATTTTGTCCTAAATTCTTCAAATTCATTGACGGTATTAGCGGTATTTCTTAAGGATATATGTAATATTACCATACCTATAATTTAAATACGTATTCCATTGATAGTACAATAATATATATTAAATGTATTCGTACCTCCCAGAAAGATCTTCTAGTAATGTTATTAAAAATTCTGATTTTTACACTGACATTTTGCATTTATCTGTCAATTACAAACATTTAAATATCTCTACTATTTTTTGGCCAACGGGATTTATTACAATAGATTATTTTATATTATATCCTATATCTCCAAACCTATACGAGATATAATAAAAAAATTAAATATGTCAGATTGAGAATTTTATTATCTTTAATATTTGAGTAACAAATTTTCAAACAATAATATTTAGCGTATTTTTTTTTTAGAGACTACCACTTCCGGTTGTCCATTTGTTACCAAAACCTATTCAACTCTTCCCATTACTGTTAGATTGAGGAATCCATAGTCAAACAGGTCTTTAGTCTTATAGAATTTGAGTAATCGTATCTCCAACAACCTGACACACACATACATCACAAACAAACACAGACATCATTGTAAACATGTTAAATCGGATTCTATGGACCTTAAATCGTGTTTATTCAATAAAATCTGGATATGCGATTTTTAGCATGAATCCAATACCTCTCTTAGCGAGAGGTTTTCAAATATATTGTGATATTTCTACCAGATATGTTCGACCCTATGTTCCAAAGAAATATCGTCAAGCTATTTGAGAGCACGGAGTCTTTTATCCAGGAATTAAAGTAACAATAAAGCTGATACGACAACGTTTTATTTGGCTAAAATTGCCCTAACTTATAAAAAAATTGGTTAAAAATTGTTTAAATTGTTAAAAATCTAACGTCCAGCAACATGGAAAAACAGCACTAACCCCATTTTTATTTCCTGGTGATCGCTTCTCAGTGGTTCATATCCATATTGTTGGACCTTTTATGTCATTCTAATGGATAAACCTACATTATTTCAAGCATAAACCGTTCTACGTATGTATATCGCGAAATTATGTCACTATATTAAGTGACAGCTTCGACCGACCCCCATCTCATGACATTCTCAACATTTGACTTTCAGGCACCCAGAAATTGATAAATGTGAATTTGTATTGCAGTTTTTAATAGTTAATTCTTTAATTATATTTTTTTGTGATCAAGTCGGAGTATACAATGCATCCTATCCACATATATGTGTTTAAAATCACGAAAGTGCTCTGTTTAATAGATATTTGACAAAAATATCACTGATAGTGAGTGCATTTTAATATTGTTTTAAGACAGAGGAAAATCGTAAATGAGTCACAACTCTTAATTACACCTACAGAAACGGTTGTTTACCAAATTAATTATTATAAATAAATCGCAGCATTAACGGCAATAATCACGATGGTCAATATCAATTCATGTACGAAATGTAAAAGCAATTTGAACCGAAATAACCCCGGATTGGCTTGCGCGTGCTGTCAACTATATTATCACTATTCCTGTACCACAATCACTCCTGCTATAAAGAATGCTTTAAATACAACAGATCCTTCATGGATATGTCCGGATTACAAATCCGGTGTGTCACCAATGACACAATCGACATCGTCTAATTCGAATCAATCGACTATGGCAGATCTATTAAATGCCATAAATGAGTTAAAAACTTCAATTGAATTTTGTTGCAACAAAATCGACGATTTTGAAATAAAATTAAATTCGATTTCGGACAAAGTTCAAATAGTCGATAAACTAAAAAACGAATGTGATATACTATAGTCTTAAGTGAATGAGTTGGAGCAACGTTCGCGTCTCAATAATATTGAAAACGCTGCCCTCCCTGAAAAACAATCTGAGAATCTCCTAAATATTGTAAGCAATATCAATAAAATAGTTGATTATGCAATCACTGGGAGTGATATAAATGAACTTCGCCGTATAGCACCATTTCAATACGATAAAAACAAACCAAGGAATATTATCGTTAGGTTCATATCGAGAATTAAAAACGACAATTTTATTTACACTCATCACAACTAAATTTCACAGAAAGTAATAGAGACAATATTTTAATACAAGTAAAAATAGAAGCAAAAGAAAATAGTTACAAATTTACGTGGGTAAAAGCAGCTAAAAATTTTGTACGTAAAAGCGAAACATCGCCCATTTTAATAATAAACACAGAAAACGATATTAATAAAATAAAATAAGTATTTTTTTTTCATTTGAATATTAATAAATTATTTGTTGCATAGCAAAACATGGGTATATAAGTATAAACTATCAAAACGTTCGAGGTATTAAAATGAAACTTCATAATATTTATAACGAAATTTCAGCTAATGATTTCGATTTAATATTCTTCAGTGAAACATGTTGAAACTCTAGCGTGCTTAACTCAGAAATTTGTGATTGCAATAAATACTTTGTTTACCGCAGAGACAGATGTGATACAAATAAAGCTCAGGGAGGCGGCGTTTTAATTCTTGTTAAAAACAATTTAAAATCAATTATGCAGTGTTCGTGGCCCTCAACAACTGAAGACATTTGGGTAACTATATCTTTTTAGAGGTTTACGAAGACCAGTAGAAATAATAAAAGTAGAATCCCAAATGGCATGCGCTATAACAATCGTGAGGTTGATACTGGTCAAAAAAAATACTAATTTGTTTGCAGATTACTTTGAAGCAGTATTCGTAAATAACAACAATAATACTAGACAACTTAACTGTAACAACAATATTCCCAATGTTATTAATTTACATAATGTACATCTGTCTTATGTCTTATGAATCAATTGTGCAACACTTATCTAATTTAGACATAAACAAAGATCCTGGACCCGACCAAATTCCAAATTATTCGTATGCGTGCCCACTATCTTGCAGAAACACTATACATTCTGTATAATCAATTACTTGAATCTGTTGTTTTTCCCGATTTATGGAAAATTTCATATATAACACCAATTCATAAATTCGGTGATATTAATGACGTAACTAATTACAGACCCATACCAATTTTATCAGCTTTCAGTAAAATTTTCGAAACGCTCGTGATACAAGCAATAAAAACGATGTTTATAATATAATTATTCCAGAGCAGAACAGATTTTGCCCCGGCAAATCAATTATTACAAATATCGTACCTTTTACTGAATATTTGAGTTCTAAAATGGATAAGCGAATCCAAATTGACGTCATTTACACAGATTTCAGCAAGGCTTTTGATCACCTTACACTTACAAACTAGAAGCATTGAGAATACATGGTTCATTGTTACGTTGGATTCAATCATATACAGGCTGGTGACTCCGACCACGGAACATAGGACTTTAACATGTAAAATCATACTTACTTAATTTCCTGTTTCCCTAATTATTTTAGATAAACATGCTTCAAATAAAAGTTGTAGAGCATAAAATTCTGCATCTGAAGCAAGAAGCCTTGTAACGGCAGAAATTAGGTATGAAAATGGGGAAAATCTCCTCAAAAATAGCAATAGCCATGGAATTGTGACAAAATAAATAACAAATATCTAACAGTTATTTTGTCACGTTAGGATAATTTATATTTATTAAATATTATTATTATTATATTAATTTCTGTTAATTTAAATTGATATTTGTTCATTTAAACAGATTTTACAAATAATGAAATTAAATTAACCTAGCTTGACAGATCAATCGTTAACATTTGTTAATTATTTGTTTCAATTCCATGGCTACAGCTATTTTTGCGGTGATTTTCGACATTTTCATATCTAATTGTTGACGTTACAAGGCATACAAAATTAATTTTGCTTAATGATGCAGATGAAAAATTTTATGCGCTACAACTTTTATTTGAAGCTTTTTTACCTAAAATAAATAGGGAAACAGGAAATTACGGAAATTTTAATTTACATTTTAAAGTCCTATGTCCCGCGGTCGCGGTCCCCACTCTGAATAACAAAAAGGTCACAGTTATTTGTAATGATTTTAAGTCACGTTATATCTATGTTACTTCTGGTGTTCCCCAAGGGTCACAGTTTTTCTTGAAAAACGGATTTAAATATCATTCATCGGCATTTAATGTTTTATAAATTTTAAAAAATATGTTATGCTCTATACGATGTGATTGCATTTTAAAATGAGCATATAATGTAGGCTGTATTACACGAGGACGAAATTTAGACTAATATAGCCATTATATGCGAGAAAAAGTGAAAAATGGAGAATAATTCTTATTACGTATAAACATATATACATCTACTTTACTTTTCTACGTAGTCGCCACTCAATTTCATGCATATATGCTGCTTCACCAGTTTTGCAATCTGTCGTCAAAGAATGGTGCTGACAGGGTTCCCAACTAAAATGTTGACCCGATCCATCAGCCCCTCGTTGGTTTCGAAGCGTTATGTAGCCAGCCAAACCTTCAACTTTGTGAAGGTGACGGTAGACATTTGGCGCCAAGCCTGAGTTGTACGGAGAGTAGTCGTTAATTGCCCAGTTGCACAAAAAATTCAAATACACTTTCATGAAAAAAAAATGGCTACTTTGTTCTGGAACGGCAAGGAAAATATTGTTGACAGAACCCATGGTACCAGGAGCAACAATAATGTCAAATTAATTCAGAACAAAAAGCACTGAAGGCTTTATTCGAGTACAATTGGATTATTATCGACCACCCTCGGTACATTCCGGACTTGATGCCAATTAACTCCTATCTTTTCACGAATATGAAGGTCTCACTGACTACTAGTGCTAGGATTTAGAACTGAGTATTTACTTAAAAGGGAAAAACCCGAAGATTTGACGTCATGTGTAACATAACATTTATTTAAATAAAACATTACATTATAGTATATGTTTGTTGCTGTTTCATAAACTGCCTAAACTGAATAACTCTTACCTCTACTCTTACGCAGGGTGGAGTCGGCAGCGGTCAAATACGGTTCTTACGCTTCTTATAGGTCTTCCGGTTCTTATGAGTATTGCGGATCTTACTAGTCTTACTGGTGTAGAATCTACTTCGACTCGTATTCACTGAAATACGGGTGAGCGGGTGGCCTTTTGAATCCACTGGTATTCCGAGCACTACGACTACTAAACGCTTCGAAATCAACGAGGATCTGATGGATGGAGTCAACAACTGGCTGGATACTCTGGGCAGCGCCATTTTTGACGTAGGATTGTGGCGACGTGGAAAGATAAAGCAGATGTGTGCATATGTTCTGAGCTTAATAAAAACGTTTTCTCTATTTATGATTTTCTTTTATAAGCCAATCGAAGGTTGATTATGGAATGGCCCTCTTCTTGGTACTTATACTGTTTCCTTTAAATACTATGCAAAGTTTGATTAAGATAATATATTTTCATTGCAATAAATCCAGCCCGCCGAAATTTCCCTAGTAAAAAAAAAATCGGCCCCGATTATATATGAGTTTGATACCCCTACTCTAGTTAAAGGAGATATAAGTACTTGCATAAAATGAATGTAGGAATCTTGTTAAAAATCGTGTATTGAGATTTTACTGAATAAGCATATTTTAAGATCATAGAATCCGAATTATTATAATATTCCTGGGTACTTGTGTATGTATTTTTGAGTGAATACTGTGAGCGCTTATCTACAATACAAACAGATTTTTTTTAAATATTTGACTTTAGTCTCTACTAAATTGGGAAATACCCAATAGTTTTTTAAATCAATAATCCATTCGAAATTGGCATTTTATTTGAAGCTGTAAATAGTTCTATTTAGAAAACATCCTCTACATAAAAAAATATGATGTGGCCAGCACATTACCTTCCATCAATTCAGTGTATTATGTACCAGTGTCATTATATAATTTTTTTTGCAAAAGATTCTATATTTCCAGTAACATTATTTCATAAAAATGTTTGGAAAATTTCTAGAATTAATCCGATTTATAAAAAGGGGATAAACACAATGTTAAAAATTACAGACCAGTTTCTTTGATAAGTAATTTCAGCTAGATCTTTGAAATAATTATTCACGACAAATTATACAATCATGTATCTGGGGTAATTTCTGGAAATCAGCACGGTTTTATGAAAGGTCGATTAACGGTAACAAACCTAATATGCAAAGCCCAATATCTCTGCGAAGCTATTGAACAGCAAGGCCAGGTTGATGTCGTTTACACGGACTTCTCAAAGGCGTTCAATAAACTTGATCATTCAATCCTCCTAAATAAGTTAGATGCTTATGGCTTATCAGTTGCCCTTATCGAATTAATTTCATCCTATTTGCAAAACAGATATCAATTTGTTGAAATTCATGGTTTCAAATCAAACAAATTTCACCAGAAGTCCGGTGTGCCACAGGGTTCCGTTCTGGGACCTTTATTATTTAATATTTTCATCAATGATATTAGTAAGAATATTAATGTTTCATATTTTTTTATTGTACGCAGACGATTTGAAATTATTCCTAAAAATTGTATCTTTCCGTGATTGTGAAAAACTTCAACAAAATATTAATGAGATTAACAACTGGTGTATTAAAAACAAACTATTTGAATGTAGAAAAATGCAATGTTATGTCATATACAAGAAAAACAACTCCAACTCGTTTTGATTATGCACTGAACAATGTCATTTTGCAAAGACCAAACATATTTGCAGATCTAGATGTCATTTTTGATCCTTCATTATCCTTTATACAACATGTAGAAACAAAAATTTCAACCGCCTTTTAATGTTGTGGTTTTATAATTCGAAATGCTCGAATGTTCAAGAATTTACATGTCTTCAAATTACTATTCTCATCTCTAGTTCGTCCACATCTAGAATACTGCTCCATTATATGGCATCCAATATATTCTAATCATATTTAAGCCATAGAAAGAGACCAAAGACAATTCATCAAATCTGTGAAATATATAGCTGAGGGAATTTATCCACCGAAAGGTACTCACTCGTAATAGCTTACTTGAGTTTTTTGGTACAAATTATCTATACCAGCGACGTAATATGCATGCAGTGTTAATTTTATTTAAAGTAATTGACAATCTTATTAATTGCCCGTATATAATAAGTCAGCTAAACTTCCGTGTTCCTAGGACTTCATCTCGTTTAAAGAGTACATTTTATTTAGACACTGCAAAATCTAATATGTTAGCCAAATCTCCATTGCACTATATAATGAAATCATACCAGCAAGTAGAACAGTATGTAGACATTTTTCACAGTAATATTCGGAATATTAAAAATTCCATTGCATTGTATTAACCAAAATAATAATAATAATAATAATAATAAACAAATTATACTGACATCTTTTTCTTTAGCTTTTCCCACTTGTTGGGGGTTGCTATTCTTGAATTCTCTCTTCCACTCATTTTTTTTTGCTTCATGTCCTCTTTCAGTTCCTTTTCTCTCAAATCCTTCGCAGTACAGCCTTTCCATTTTATCCTTGGTCTCTCTCTCTTTCTTCGACCTTCTAGTACTAACCTGTTTATTCTTCTTCCAATATATTCTTCATCTGTCCTCATGATATGTTCAAACCAATATAATCGTCTCTTTTGTATCTTTCTAGAATCTTCTATTACTCGAGCCATGTCCCTTATCCTCTCATTCCGTATCTATCTTTCCGTGTCTTCCCCAACATTCATCTCAACATTTTCATCTCTCTGCCTCATTCATTTCCTTTTCATTGATGCTAACATCTGTCAATTAGAATTTTCTTAATATAGTTGCTGTTTCCATGATTATAGCATAGCTGGCTGATTTATGAAATATAATTCCTTTATAATTATTGAACTCTATATCCATTGAATATGAAATATAAAATGCAATTAAATCGTATATATAATAGAATATTCTTTAATATTTATAAAAACATTAAATGTCAAAAAATGATATTTAACCGGATGTTTTCAAGAAAAACTGTTAAAATCTTCAAATGAGGGTACTTCCGGTTGACCAAATATAACCAAATATAACCAAGATGTAATCACCTCTTCTTTTTGGTAGTAAACTTAAGAATACGAAAAGAATATAATTTCTGGAATTATGGTATTGAAGTTATGCGATATCGAAAGAATTGTCACACCTACTCACATTAAAACATCATCGTACAAATGGTAAACTCGTATTATAGGGACCCTATAACGAGCTTATTCACTAAAAACTCATGATTGAATTTTTTGACCAAAGACAATACCTACCTTACCTAAAGGTGACGGAAGGTAATAAACATTTTGCATTTTTTTAAATATATTTTCTTTGATATGTACATATATAAATTTGCAACTACAAAACAAAATGTATTTCTAAAAATAAATTAATTTTAAAAATTCTTCATATACTTCTTTTAATATTTCGATATCAAATATACTTTGTGTAATTGTGATGAAAATAAATTATGTACAAAAATTGACACACAAAATTTTCCATGTTATAAAATGACGTAAATAGATTCAATATTAATGTTCATTGAAATGATATGTTCTTCTTGATATTTTTGTATTAAAAAAGTCTTTATAGATCAGAGACAAATTTAGCTGAAAACAATTCTGTATGAAACTAAGATGCCATGTCAAATCCTTTAAACAATTAGCTGTAATTATTGAAAGAACACATTCAACACTTCAGAGAATCGTTAATAAATATAAAAACGAGGGTCAGTGAAAGCTATCCCAAATAATTAAAATACGTTAACAATTCGGAATCTTACGGAAATGCTGGTTACAATGGGTTTATAGCACGAATGAGAGAAAATTTAATATAATTGGTTAGAATGGGATGGTAAGCTTATAGTTTGGAGAAAATCAAATACCAAGCTAGATACAAATGACTTGTGTGATACGATTAAACACGGCGGCGCGTAGAGACATGCTTCAAAACTGCGAGTCGTCACACCGGCGCGTGACAAGTATGGAACCGTATTTCGTAACAGCGTAACACCATAATATAGTAACATCGAGGCATCAGTTGTCGGTATTTCAGCATCACATCCAAGAAATGATACGCGCTGATGTTTAAACGTTTGTTTCCATATCTGGACAGGTCTGCATAATACTAGGAACGACAGAATGTCCGCTCGTACAATTCGCGCCGACGTAATAATACTGTAATATTTATTTATATGGGTGAAGTTTAAAAACCAGAGAAATATTATTAATTAAAAATAAAAGTTTATTAAACGATAAGTAATTAATAATAAAATTAATGACACTATGAATAACTAGTTATAAACACTAATTTAAGACTAAGAATATTATTAAGGGAAAGGTTTTTAAAATAAAACTTAAAATGTCTTATTTACACTGTTCTTTTTTTAATTGACTGACCGGTTTCGATCATTTACAAACATGATCATTTTCAAAGTCCGGTAGAGACTACAAAATACAAAAATAAATAAAATAATACAATTAAAAAAAAAAACTAAATTATGTACTACGCAAAAAGGTAAATGCATATTTTGCGGCGGTGTTACGACCCTAGGTTTTATTACATGTCTGTACGCACCTTTATGGTTTGGACCTGCATTTCTGCTGAGATTTTAAAAGAAAATTTGCAATACTTTGCGGATAAACTTGGACTGGCCGGAAGATTATGACCTCAAACATACACTTATTGTTAAGAAATAGCTCTTGCACAACATACCGAAACAATTTAAAACACCTCCCCAATCTCCTAATTTAAAACCTATTAAGAATTTATGGTTGGAATTAGATAGGCAACCCCGCAAAGAACTCGAGGGTAAATCTGACTGAAGAATAGGAAAAAAATCCATCTTCCGTAACATCTAATTTATTAAAATCAATCTCTAGGCTATTGGAAGCTGTAATTAAAGCCAATGTTACCCCACTAAATATGTGTTGTTAAATAATCTTACAACTGTAGGTGTACAAATAATATTGTGTATTAATTTCTATATATTTTTGGTTTTTGTCACATTTTCAGAGGGCATATTAATCATTTTTTATATTTGTCGACTGTTATTCTTTATTATATTTTCAAATATTAAAAGAATAGTAGGATACAAATTTTAAATTATCTTCAGTAAACTTTTATTTTCATATTTACCTACTTGTAAAATTGAAGTTTACGAAGCCACTTGTGAGTCACTGTATATGTATATGTACATGCGTAGGTATCTACATAATGAATAAAAACTTTATATATGTAGATACCTATTTATCAGTATTCATAAATATATGTTAATGTACAATAAAAATTGAAATAGCGGAATATATTGTGTCGGCCACATCACGTTTTATTTATTAATATTTCCTCGCGGTTTCAGTTACACACAACAGTGTCACTACATACATATTAAACAATTTCCCTGTCACAAAGTGACCGCTTCCTATGCTATAAAAAACAATGGAACTAATTTCACTGAAAGTAACCACCGCTGAATAATTTTGTGTTTAGTACCGGATACGAGTGAGAGGATGTTTAAAAATTCACCAAATTCCAGAGTTGAATCGGACACCTCTAAAATTCGCGGCCCTAGATATATGTCTCCTCTATTAGTTAATCCGGTCCAGCTTATTTAATAAAATGTAATAAATTAATAATGCATGTAGCACCGGCTTTTTTATTGAAAATATACTTACGTAGTCGTAGAAAAAGTTGAATACTCAATACCTGGTCTAATTTAATTATGTATATACTCGTGGAATTACCAATTCGTAGCAACGCGGCATTTGTGCAATTTTTTATTTTTGCCTCGTGAGTAATATGTTTCTCACAACCCTTGGGACGTAATTTACAATTTAATAATTTCTATATTTTGTTTTATTCGCGTATCCAACTTGAGAAATTAGTAAAATACGTATTATACAATAAATAGATTAAGTGATTGCCCTATTTTTTAAAAGTTTCGAATAAATATTCACACTAAATAAAGTAAATAAATTCTTATGTGAGGTGTAACAAAAAAATAATTTAATATCACTAAAGCATTCCATATTACAGTGAATAACAAAACACAATATTTTGGACTTGTTGCAATTCTCATTTCACATTCAACACTGAATGTAATTTTGGCTGATGGACCTAGTTAGACTCAGCTGCATTTATCATCCGCAACGCGAAGTTTGGAATGGTCATAGAAGGCGTGCATTATTTAATAGGGTTCAGACCCGCCTGTATACCACATTTATTATTAAATGCATCCGGGATATATATCTTAGAGTGAGTTATCTAGTCTATACATTATTTAATACTAATACTATGTGCATATATTTAATCTGAAACTGAATTTCATAATAAAATATACGAATAATTATATTGCGAAATCGATAAGCCACATAGTATAAAATAAAAAAAAAATTATAATAAAACTCAAAGTTTAATTACCATTCATACATTATCTCTTCCCTGTTAGGCGATGAACAATTAATATTGAAATATAATATAATGTTAAATACATAAACGTGAAAAATCACTTCTGATTGGTCTATGCTTGTTTAAAATAAGTTCATCAATTCAAAATGAATAAATTGAGTTCAAATATGATATTTAATTCCAATATGATTCACAAAATTAAGTTAAAAATGTACAATAATCCTTATAAACAGAATTGGTAACGTACTAATTCCGTGTTCACCAGTGAATTTCTGTAACTTGGTTACCGTGAACTATATTAAAGTATAAATAACAAAGAAGGATTTGTAAAAAAATCATGGACTTCACTGGGATTTGAATCCAGGACCCTACTATACTTAGTAATATGATCAAATCATCTACTAGATCCCATTAAAGTCAGTAAATCTTTCACGTCACATACTAGTCGAGAAAGAGTACAATGTCCCACATGGAGTATCGGTACCCACAAAATAGTGCGACAACACCCTTGGTGGTTATCCGTCAATAGAACATTATTAATTAAATATTAAAGACTATTGTCCAACAGTAAATTTCTGTAACATATATCGTGAAATATATTAAAATTATATTATAAATAACAAATAATTTACGAAAAATTCATGAATCTCTATAGGATATGAACCCAAGGTATAATATTTCATATTTTTATGTCACATAGAATTTTAGCTACACGTACGTGTGACCACAGGCACACTGAGGACAGAGGTATCATTCTAAAAATAATGTAACGTGCTCGCAGCCGACGCCACTGAAGTAGTGAGCATGCGATCTACGCCACTGTTCGAATATTTCTAGAAACTCCTCGAAAGCGATAACCGATAACGTAATTACCGCTCGCAGCTGTGTAAAGAAACTGGTGTGGACACAAGAATGTTCTAGATGTATAGAGAGCTATACAAGGCGGCTCTTTGCGGAAGGGAATTCAGTTAGTTAAAATCAGACAGTTGAGTGGTGGGAAATAAATGGTAACAAATATCATGTAAATAAATATAGCGAAATAAATATTGTTTAATATAAATTATCTTATTATTTAAGTATTTAATAATATTGTCATATATTAGCTTTTATATTTGTTTAATCATAGTGATTGTTATTTGTATATTTTTCTTAATTATTTACCATTTAATAAACTTTAATTTTAATTATTAATAATTCTTTGATTTTTACACTTCACCCAATAAAATAAACGTTACAGTTACTGGCACGTGTGGGGGTTAATAAAATAAGTGTAAATGAAAATGAATAAAATGGCGACTATACAAATAAAATTGAGTGAATTGAAAGTAAATGATTTCAAGAGAGAACTGGAAGAACGAGATTTAAACAACAGGAAAGAAATCCGTGCATCAAGAAAGACTGCGACAAGTATTAATCGATTCTGGTGAGAAAATCCGAACGATTACTTATTTGATCTATCCGACATTCATAAACTAAAAGAAGAATTAATGGATTTCTAGAAATCTGGAACGGACATTAAAACAGGAAATGGCAGAGAGTTCTAGAAAATCAGAAGAAAATTCTTGAACATTACAACAAAAATTAGAAAAAAATCCAGAATATTAAAAAAAGATTTGACAGAAACTTCCAAAATATTGAAATAAGAAATGGCAGAAAATTCTAGAATTCTGAAGCAAACATTAGACAAAAATTATAAGAAAATTTTAGAAATTTAGAAAAATTAGCGGAGAATTCTAGAAAAACCGAAGAAGACCTGAAGATTTTAAAAGATGTGAATGACAAGAAGATTGAATAATTGCGAGAAAAATTCAATATAATGAGATCGTCGTCAATGTCGAATTCCGAAGTATCTAAGGCAGATCCAATAGAAGGAAGAAAAGTAGTAAATCCTGATACTATTTCAACAAACGCTTGCAAACGCTGAACGAAGAAGAACAAGAGGACTATAACCAACTAGTCAAGCGATTGGATATGCGATGAGGCAATGTACATCTGGAGCATAGGTGTACCAGACGCAAACGATGAACTGATTTGAGATATCATCAGTTATGTCATATCCCTTCATCATGAAGTCAACAGAATCTACGTTGATGGCTCTATTAACGGAATGCCATTGAAAATGTTACTGGATACGGGTTCGACAGTCTATAATTAGACCCGACTTGGCAAAGAACACAGGCAAGACGCATCTTCAACCAATCAAGTGATGATTACGCACAGCGAATGGAGAACAAACTACCCAATTAAGAGAAATGGATGTGACCTTCACTATCGGAAACTCTTCATTTAAAAATCGTGCGCTGATACATAAAGTTGAAAATAAATTAATAGTCGGACTGGGCGTAATGATAAGGCGCGGTTTTAAACTTGTCCTGATGAGGGAAATGATGACAGCTAATGAAGATCTCGTATTAAGCCCACGAGACGACAAGGCTGTGCGCGTTACTAATGGCCGAAGACATTACTTTAACAGAACGAAGTGAATCTATAGTGGAGGCACAATTAGAAGGTAACCTCTCTGAGGGGAATATTGTTATTATTGAGCCCATGAATGATGTCAAAACGGGTACTGGCGTTGTCGGAAAATCACTGATGAAAGCCAGCCGGATAATACCATTTCGGATAATGAATATAATTTTTTATCCGTTTGTTCTTAAACGAGGTCAATTGCAGGAGAATGCTTGGAAGTATCCTCGATTATTTGAACTGTAAAGGCAGGAAACATCCCAGGAAATTCTGCATACACCAATCAAACAAATATCAACATTGTTCCAAGAATTGACTGCCGACCGGAGAACCAAGGCGAAGAAATTAATTGAGAAATTTCAAGATGTGTTCTAATTTGGCAAGAAAACCAAAGGGAGAAGAAATGCAATTCATCATAAAATAGACACCGGCGACGCAACACTTATTCGCCTGCTAGCAAGAAGCCTGCCGTTAGCGAATGGTGAGGAAGCGGAAAATATTATTGGCTTCACCAATGGTGTTAGTGAAGGAGGGCTCAACAGTCTACACGATTTTGCGTCGACTGTCGTGAACTTAACAATGTGACAAAGAAGGATAGCTACCCGCTACCCCGAATAGACGATACACTGAACACTTTGACTGGCTCAAAGATTTTCTCCACTCTAGATCTAAAAAACGGATACTGGCAAGTAGATTTGAATCTAAAACAAAAGGACGACACAGCCTTCACCATCGGTATCAGATTCTATTTGGGCTCTACAATGCCCTTGCAATGTTCGAACGACTCATGAAAACAGTATTGGCTGGGTGACCTTTTTAGTTTATCTCGACGATATTATTGTGGTAGGAATAAAATTCGTGGACCACATGATGAATTTGGAAAAGGTTTTCCAGAGAATGAGGAAGGCTAACTTAAAACTAAGTTCAAAGAATTTTCATCTGTTCCAAAGAGAAGTTCATTACCTTGGACACGTAGTTTCTGATAAAGGTATTGCAGTTGATCCGGAGAAAGTAAGGGCTGTGAGAGACTGGCAAGTACCTAAAGACAAACACAAACTTTCCTTGGTTTGTGAACTATCAACGATATGTACCTGGATTCGTCAACATAGCTATGCCACTGACAAAGTTTACCGAAGAAGAAAGGAGATTTATTTGGGATAAGAACTTTGGGCAGTCGTGAAATCCGTGGAGCATTTCCACAAACAAATATTTGTACGGAAGAAGAGTTGTGATAAGGACTAACCAGGCTGCTTTAAAATGGCTGCTATAATCCAAGAATCCTGACGGCCAGGTGGGTTGAATGACTACAGGAATACAATTTCAAAATCGAGCATAGGACAGGTACCAGTCATTGTAATGCCGACGCATTGTCCAGAAGGCAATGCCCAGAAGAATGCAAGCATTGGAAGAAAAATATTCCACCGTTGCCAGATCAGCAGTGTTGATGATAATTGGCAACTCGTCGAATAGGAAAACACCAGGAAAATGAACCGCTTTGAAATTATACTGGAATGAAAAGCAAATGAGAGCAAATCTGGAGGAGGCCATTTTGAATTAAATAGAACTGTAGCAAGATTGCGTCTGAGATTTTACCGGGTTAATTGCAAGAAACACGTTAAAAACTAGTTCAACAAAATGGGGTTTGCACTGGAAGCAACGGGCCGCACAGACGACGAAGAGCTCCAATGCTTCAATACAACGTTGGCAAGTGGGTTGAAGTATATCCATTACCTAACCCGGAAGCCACCACAGTCGCTGAAACTTTAGTCAAAGAATGTATATGCCAATTTGGTGTGCCACGTGAACTTCGGCCACGAAAGAAATTTTGAGTCTGCCGTTTTTCAAAATATCTGTAAGGTATTAGGCATTAATAAAACAAGAACAATTGCTTTACATCCGCAGTCTGATAGCATGGTTGTACAAACGAACAGAACGATAAAACAATATTTGTCAAAAGTAATCTCCAACCACCAAAGAGACTAGGTTCAACATCTCCATCTGTTCTTCATTGCCTATCGGTTCCTCCAACCAGGAAACAACAGGGCAAACTCCTGGGAACATCTTATTTGGGCGTGAGTTGCGCCTACCATGTGACTTGGTGTTCGGCAGTCGTAGGGAACACCTGACCGGAGATTACGTTACGGACTTACGGTTAATAATGGACGATATTCATGAACAAGTCCGTACGAATATTCAAACTGCCAGCGGCCGAATGAAGGACCAATATGACATATTTAGTGTGGTTTTACATTCCACAAGGGCGTTGCGGTTTATCACCAAAGCTGCAAAGAAATCTGGAAGGTCCTTATGAAGAAGTTAAAAGGATAAACGACGTGATATATCGCATTAATAAAACACCAGCCAGGAAACCGAGAGTAATACACTTTAATTGGCTATCCCCAGTGACAACCATGAAAATCATCATGGATCAATGGTTCGTCGAATCATATCCCAGGAACCAACTTTTAAAAACTTAATAGAAAAGTATTCTTCTAGTCACAGGGCGCGGTATGGCGTGATGAAAGATGAACATCGAGACCTGTTCAGCGTATCTTCAGATTATTTCCTCGGGCAATGGGTATCGGAAGACTTAAAGATGGCCCGTGGCATAGCTCCAGTCTGTAAGACGAATTTTGGGCGACTACAAGAACAGGCTAACCAAGGTCCATCTGTTGGAAAAACGCTACGACTAAGGGATAACAATGCAGAACATTCGCGATACATTTACTACCTGGTTATAAAACCGTGGTCGTAATAGAAGCCGCCATATCGCAATCTATGGAACTCGCTGTGCGAGTTGAGGAATCATTTGCTAGAGAATGACAGATTGAAAGTAGGAGTACCGAAGTTAGGTTGTGGACTGGATGGTTGGATTGGTGGATGTTAGGAACATGTTAAATATCCTCTTCCGCTTTATCGGCGTTGAAATTCTCGTCTGCAGCTTTAACTCTCACAGACAGAAAGAACTCCAACGGACCATCGACTGTTACTCGTTTATGATTTCTAAATGCATCATATGGGATACATGCAGATTTCGTCATGACGAACTATTCCGGAACGAAAAAGTCTTAAGAAAGGGGCAGTGTAACGTGCGCGCAGTGGACGCCACTGAGGTAACGAACACGCGATCAATGACACTAGTCGAACGTTTCTTCAAACTCCTCGAAGGCGATAACGTAATTATCGCTCGTAGCTGTGCAAAGAAACTGATGTGTGGCGTGACCTTGTTCGCGTAGGCACAGGAATGTTCTAGATGGATAGAGAGCTATTATATAAGGCTGCTCTGTGCGGGAGGGAGTTCAGTTAGTTAGTTGAAATCAGACAGTTGAGTAGTGTGAAATGAATGGTGATATAAATAGTGATATAAATATAAAAAAAAATATTTCATCACGGCATATTACCCATTCCTGGGTGTGCCAATCTGCTTCGTACACAGATTTCGGTAATGATGGAATATTTGTAAAAATAAATAAATAATCTTAGTATTGAAGTATTTAATAATATTCTTTGTCGTAAATTAGCGTTTATATGTGTTTAATTATATTGATCATTATTTTTATATTTTCCTTAAATATGTGTCGTTTAATAAACTTTTATTTTAATTAATAATAATTATTTGATTTTTACACTTCACCCAAATAAATAAACCTTACAATAATATAATTCTACTCCACAAATTTCGCTTATTGAAATTATAATTTTTATGCTGCTACTAGAAAATCCAACACTGATAAAATTTGAGCATAACCATTCGAAAGAGCATAAAAAAGTTGTAAATAAGTAATAATTAGAAATTTACATTGTTCCACATTTTGAAGTTATTCGCAAAAATAAAAATTTCAAAATTTACATTTTCACGCATATAATAATAATAATAATAATAATAATCTTTATTGTATATAAACTTGTTACAAGTAATTTACAATTATGGGGATGAGTCAATTTGTCATTATATTTTTATACCTGCTTTCGTTGCGTTGATGGAGATGAGATGATGAAAGGACAATCACAAACATCCAAGCCCCTGGTGGGAATCGAACCCACGACCCCAGGATCCGAGCGGTAATGGTCGCTTTGAGCGCTGTCTAAACACGCTGCCTTAACACGCTCGGCCACCGAGGCGGCTTTTTCACATATATGTAATGCTCTAATTATATATTTTTTCGGTATAACGATTACATCATTAAAATAAACTACATATTTTTCTTAGTTATTAACACGTTCATGCTGATTACGTTATTTGGGACACTTGTATACTGAGGTCGTCGGTAATTTTTTTTTTTATGAGTTGAGTTGAAATTAGTAATTGCGTTTTTTCTGCATAAATCGTCCACCAATGTAAAAACAGTATCCTCGACACGCTAGGAACTAGGATCTATGCCCATCTGCATATTGGACACATTAACAGCCAGCTAAGCTTTAGGCACTATGTGCACTTACTAGAAATGCTTAACTGGCAGGCCATCTAATCAATAATTGCCAACATACAACATAAAAAAAATCTTTAACTTCCAGTACTCTCAATTCAAAATTTATGTTGGGTGATTCATTACGGGATTCCACCATATAAATTTATTTAGATCGTTTGAAGATGCCCTAGACGTGGAGTTTTATTTTTGTTTTTAAGTACAAATATAATTTATTTCTGCAACCATATACAGGTACATACAAAAAACATTTCCAATAAAATAATAAAAATCACTGATAAGAATTCCGCAGCCTACCACATCGGTTCGATGTCTAGTAGGTATATTAAAAGGTCACTAAAAGTAGCTTGCATAAAATTTGAATTAGGCAAAATATAATTAACTTAAATATAATGGTCGTTATGCGTAGACCGGTAGAGTTCTCAAAAGAAATAATTATTTTAACTTTTTTTCTAGAGGACAATTAAATTTCTCTTAGTTGTACAAGAGGCAATTCGTTAATATTAATAATATACTATATTTTTAATTGTTACACTTGATGTACCACAATAATAAATATATAAATAAAAATAAAACTCAATGAATACTCTAATCGATTTTGGTTTTCAATATTTCTATTTTTATACTTAGTATTATATTCGTTGTATTTTCTTTTGTTATGCCAAATATTTTGTTTATATTTTTTATAATTTTCACTGTATTTCTCTGAAGATGATATAACATATTGAAATTTATTAGAATATTTATTTGTTTTTTTTTATTATTATATATTTATTAATATGGTATATCAAGTGTAACAATTAAAAATATATATTTTTGAAGTTGTACTATAATGTGGGCGAAACAACATATAATTTAACACATTAAAATAATTTTAAATTAACAAATGAATTGGAAGAATTATAGCTTGCACAAATTTCATAGTTTATATTAAAAGTTCTGATTTAAAAAAAATCGTTCATCACTCATACAAAGGATATTGTAAAGAACTTGGACTATATACATATGTGAAATCAGATAATTTTATCAACTGCCTGTTATATCTATAATTTAAATATTTGGTTCTTGGTCTGTTTTATTCAAATTTATCTTCTAAATTTGTACAATGCTGGCCACTTTTTCGCTTGTATTGTGGATAAAAGCATACAAGTGTGTTCCTTGACTATTTATTTATTTACAAATAAAAATAAATAAATATATTATCATGGCATATTACCCAATCTGTTTTGTACACAGATATCGGTAATGATGAAATATTTGTACCGTGCGGGCGCTTACCAGGCGTTACCTCGCGGGCACTAAATTTTGGCGTGGATAGTGCACCACAGGGGTTATTTTGTGCCATTAAATTCTTATTTATTCTTTTTCATATTCCATTTAAGGTAATTTACAAATCTTACATACGTCAATGTCAAAATATGTTACTGTGTCAAATGAGCATTAACAGTTTTTCTAATATTATGTAGAATCGTTCCATTGATTATTAGACTTAATTTATTTATGTACCGTGATTATCTGAGGTCCTTGAAATTAGCCACCACCATGAAGCACAAACGACCAAATTGGTGTCAAACGTTTGTGCTTCGTTAGTACTTCAAGGATATGAAGAAATAAAGTCAGCAACCCCAAGCGTTCATTAATTATTAACAATTTAAAAGTGGTTGCCAACTTCAGGTTCAGCAACCACCTTAGAAGCACAAACGACCAAATTAGTGTCAAACGTTTGTGCTTCGTTAGTTCTTCAAGGATATGCATAAATAAAGTCAGCAACCCCAAGCGTTCATTAATTATTAACAATTTAAAAGTGGTTGCCAACTTCACGCTCAGCAATCACCTTAGAAGCACAAACGACCAAATTAGTGTCAAACGTTTGTGCTTCGTTAGTGCTTCAAGGATATGAATAAATAAAGTCAGCAACCCCAAGCGTTCTTTAATTATTAACAGTTTAAAAGAGGTTGCCTAATTCACGCTCAGCAACCATCCGTGAAGCGCAAATGAGGAAAAAAATTGCCAGCTTATGTAAAATATAATAGGATTGACTAGAGATATTGCGCTAAATCAGTTTTTTTCCTCCCGCTTCCCTTGGTAAGGGCGGCATAGGGATCGTGCTAAAAAGGCATATCGAGATTTTGGTAAATGACCACGTTTTAAAGTCCCTACTATCCAATTTATCATTTTTACAATGTCCGTGTGTATGTGTGTATGTATGTGTGTGTGTGTATGTATGTATGTGTGTGTGTGTGTGTGTATCCTCTTTATGCTCTAACTCAAATACTATCATTCAGAAAGTTTTGAAACCATGTATTTCTACCTTATTCTAATATGGAAAGAAGCCATTAGATTTTGGTGGCAATCGGATAACCGGAAATGGCAGTTTACTTGAAGCTCAAGATAGTTTTTTTTCAAAAAATACCTTTAAATATAATTTTTTCGTAATTTGTTATTATAAAATTTAAAGATTTTGCCATTTTCTACAGGTTTGCTTTAATACTTTTTCTATATATTTTATGGATAAATTTATAAAGTAATATAAAAATTATATCTCGGAGCTTATGCTCAATGGTTACATAGTTCATCTGAAATATATGTAACTGACAGATAAATGTACAGGTATGTATTTAAATAAAGAAATAAATAAATATATTATCACGGCATATTATCCATTGCTGGGTGTTCTAATCTGATTTGTACACACATTTCGGTAATGACGATGACATATTATTTGTATTGTGCGGGCGTTTACCACAAGGGTTAATTTTATGTCATTTAAAATTCGAATTATTTGGCGTTGATCGGGATCGAATCGGATTCCCGAGATTCGCGACCAGGCACGCAGCAACGAAAACCCATAGGTAAATGGCTGGAGGTATTGTGTTGGTCACATCAGATATTTTTAATTTACAATGCCGGTACATCATTCACATATTTTATATTCCAGCAAGGTAATGATCCCAAAAATACAATTATTGTTAAGGAATGACTGTTTTACAACATACCGAAACAACTTGAAACACCTCCCCAGTCTCCTGATTTCAACCCTATTGAAAATTTAAAGTCGGAACTAGATTTGCGACCTTTCAAAAATATTTTCCACTACTTAGCAATGCCGGGGGAATCTGACAAGAATGGGAAAAATCCACTTTCCATATTATCTAAATTAATAAAGTCAATGCCTAGGTTACTAGAAGCTGTAATAAAGCCAGTGGGTAGGTATCCTTTGAAATATTAAATTGTATTATTATGTAATAATAATTATATAACTGTAGATTTACGTATAATTTTGTGTTTCAGTTTTTGTATATATATAAAAAAAACATTACAAAATAAATATTTATCCCAATCTAAACCTATTCATATTTCTTATTATTTTGGCAACAATACCAATAACATCTTGCAGAAGTGAACGTTCATTTTCGACTTGAGAAATTTAAATGTCTGGAATGGATTAAGTGGCTTGGCTGTTAAATATTCCTGCTCACCCAGTAAAGTATCACTTTCAGGTCTTGTTACATAAATTACTATTTCTGGTCGGAGCACTCTTATTATACTGACATTTAAATAAAAATTAATATAAAATTTATATGCATTTTACTCAAAAAAAATCTGTTGTGGCCAGGACAATACCTCTCGCCACTTCCGTTTTTGGTTAAATAAGTATAGGGCGCGAGCATTCACGTGACATTGTTGGCCTTGACAAGCAGATATGGGGATTCTGTCAAAATGACAATTAGTAATTTTATATATAGATATCAAATGTCAGAATTTTTCATCAAAAATTCCAAGATTTTCTAAATTCACGTAGTTAGTTTGTCATACTTGACCTAGACAAGCAGATATGGAGGCCCTTGTCAAAATGACAATATATATAAAACATGCTGTACTAATAAAAATTCACAAAATTTAGAATGGCTTACCTTCTTGAAATAAACATTTTTAGTGCCACTGGTTTGATAGGCGTTTTTAATATTTTATTTGAATTTAATTTAAATGGGCCACCAAGAACCAATCTCAAGAACTATAAGAGCTACATATTTTACAAGACTAATGTAATGAATAGAAAAAACATTTTTTAATATGTGGTTCTCAAAATACAAGACCGAACTTTTTTATTTTAAATATGTAGGAATGTATATTGTTCAAAAATTCTAATTTAATTTAATTCTGAATATAATGATATATTTTTACATCCTCACGTAACATTTTTACCTCTCGCTAAGAGAGGTATTGGATTCATGCTAAAAATCGCATATCCAGATTTTACTGAAGAAGCACGATTTAAGACCATAGAATCCGATTTTAACATTTTTACAATGATGTGTGTGTGTGTGTGTGTGTGTGGATGTGTGTGTGTGAGGTTGTTGGAGACACGATTTCTCAAATTCTATAATACTAAAGACCTTTTTGACTACGGATTCCTCAATCTAACATTAATGGGAAGAGTTGAATATGTTTTTGTACCAATTGGAAAACCGGAAGTAGTAGTATCTTAAAAAAAAAATCTAAATATTATTTTTTTGAATTTTTTTATTATTAGCATTAAAGAACATAAAATTCTCTATTCGATACATTTTAAAATTTTATTATATCTCCCATAGGTTTGGAGATATAGTATATAATAATATAAAATAATTTGTAATAAATTTCAGAGCCTAAACAACTCTATAGTAACCATCAGATGTTTGTAAATGACAGAAAAACGTCATTGCCAAAAACCAACAGTAGTTCATAAACCTGTTTGGGCGATATTAGCAGCTCAATTCTAAAATTTGACCTTAAGTCTATTTTAACTAAACACATGACAGTGGATAAGAACCGATTCAGAATTTGCCATAGTACGAATATGGTTTTATATAGATTTTAGCTGAAAATAAATCTTAGATATTCTTTTTGGCAACATAGTATTAAAACATCAAAATACGCTTTTACGTTAAATGAAGAAGTTTAACTGACATTATTGAAGAATTTTTCAGAGATATTGGTAAGTTTACTATTTCTTGTTGTATAACAATAATAACAATTAAATATTTAAAATTATAGCTATATACATATACCCATCTGAAATCCAGTCAAGAAATTGGAAGAAATTCGAACATTTAGAAGTATAGGAGAAAACTTCCTCAAAAAATAAATTTGAAATTATAAAAATAATCTAAACATAAAGAAAAGACATGAGAAATTTGTTGGGCGCGAGCAGTCATGTGACTTTGTTGGACTTGACAAGCAAATATAGGGGCCCGAGTTAGAATGACAACTGGTAATTATGTACATATATGTCAAATATCAATTTGATATTCCAATTCCATGTGGTTTATTTTCCTCGAAAATTAAATTCCACATTCCTGGTGACAAATTAACCACGTGAAAAATTACGACATTTGACATTTATGTAAATAATTACTAACTGTCATTTTGACAAGGGCCTCCATATCTGCTTGTCTGAACTGTAAAAATCAAGAAATATTACTAATTAAAATAATAAGTTTATTAAAAGATAAATAATTAAGGTTAAATATTAAAAAGATAATAAAAGTAACTACAACTATGATCAAATAATTATAAACACTAATTTACGACTGAGAATATTATTAATTGCTTAAACACTAAGATTATTTATTTAAACAATATTTATATCACTACATTTATTTATGTTAACAACTCGTAGACTATTTATATCACCCTCTGTTCATTGCTCGTTGCTTCTATATATCAGACTATATCTCCGCTGTCGTTCGAACGATATTTATACAGCCCAATGTCCTTCTGGAACCTTCCGACACCACAATGATACCGAATACAATAGATTTAGATCATCGGTGTAATTAACACGTCTATCTGCCGTCGCCGGGGATTGCGTCATCTGGGTAATTCCAGCGAGGGGATTACGTCATCGCTAATGGAACATTCTTTCATTAGCGGCGCCCGTATACTCTTAACTCAGGGGCGCACGTCACAATTTCATATTTGTTATGTTTTCAAAGCGTGGCAGTTTCTCTTCCATTAGCAATTGTTTGTCACGAACACTTATTTTATCTGTTTCGGACTTAAAATGACTTATTCTAGCACGCTTATTGATGCTAGAAGAAGCTTCAATCTCAAACGATTTTTGGTAACATTATATTTGGGATTGGTTTGACTGCATTATAGTATAAAACAAAATTACTGTTACCTACTTACTATTCTGTCAAAAAAATTCCCTTATTGTCAAATATTTTTTATAAAAAATAATGTAAATGAAAGCCGAAACAGAGAAGATAAAATAAAACAATCGTTGCAGAAGTCTATTCAAGTACTCGTTTGTCCGCACACTTGCTGCGTCGCGCTCTTCTTCGAAATTTAAAGTCGGGCTTGAATAGGTAGCCTTCTGTACCTTATATTTTAATATCCTATTAAAGTTAGTGTAATAACTAATTTTTTTCTTATTATTAATAATAATAAATGAGTTTCTTCTTCCTAATTTTGGAGGGTTCTGACCGCCAAAACCCCTCTCTAAATACGCCCGTGCTTTCAAGTCATGTTGGGTACAATATTTTTAGCGTACTGGAAAAATAATAATAAAAATCTATAGGTATTGTAACGTTCATTTATTTGGGTCAAGTGTAAAAATCAAAGAGTTATTAATAATTGAATTAAATGTTTATTAAACGATAAATAATTACAATAAAGATAATAAAAATAACTACTATGATTAAATAAATATGAATGTTAATTTAAGATTAAGATTATTATTAAATATTTATACACTAAGATTATTTTATGTTCATCACTCGTAGACTATTTATTTATATCACCAACTATTCATTTCACGATGCCTGTGTATATCAGAATGCCCGGCTGTCTTCCCTGACGGGGTTTATATAGTCTGGTGTCGTATTTCTAGAATGTTCTCCACTATTCTATACGATAATAACATCGAATACAAAGGATCAGGTGACCGTAAGTAATTAAACTGGTTGAGACCTATTTGTTTACTTCGCCGGTTGCTCGCGCCGATTACGGCATCGACATGCTTAGACGCTCACTCAGCGCGGCGGCTATTTATGCTCAACCAGCGGCGTCGGTCGCGTACTCACTAGTCGGGTGCACGCACGCTACAGTATGCACTATTTTATTTATTATTAAACAAGGAATAAATAAATAAACAACTGATCGCCATGGAAACATTCGATCCCTTATTAGACAATTTTCCGAGCCAGCTAAATGAAGAAGGATTTTCCGGCCTAAAAAGTGATGAGAAACAGCCCATTTTATGAGCGATCGCGAAAAAAATCATTACTTACATATTATTTGTACATAGAATTAGAATGCCATGAATAAGTGAATATTTTGTGCATGTTGATATTTTATAAAAATAAGCATGACAAATTATCGATTGCGAATAAATATTAATTATTTTATAAATTTATCCGTAAAATGTAGAAAAAGTATTAGTGTTTACCTATAGAAAATGTAATAATCTTTAGTTTTTGTAATAACATAAACCGCGAAAAATAGTTATTTACGTATTAAGGGCATAATTAAAAGATTGTAGCACGACTGGTATAATTTTGATCATTTCCGTGGTCAGTGGTGGATTTAGAAAATTATAATAGAGAGGGGGGCACGAAATTAGGAAAAAACACATTTTAATTATACAGTGGCTCACAAAATTATTCTTACATTTTACTTTTATCATTAATATGTAAAATAAAAAGAGTTACCAAAAAAGGAATTCATTTAAAAACTTAATCATAGTTTTCTTTCAATATCAAATGATAGTCATCAAATTTAAGAAATGTTTAATTTACTTTATGTTACATTTAATTTTCCCTTTATATTAATTAAAATGTATATGTATATTTTTGTATGATATATATGTTCTCACCTAAAATGTTACAATGTTAATATTATTCTGTAATTGGAACTCTGTTCTGTTAAATAATAAAGCTTATTATAATTATTAACATTTATGTAATATTGCTGAACATAAATTACATATATACAAAAACTGAAACACAAAATTATACGTAAACCTACAGTTATAAAATTATTAATACATAATACGACAATTTAATATTTAATAGGATACCTACCCATTGGCTTTATTACAGCTTCTAGGAACCTAGGCATTGACTTTATTAATTTAGATTATATGGAAAGTGAATTTTTTCCCATTCTTGTCAGATTCCCCCGGCATTGCTAAGTAGTGGAAAATATTTTTGAAAGGTCGCATATCTAGTTCCGACTTTAAATTTTCAATAGAGTTGAAATCAGGAGACTGGCGAGAGGTATTGTGCTGGCCACAACAGATTTTTTTTGAGTAAAATGCATATAAATTTTATATTAATTTTTATTTAAATGTCAGTATAATAAGAGTGCTCCGACCGGAAATAGTAATTTATGTAACAAGACCTGAAAGTGATACTTTACTGGGTGAGCAGGAATATTTAACAGCCAAGCCACTTAATCCATTCCAGACATTTAAATTTCTCAAGTCGAAAATGAACGTTCACTTCTGCAAGATGTTATTGGTATTGTTGCCAAAATAATAAGAAATATAAATAGGTTTAGATTGGGATAAATATTTATTTTGTAACGTTTTTTTTTATATATATATACAAAAACTGAAACACAAAATTATACGTAAATCTACAGTTATAAAATTATTATTACATAATAATACAATTTAATATTTCAAAGGATACCTACCCATTGGCTTTATTACAGCTTCTAGTAACCTAGGCATTGACTTTATTAATTTAGATAATATGGAAAGTGGATTTTTCCCATTCTTGTCAGATTCCCCCGGCATTGCTAAGTAGTGGAAAATATTTTTGAAAGGTCGCAAATCTAGTTCCGACTTTAAATTTTCAATAGGGTTGAAATCAGGAGACTGGGGAGGTGTTTTAAATTGTTTCGGTATGTTGTAAAGCAGTCATTCCTTAACAATAATTGTATTTTTGGGATCATTATTTTGCTGGAATATAAAATATGTGAATGATGTACCGGCATTGTAAATTAAAAATATCTGATGTGACCAACACAATACCTCCAGCCATTTACATATGGGCTTTCGTTGCTGCGTGCCTGGTCGCGAATCTGGGGAATCCGATTCGATCCCGATCAACGCCAAATAATTCGAATTTTAAATGACATAAAATTAACCCTTGTGGTAAACGCCGGCACAATACAAATATGTCATCGTCATTACCGAAATATGTGTACAAATCAGATTAGAACACCCAGTAATGGATAATATGCCGTGATAATATATTTATTTATTTCTTTATTTAAATACATACCTGTATATTTACTAATGCTAGAAATTATATATATATATATATATATATATATATATATATATATATATATATATATATATATATATATATATATATATATATTATGTTCCTTTCCATAAAACTCTTGTTCTATTTACAATTTTCCTTTTAAAACGCTACTATTATTAATTTTAAATGATTATTTTTTTGACAGTGACATTTATCTGTCAGTTACATATATTTCAGATGAACTATGTAACCATTTAGATAAAGCATAAGCTCCGAGATATAATTTTTATATTACTTTATAAATTTATCCAAATTGCGAAAAAATTATATTTAAAGGTATTTTTTGAAGAAAAACTATCTTGTGCTTCAAGTAAACTGCTATGTCCGGTTATCCGATTGCCACCAAAATCTAATGGCTTCTTTCCATATTAGAATAAGGTAGAAATACCTGGTTTCAAAACTTTCTGAATGATAGTATTTGAGATAGAGCGTATAGAGGATACACACACACACACACACACACACACATACATACATACATACATACATACATACATACATACATACATACATACACACATACACAAGGACATCGTGAAAATGTTAAAATTGGATTGTAGGGACCTTAAAACGTGGTCATTTACCAAAATCTCGATATGCCATTTTTAGCACGATCCCAATACCGCCCTTACCAAGGGTAGCGAGAGGTAAAAAACTGTTTTAGCGCAATATATCTGGTCAATCCTATTCTATTTTACATAAGCTGGCAATTTTTTTCTCATTTGCGCTTCACGGATGATTGCTGAGCGTGAAGTTGGCAACCACTTTTAAATTGTTAATAAATAATGAACGCTTGGAGTTGCTGACTTTATTTATTCATATTCTTGAAGTACTAACGAAGCACAAACGTTTGACACTAATTTGGTCGTTTGTGCTTCTAAGGTGATTGCTGAGCGTGAAGTTGGCAACCACTTTTAAATTGTTAATAATTAATGAACGCTTGGGGTTGCTGACTTTATTTATGCATATCCTTGAAGCACTAACGAAGCACAAACGTTTGACACTAATTTGGTCGTTTGTGCTTCTAAGATGGTTGCTGAGCGTGAAGTTGGCAACCACTTTTAAATTGTTAAGAATTAATGAACGCTTGGGGTTGCTGACTTTATTTATGCAAATTCTTGAAGCACTTACGAAGCACAAACGTTTGACACCAATTTGGTCGTTTGTGCTTCTAAGGTGGTTGCTGAGCGTGAAGATGGCAACCACTTTTAATTTGTTAATAACTAATGAACACTTGGGGTTGCTGTATATTTTGTAAAAGCACAATTAAGCACTAACGAAGCACAAACGTTTGATACCAATTTGGTCGTTTGTGCTTCATGGTGGTGGCTAACTTCATGGACCTGATAATCTGTAATGTATATTTCACGTTTTAGTCATAAGCAGAGAGCTTTTATTCAATAATGTACAATAATTCCTCATTCCTAGCTCATTTTGACTTCATCTTTCAACGGCATTTTAAAACGAAAACTGACATTTTGGACGCAAGAAGAAAGGATACATGCACGTCACGTTGACATTCATGTCAAAGTCAAAGTGGAAGTAAACATGTGCTAATGGAATAATAAGTAAGTTATAATAAGTATTTGGCATCAAAGGAGATCTGCAGGGTTTGTTTATTCCTTAATTGACATGTGATATGATTTTGACGTTTCACTATTAAAAGTTCGTATAGTTAAATAAACTTATTACTTTACAAATAACTAGGCTTCATTTCAGTCTCTAATGTCTCTAAATGTTGGATAAAATAATTTTGGTTTAACTAAAAGACATCAAAAAGTCAAAAACATGTCACATGGCAATCACGTGATGTGCACGCAGGGTTTTGCGTCTACGCGGAATCTATGATAGATGATAGATTACTTACATGCGTAAACAAATGGCAAACAATGTTACAGAACGATGTAGGCAATGAGTAAAGAATATAAATTATGTAAACTTTGTATATATTTCACATGCGTACTAGCGAAATACACCTTACTTAACCTGACAGTGCAGTGAAAGTGTGATTAAAGTAGGAGATATATGTTAAATTTTACTTAAAGCACGTAAAAGACAAATACAAAGCACCATGCAATGTTTGTTTAAAAATGTTATCAAATACTAGTGCACTCGACTTGAATCCCACTGGTACATAAAATAATTGTCTAATACTATGTACCGTAAATATTAAATCGTAACCAAGATTTTTTTTACGTTTATTTTCGGTTAACCAATGGTTACTGAATTATGAATATTGTTTGCGGAACGATTTGACATTGAGATTGAACTGCTACGTTCAGCAGACAGCTGTGGCAGATGACAGTTGACATTTGACAGTATTAAATTAACACATTTTGTGAATTTGAGGCCTGTTGTACATAATTAGTATAATGCAGCGAGAAATTATTAAAGAGTTATTATTTTCCTGAAATGATAATGAATAAGGATAATTATAAAGCATGTAATGAATAATATAAATACATACCATTCTGAAGTTTTATGAAGATACGTATATATTTATTGCTTTATAAATGAATCGAAACAAACTTGGCAAAAAAATACAACTGGTTGTCATTGCGCATCAGAATGCAAGTGGAGAGGGGGTAATAACCACAAAACAACCATGGCTCAAGCAATTTTATATTTTCGGAACAACAAACCAAGATTTTGGTTATGATTTGATATTTACGGTACATTGTATTAAATTAGCCAATAATTTTGTTTTTAATTTGGGTATTTTTGAATTTTGACTTTATTTTTGTTACCTAGAATAGTAGTTAGCAACCTACCAAAATGTCTACTGGTTACAGCGTAAAATACTAAATTTCTTCGCTATTCAACAAAGTGGCATATGCTACTTTCAATGGCTCATTCATATATAGGTGACACTGAAAAACGGGTCACCCAAAATTACTTTTTTATTTATAACTATTTTTTAATTTTCTTTCCATATTTGTAAACTGAGCGTAGGAATTCATAAATAATGGTATTTGGCATGATGGGAGCGCTTCCGGTTTAACGGGAAATGATTTTAACTTTCATATTTCAAAAGGGACACCCCAAATATTTTTATATACGGTATCTACGTAAAATTACGAATTTAACGATATGATTGAAGTGAATTTTTATTAAAGAAATAAATTACAAAACCGTAAAAGAAAATTAAGAATAATTAACCTGGGAAGCCATATAAGGTAGGCTGTGATAACAAATTGATCATTTTTACTTCTCGCTAAGACAGATATTGGAATCATGCTAAAAATCGCATATCCAGATTTTAGTGAATAAGCACGTTTTAAGGTCCCTATAATCCAATAATAACATTTTTTCGATGATGTCTGTGTGTGTGTGTGTGTGTGTGTGTGTGTGTATATGTGGATATATGTGTGTGTTTGTGTGTGGTGTGTGTGTTGTTTGAGGTTGTTGGAGGTACGATTTCTTAAAGACTAAAGACCTGTGTAACTACGGATTCCTCAATCTAACAGTAATGGGAGGAGTTGAATGGATTCAGGTAACAATTGGACGACCGGAAGTAGTAGCATTTTAACAAAAATCTTCTAAATATTATTTTTTGAATATTTATGTTATTACAAATATTAAAAAACAAAATTCTCCATCCGACACATTTTAAAAAAATATTATACCTTCTATAGATTTAAAGATTTAGATATATAATATATAAAATAATATGTTGCAGTAAATCTCACAGCCTGCTCACAGCCCAAACATCCCCATGGTAACTGCTTGAGAAATTAAAATGTCTGTAATTGACAGATAAATGTCACTAATATCAGTGTCAAAAATTCAGAGATAGTACTGAAGGCTTTTTCTGGGAGCGATAGTTAATATTTCTTATTGTATTATTAATTATAGATATATTTAAAATTATATGTATGTTACATGAACCCTTCAGAAATAACGCCAATCCCGTTAATGAATTGAAAAAACCTCGAACATTTAGAAGAAATGGAGAAAAATTGCACATAGAATGAATTTAAAATTATAGAAAATACGTAAATATTCATAAAGATTACGTGTAATTAGATTTTTTTGTATGAACAAGAAATGTTAATACAAATATATACAATACTTATATATACCACAATGGAAAGGGCGCGACAGGTATTGTGATGGCCACAACAGATTTTTTTTATAACAAAATATGAAATCTTACAAAAAATAACTTACTATTTAAACAAATAACTTAAACGATACTTCATATTATCTCAACTGTTTTCATATCTTGCCTGATATCATGGCTTAACAGGTTAATTAAGCATTCTTTTCTCTTACGTTTTTGTAATTTATTTCTTCAATAAAAATGCACTTCAAGCATATCGTTGAATTCGTAATTTTACGAAGATTCCAAACATACAAAATGTATAGGTATCCCATTTGAAATATGGAAGTTAATGTCATTTCCGGGCAACCGGAAGCGCTACCACCATGCCAATTACCATGATTTGTGACCCTAAGCTTAGTTTACAAATATTTGTAGAGAACTAGAAAATAATTACAAAAAATATTATTTTAAGTGACCGTTTATCAGTATAACCCTGTATACCTTTTAAATTAATCAGTATTTTTTGTCCTTTCTTAAGCAAAAAGATAAAGTACTTATAGCTCACATGCCCGTAGACAATATAAAATTTTAATCACGTAAACAGCATCATTGTCTACGTGTAGAGAACGACTTATTTTACGTTGCATAAATTATAGGGATAACCCTGCAACCTTCCACTCATCCTTGCATACAAATACTACGCTATCGCTATGATGCAATATTTTTTCAATAGAAGCAAAACTCTACTTTACCATGGTTGTATCGCCAATGTAAATCAAAGAATAACAATAAGTTGTCATCGTACCGAGAACGTAGATGTAAATGAATCCATTGAAATACATTGGAGCGAGAAGTATCGTACCATCATTGTATCGCTAATATTATCCAAGCCTTAATATTTACGAAATACAAGTCTCAAATGACTGAATTCTATACGTGATCTATGAAGAAAAATTCAATAAACAACATTCCCCGACTTAAGAGAAACTTTATCTTATATGAATATGTAAATTGTTGTTTTTGCCTTCTTAGTGTTGCCACAAGACGAGACTAGACGAGACTTGAGGTCGGTCTTGTCTTAGTCTTGACTAAGTCTCGACTACAGTGGTCTTGTCTTGGTCTTGTCGAGACGAGACTTGCAGTCAGTCTCGTCTTGCCTCGAGTCTCGACAAGACTCTCGACTCTGCGTCAATCAACAAATTGTTTATAATTATACATAGTAATGCTTGGAAATCTAAGAAAACACATTTTATTATTTTAACTAATTGAATTAACAAACATTTTAGTAACTATGAAGTATAGAATATCCATTTTTTACTTTTTCAAAACATGTAGATATATTGGAATAGAGCAAGAAGATCTACATCTCTATACCTGTAGACAAGGGGGAAATAAAAATAACTGAACGAACAATTAAGTATTTCTGTGTATTAAAATATACATACATATATGTCTACTGATGTTAAAAAAGGGTACATATATTTAGAAATGCTGATTCTTGTTAATATATTGTATATTTTATTATTGTTTTCAGGGTAAATAGTTACGTAGTTATTTTGTTGCTGGTCTCATTTCCCCTTCTCAACATTACAGTTCATTGTGAAATTCACGTACAATTTCCCTTACAGACGCTTGACCTTGGTAATTCCAGGCATCAAAATTTCGCCTTTTTTAAGTTTTCCGAGAATTCGTTCACCCCAACAATGTGTTTTCTCCAGCTCTGTATGAGTCATTTTTTCTCTCCGATTTAACTGTTTATTAATTTTTTTATTATATAGGTACTTAAATCTATTAAAGTAATTTACATTTATTTGATTATTTCTGTACGAATATATACCATTAGTAGTAGTATTATGCTTATTTTATAATATTTACTATTTTTAGAGATTTAAGCCAAGTTTCAAGTATCCAAATTATTATATTCATATGAAATAATGTTTTAGAAACACAACAAAAATACATAATTATAAAATTTTAAAAATGAATATCTCTTTTTTTACGAATTTTCAAACAATATTTACAGAATTACTCTTAGTTCATGAAGAACTTTTAGAAAATATATTTCAAAAAATACCTACGAACTGAAGTCGAGACTCTTGGTCGCGACTTCACGACTTTCTCGACAAGACTTGATACTGGTCTCGTCTCGTCTCGACTTTTTAGTCGAGACCAAAATGATGGTCTTGTCTCAACAAGACCAAGACGAGACGAGACAAGACCAAGACTGGTCTTGGTCTTGCGGCAACACTATGCCTTCTGTCACCATTAAGTAAGGAAGATATCTTTGGTCAAAATATTGAATGATGAGTTTTTAGAGAATAAGCACGTTATAGGGTCCCTATAATACGATTTTATCATTATCATGAAGATGTATGCATGTATGTATGTGTGTGTATGTGTCTTTGTGTGTGCGTGTATATGTATGTATGTATGTATGTGTGTGTGTGTGTGTGTGTGTGTGTGTGTGTGACGATCGTTTCAGATCGCATAACTCCAGTACCACGATTCCAAAAATTATATTTTTTTTCGTAATCCTCAAGTTTACATTCAAACGTGAGATTTTGGAAATACTCTCATTTAAAGATTTTAACAGTTTTTCTTGAAAATACGTTGTTAAATATCATTTTTTGACACTCAATTTTATTATAAATATTAAAGAATATACTATTATCTACACTATTTAATTGCATTTTATACTTCATAATCAATGGATATAGAGGTAAAGAATTATAATAGAAGCTGTTTCTGCCACATTCATTTTCATTTCATTGACACTGACATCTGTCAACGAAAAGAAAATAAATCTGACAGAGAGATGAGAATGTTGTGATGGATGTTGAGGAAGACACGAAATGAGAGGATAAGGGAAATGACTCTGATAGAAATTTCTAGAAAGATACAAAAGAGACGATTATATCGGTTTGAACATGAGAGATGAAGAATATGTTGGAAGAAGAATGAACAGCTTATAAGTAGATGATAGAAGAAACAGAGGAAGACCAAATATAAGATGGAAAGGCTGTATTGCGAAGGATTAGACAGAAAAGGAATGAGGAGAATAAGCAAAATAGAAATGACTGGATGAAGAAATTCAAGTATAGCAACCACCAACGAGTGGGAAAAGCTAAAGAAGAAGATGTCAGTGTCAAGTGCAATTTACATAGTATATGAAATAATTTTACAGGTAATATATAATCTTTTGCAAGAAAAATTATATTTGGAATTTATACATAGTGAATTGGCGGCGGGTGATGTGCTCGCCACATCAGATTTTTTTTATTGACCACATATTTTTATTTAAACTGCATGATGAAAATCAATAAGCGCTTGCAAATATAATTGAATTATGAAATCGGTAAAATAATTTCAATGATTTAGTTATTTAATATATTAATACTGTTGTATGACAAATATAAATTAAATCAAGTAAGTTTTATAAAAAAAATGATTTAATTTCCATGACCTCGTTAAATAAAACAATTTGATTACAATGACAATGTTTTCATCACACAATTCTTTAAAAATTAATTATAATAATTAGAAAAATGCTATTATGTTTTTATTTTATCTTATTATAAGCAAACCTAAAATTAATTATATCATCCGAGGCTATCAATTATTGACTACCGCTTTAGAACATTATTTTTTTTAGTATCATTAAAATAGGTTTCAATTAATTCTTATGCTACTAATATGAGAATACATGAGATAAAAAAAACATCAAATTAGAATGGACGAGTATTATATTAATTAATTAATTTAATAAACAATTAAGTAAATATTAGAAGAAAGATCTTGTATCAAGTATACATTATTGCTCGAAATGGCCTAAATATCTAATATTAAAGAAAGAATAAAGATATAGATCATCTAATTTAAGCCCCCGCTATGGAATATATGAATATTAATGTAATTTCCCGTATATCATTCTGTGAAGAATTATAGACCGAATTTTAAAGATGGTCGCATACAGATATTATTATGACGGATTTTTTCTGCCCACAAAGTTTTATTTTTATGCACAAAAAGTGCGTACATAATATGCGCAATGTATTATGACGTCTGACAATTAGCAATGGAATTTTTGATAATTATTGTGGTCGTTGATTATTGTTTAGTTGAAAAAAAATAATTTATTTTTTATTTATTTACTAATTATTACACGCTTTTTATTACATATATTGTACATAAGTGATGGCGATATGATGGGAATGAGACAATTTTATCATTGAAACCTTTTTTTATATTCTTAAATTTTTTCTTCGACGATAATGAAGATGAAATTGTGAACGACACACACAACAGCCATACCTTACCCAGGCTTTGGACCCGGAACCCTGAAGCGTGAAACGATTGCGCTATCGCTATTCCACCTGGGTCGGCTACAGTTTTAAATTTAATAAAATATTGAATTATCTTGAACTCGTGAGTAAGTAGCAATGCTCATATAATGTTATGAAGACATATGTGTTTATAGTCAGAATTACGTAGCAAATTCCGTACACAGTGGCATATAGAATTTTTATATGCATAAAATTTGTCCATAAAAATTTTGGTCAGAATTCTGTCTAAAAGTATATATCGTGATAAAACGGGCTTAAGTATAAAATGATAATGAATAGCGATTGAGATTTTTATCACAAATTTTAAGTAACTACAAACTTTAATATTTTACTAACATGCTAAGTAACATCTTTTGTGTATTTAATTATTACATATTTGTGCTATATTTCAAGAAAATAGTTATTTTCCTCAGTTAATTTGTAGTTAAGTATAGACTTTTGCTGTAATGTTTCTATTATATTTTCATACGATATTTTTTATACGTAATTCGCGATATTATGTATTGATCAAAATTCACAGGACTTTAGATGATCTATATTTAAAAGTGAACGAAATTGTTGCAATAATATTACTAATTTTAGAGCTAGAGATATCATTTTAATTTCATAATACAATATTATGAAATTTAAATGATATCTAAAACATTTAATAATTTTTTTGATAGCGTCTCATTTATTTCGCAATTTAAAATCTCTGTAAACCAAAAAAAAAAAAAATATTTTGCTTACCCCATTGCAATACAAATAACTATAATAATTCACCAATAAATTGAATGATGAATTGAATGAATCAGTCCAGATTCATGAATATTGATCTATTTCATAGCTCACCACAGCTATTTAAAAAAACTGTAACAACTACATTAAAAGAATTGTAAAAATCAACTGTACCTATATATTCACTTTATGTATAGTAATTATTATAAGCACTAATGTACTGTAAATTGGTATGTATGTACTGCTGTTTTAATTAATATTTCATTGAAAATATGGTTATCAAAAATACATTCAAAATTAGTTGTATAATATATTATTCTTAATAATTAAATAGCATTTTTAACGAAAATAATTGTGTAATAGATAAAATAATGCAAATGCGTTGCCAGTGGTCCAGTGGTACCAAATATGTTAGTTTCATGAAAACTACCCTTAAGTATGCGAATTTTTTTAAAAATCTTTCTGTTTCGTAATATTTGTACCGTGCGGGCGCTTACCAGGCGTCATCTCACGGGCACTCAATGCTGGCACCACAAGGGTCAATTTTGTGCAACTAAATTCGAAGTAATTTTTAGCGTCGGTCGGGATCGAACCCGGCTCTCCAGATTCGCACACGGCCACGAGACCCCTGAAGAAGTACGTTATACTAATATTATTATTGTTAATGTAAAAAAGAATACGTAGTAATTATTTAGTTGTGATGGCCATTGCAAAGATGTCTAGTCGCACATGTGTTTTTTTTTGTGTGTCGCACTAGGTGGTCAAGGGACAAACCCGGCAGTTAGCGAAGACAATGCAAGCACTTGGGCTAGCGTCACAGGACTGGTTCGGAGATCTGGCCTGCACATGTGTTAAGTATCAATGGCAAATTTATGGTGTTCTAGAACTTTTGATGATCCACCCAAGCACCCACCCACACCGGTGACAGAGAGGGCAAATCTTACCCCCCGAAACACCCTAGATCTGGAAGGGACAAGAGAGATATTTTGGTTTAAATACTGGGACAGAAACTGTATTCTTCAGTCTTGCTTCGGCAGGACTCACAGATACCGGACCTCTGGCGTGGTTGACACGTTGAGTAACCTGGGATTCTGACATCACTGACTTTTTACCTCTGGCGTGGTTCACACGTTGAGTAATTTAAAGTTCGGACTTAACAAAATTTTACACTTGGCTTGTCCGAGGTAAATTCTTCAAGTTTAAACTCGACCACACTTCCAATCTTACTTTCCCCCCATCCAGCTGCTATGGCTATGTCAGGCACGTTTGGAATCCTACTTTCCCCCACTCAGCTGCTATAGCTATGTCAGGCACGTTTGGGACTCCCCATTTTTCCTCCACTCAGCTGCTATGGCTATGTCAGGCACGTTTGGAATCCTACTTTCCCCCACTCAGCTGCTATGGCTATGTCAGGCACGTTTGGGACTCCCCGTTTTTCCTCCACTCAGCTGCTATGGCTATGTCAGGCACGTTTGGAATCCTCCTTTCCCCCACTCAGTTGATATGGCTGTCAGGCACGTTTGGGACTCCCCATTTTTCCTCCATTCAGCTGCTATGGCTATGTCAGGCACGTTTGGAATCCTACTCTCCCCCATCCAGCTGCTATGGCTATGTCAGGCACGTTTGGGATTCCCCATTTTTCCTCCACTCAGCTGCTATGGCTATGTGAGGCACGTTTGGAATCCTACTTTCGCCCATCCAGCTGCTATGGCTATGTCAGGCACGTTTGGGACTCCCCATTCCCTCCACTCAGCTGCTATGGCTATGTCAGGCACGTTTGGAGTTCTACTTTCCCCCACTCAACTGCTATGGCTATGTCAGGCACGTTTGGGACTCCCCATCTATCCCCCCATTCACCCGCTATGGGGAACGTAACTTGGACAAGCAACATATTATGATTTATTGTTGTCACAATGATATAATGAATTTTTATCTATATGATCTGATATTGATTGACAATCAAACGTAATTTTGCGGGTCGTTGCTTTGCAACCACTCAAGCTCAAGATGTGTGCCGTATCAGCACCGAGCGCTGGCTTGTCCACGTTCACTTGGGTATCACTTAACAAAACACCCCCGACGAGTGCGACACAGGTACTCGTCGGATCAGACAGTGTGGCGACACAGTCGCACACTCTACAGCCGTTTCGGTGGCGCCGAGCGTTCTGGTCAAAAGGTGAGGCAGCTCAGCTGCGAACCTAGATAGTGTTGCTAACCCCACGCTATCCATACAAAGAATGGCCCGTCGGCGTCGCCGAGCGTCCTGTTTAATTAAAGGTGAGGCAGCTCAGCTGCGAACCTAGATAGTGTTGCTAACCCCACGCTGTCCATACAAAGAACGGCCCGTCTGCTCAGCCGAGCGCCATGGCAGTTCGGGAAACCGAACTTACCAAACTTACACATGCACAAACATGCACTCACACAAATGCGTTTGTAATTGTCTATCATACAAGGTCTAATTAACGCACTACTTTCAATGTTGCTAATATAAAATTGTTGGGACAACCGGATTTGTGTTTTTGTAATTAATTTGTTATAAAATCATTTGTTTAAATTGTGTCTAGATGACTCTCTGTGCGAGGTTTTAGCTGTGGTTTCCCTCGTACGTAAGGCGTGTGCCAGAGAGCGGACCATTCCACAGCAGGGTGCCATGTTCAAATCATTACACCCAATCGTATTTCTCATATTATTTATTATTTGCTTTCATTATTCATTTCTCAATAAATGCACAAAGATAGACATATTCTGTCTGCTTTTTGGAGAGAACATTATTCTTTAATTGTATCAAATACCTATCCCGATTCCCCCACTTTTGACAGCTACTCTATATTACGAACGAAGTAAGGGTTACTTATTAAAAATAAACACAACGACGAGGCCAGGTATGTCGCGTTACACCCCATTAAAGTAAAATGTACGAATAACTTCCTGAGCCACTGTACATATTTACTTCTACAAAGAAATATATGATTTAATAAAAAATACATGCAGGATGTTAACCCAGTAACAAAGAGAACATTTTTTTAGGGTATATACATTTCAATGTGCTAATTCTCACTGAATTATTTTTTTCAAAATTCGGAAAATTATTTATTTTTCATTTAATTGCTTTTTTAGTGCGCCGCTGCAGGCATGAAATTTGTATTATAAATAAAAAATTAATTCGTAATTATTTCCTATTAAAAATTTGTTAGATGGTTAGATAATTCATTTTTTTTAATAAAAATTTCATATTAGCAGCGGCGCATTAAAAAAGAATTAAATGAAAAATAAGAATTACTTTTTCGAAATTCTTTTTCATTAAGAGCACATTGAAATGTACATACCCTTCATTTTTTACCCTTTTTAACACTCTGTATATACAGAGTGTCTCCTGAAGAAACCGAAATCTCTCACTATGTATTGTAGGGGTCATTTTAAATAAAAAAGTTCAAATAAACTATGGGTTAATTCTTCACCGTTTTAGAGATATCGACAGATATGCGCAAAATCTTTATTAATCGAAAAATCTATTCTAATAAGAATACTTGGTTAGTAGCTATTATTCACCTACTGTTGTATTTGACGTATTAGTAGCACAAACTGGAAATTCTCCAAACTTGGCTTCGACGAATTCCGGTCCTGCTAGATATTCTGCGTTTGCTTGTAGATGAACTTCGTGCAACTGCATTTAACACAATATGAGCTTGTTGGTGATAATCCCGCTCGCTTTCCACATGCGGACGTGAAGAACATCCTGTTTCTCTCAACCATTGAAAAACTCTGTAAAAGGTGTATGATGTGGACACTCGATTTGGATATCGCCGACGGTATTCTGCTAATGTAACTCGACCGCTTCCATGCACCATTGCACCAATAAGACTTAAATTTTAAGCTAGGCTTAAATCAAAAAAATGTAACTCGGAATTTTGACAGCAATATATTATAATTCATTTGACATTTCATTTCGATGTAATACTGTCAATTTAAAAGCCAAGTTTAATATTTAAGCCACGTTGGTGTAACAGACCATTATTAGAATAGACTTTCATTATTATAGATTTTGCGTGTTTCTATCGATCTTTAACCCTAGAACGCTAAGCTTCGTAAATTTTACGACGGCAATTTTTATTTTCAGCTGCCATCTTACGGATTTGTTAGGTACTGAGCTCTGCGTCTGGCTATTCTCTTACGCAGTGTTGGTGATTAGTTCGGAGGTATTGGATGATTTTTTAGTGTGACGTATAGGCAGTTATAATATCTAAGTCGTATATTTTACGAAAGGTTAGTCTTAACGTAACTTTAGTTATTATTGCACCATACTAAAAATAAACTACTTTTTCAGATTTGTACTATGTTAATCTAACTAGTAGTACTTGCAAGTTATTAGTAAAGAATATGTCTAAAAATTGGGAACGAAACAAGCCTCTAACTCAAGCCGAAATTGAGAAAATTGCAGAAAACTTGATTTTAGAATCGGAAGATGAAAGCACACAGGAAAGTGGGAGTGAAACTGAGGATGCCATAGAGTTTGAGGATTTCGAGGATAGTGAAACTGAATACGAACCTTCAGAGGATGATAGCAGTGACGAATATAGTCCTCCTAAGCCAAAAAAAATTAAACTTTTACAAGAAAAATCAAATGAAGAAATATCAGTTGACGATTCGTTGCCTGGACCATCCGGAAGTAACAAAAATAGTTTTGAATACCAGCAACAAGAACAAATAGCACCTGATACAGAAATAAACCTACAACGAAGAATCGTTAGAGTTAATTAGACAGTTCGATCACAAGTAAGACTTGTAGGGAAAAATGGTCATCGATGGAGTGCAGTTCCCAAATCAGCATCGAAAACTCCACAACGAAATATCCTTCATATTTTTCCGGGTCCAGTAACAAATTTTCAGGGTGATTCTCTTCCGAACGAAACATTTAATTTATTTATAACGGATTATATGATTAATAAAATTGTTTTACATACAAACGTTATGATCGAACAAAAATCAGCTAACTATAAAACAAAATCTGCTACAATATCCGCTACTAATCCTAACGAAATAAAAGCATTATTAGGATTACTGGTATTGTCTGCTTATTTGAAAAGTAACCATTTGGCATCCAAGGAGTTATTTGATGATAAAATATGTGGAGGTGTGTACAAAGCAGTCATGAGTCGTGAAAGGTTAAATTTTTTATTGGATTGTTTACGTTTTGACAATAAAGAAACAAGGGACGAGAGAAAAAAAACTGATGCATTGGCGGCTATTAGAGATATTTGGGATGAATTTATAAGTCAGTGCAAAAATTCATATAGACCAAGTTCTTACGTGACCATTGACGAACAACTACTAGCTTTTCGTGGAAGATGTCCATTTCGAATGTACATTCCGAATAAGCCATCGAAATATGGCATAAAAATAGTTATGGTTTGCGATGTTTCATCAAAATACATGTTTGACGCCAGGCCATATTTAGGCAAAAGCACAAACACTAGTGGAATGCCTTTAGGTGAATATTATGTAAAAACATTGTGTGAAACCATTTCAGGTTCCAATCGCAATATTACAATGGACAATTGGTTCACGTCTGTGCAACTAGCTGATAGTTTATTAGCTCCGCCTTACAATCTCACCATGGTTGGTACTATTAGAAAAAATAAACGCGAGATTCCTTCAGAAATGTTAGCAATCAAGAATCGCGATCCAGGCAGCTCTAAATTTTGTTTTGACAAAGAAAAAGTGCTTGTCTCCTACACACCGAAGAAGAATAAAAACGTTCTACTTTTATCAACAATGCATCAAGGATGTAGTATTTCAAAAACTTCAGGAAAACCAGAAATTATTAAGACATACAACCAGACAAAGGGGTCAGTGGATACACTGGACCAAATGTGTTCAATTATGAGTACCTCTAGGAAAACTAAAAGATGGCCACTGTGCCTTTTCTATGGTATGCTAAATATTGCTTGCATAAATAGTTATATTTTGTACAATGCCCATAGAGTAAAACGTCATCAAAAATTAACATCCAGAAAGTCTTATATGTTAGAATTGTATAAGTCTTTAGTGATGCCATGGCTAAAAGAAAGAATCAAAGTACCTACTTTGCAGCACTCACTCCGTGACAGTATTAGTCAGATCCTAGAAGAGACAGTACCAGAAGACGGACAGAGAGTTCTGGAAGAAGGAACAGTAGCTAATAAGCCCAAGAGGACCATTTGTGCGACTTGCCCGTCAAGAAAAAGACGAATGACAACCCACTTTTGCTCAAAATGTAATAAGCCTTTTTGTAATGAACACCGTGGCAATATTTGTAAAACATGTACTTAATAATATTATATAACAGTCTTTAGGTTCAATAAATGTTTTTCTTTGATGTTTGATTTGGTATTTTAACTATTAAATTTAAAAAAAATATAGTCGTAAAATTTACGAATGCTTAGTCTTAAGTGGTGTTAGAAATATGCTTAGCGTTCTAGGGTTAAAACTGAGAAGAATTGACCCATAGTTTATTTGAACTTTTTTACTTAGAACAACCCCTAGGATACATGGTGAAAGTTCGTCGGTTTCCTCAGGGAACAACCTGTATTAATTATTATTTAGAAATTATTTAAAAATCACGAACTCGTGATTTGTAAATTTTTGCCCTGCACTTACATTATTACATGCTTTATAGTGTGCGCATTTAATTTTTTTCTTTACTTATACCACAGATTACCTATACTACCGTACGGTAGTATAAATAATCTGTGCTTATACAGTAGAATTAGTACGTATCTTTTGTGTCTGGCAAGTTACCGCCGTTTTTACTTATGTTCGAAGAACGGAAAACTTCATCTTGTTCTTGGGTGAGAATGAATCTTGGGTGCATTCGACCTTTGCATTTGCATTCATATGGTCGCCGCCTCTATGTACTGTGAAGGGTGTTTACCTGACAGGCTCTCAAAGCTGCCGTGGAGAGAACACCGCAGATTTCACTTTTTGCTATTTGAAAATTGGAAATAATTTACACATTTCAAATTTGTTGTCAACCGGAATCAAATCAAGAACCCAATCCGTCCATATATCAGAACAACGCAGTTAGCCACTTGATTATACGATGTAAATTACATACGTATATTTTCCTTTATCTTACATATACAAATTTCTTGGTATTAAATAACGAATTTATTGTAAATAGGAAAAAATGTTTTAAGTCTTTGAAATATTATAGTTATCGTTTGACCTAATTTTCCATAATGAAATAAATGAGCGGAACGCTTTTATACTTGGAACTCAAAACAAACTTTGAATAGACCAACGAAGCAAGCGTCATACATCTGCATTAAATCAATTAATCTTTCTTTACACTTTTAATTAAATCATTACTAGAACAATAATCTGCGGAATCCAATGAAAACAAAAGCTACGAGCAACCCCAACTGAAACACAAAACTAGCTGGTCGTATTCCTTTTGTTACATTCGTGTTGCCATTAACGAAGAAATAAAAATATCTGCTGAATACGCCGGAAGAACTTTTTCCCGGTGCTTTTAACAAGACGGGCAAGTATTTGCACGCCATCGAGGTCGATGATGCCATAGGCTTGCAAGAGGGTACAAAAGGGTTATTTCAGTAATGTTGAACTAAGATTAGCAATAACTTCATCACTACGATTTAAGCCACAATCAAAAAAATATTCAGCTAACTAAAATAGTGCGATTGGAAACGATGCCGTTTCGCAATCTAAGGGTTTCGAGTTCGAATTGAAGCTAACGCATGGTCTTTTCATCTTATCAGCTATTTCACTACCTGCATCATACCAGTTATGCTCTTATGTAAAATGTATGTATTCTATTTAGCACAATGGCATTATTGATTTTTATGTACTTTATGTTCATATTATTATGAAGTCCGAAAACATTAAAATTAGAATTAATAGCTAGTAGAATTGCTAGCAGATATTTATACACCAAGTGAATAAACATTCATAAATTACGTGCTTTATACAATATTTTATTAAATTTTGACGAAATAATAATATAAATCATTATAATATTTAATTTTGACAAAATAAAAAAACATATCAGTTAGTAGGCGATGCAATATATATGCATATATGCATATAGCAATATGGCGCCTGGTGTGAGTAATGGTTCTATAAAAGCTCCTGATAGTGTTAAAAATATCTGTAAAATATGCAAGCGCAGTGCATTAAATAATACTGTGAAATGTTCAATATGTGACGGCGTGCTCCAAAAGAACTGTTGTCTAAAGAAAAACTATGTAATAAGTGACAATTTGACAAACTGTTGTGCTGTTGAAGACAATTTTGTTAATGCTAATGACTCAATTGACGTTACTTCTAATGAGGTAAAAGTTCTTCGAATAGAAATTTTATATTTAAAACAAATAATTACTCAAAAAAACAATATTATTAAAGACAAGTGTAACACTGTGAACGATAAAGAATCTATAATAATTTTATTAAAAGAACAATTAAAATTATTGTCCCAAAAAACTAATATGGTAGTGCAATCTGACGATTCACATGAAAAATGTGATTTACAAATAAATTCAGAAACAAGAGATGATGCGACATCTAACAATAATTTGACAATTAATAACCAGCCAAAAACGTCCTCCAGAAGGTCAGAAATGTCACAAGACAAAATTGTAAATAATAACCATGACAATTTAACAAATACCGGTACTCAAGGTAATTTAAATAACAATAACAAAAATGAAATTATCTCAAATACAGATGATAGTTCATGGTCCGAAGTAATTCGCAAAAACAAAAACAAAAAAAGCGTCAGGCGTTGTAGGAAATGCTGAAAATCTTACTGCAATCAAAACTGCTCCTAAAAAAGGTTTTGTGTACGTGTCCCGTTTAAATCCCGATTCTAGTACTACTGATTTAAACAATTTTTTAATTAAAGACTTTCCTGAAGTAACAGTGGAAGCACACGAGTCAAAATATCCATAGTACTATTCATCGTTTAAAGTAATAGTTAATCTTACTAACTTTCAGCAAGTTATGAACCCAAACATATGGCCGACTGGTGCATATATTACGAGGTTTTTTCAGAGAAGACAGAAAACAATATTATTAAAGACAAGTGTAACACTGTGAACGATAAAGAATCTATAATAATTTTATTAAAAGAACAATTAAAATTACTGTCCCAAAAAATTAATATGGTAGTGCAATCTGACGATTCACATGAAAAATGTGATTTACAAATAAATTCAGAAACAAGAGATGATGCGACATCTAACAATAATTTGACAACTAATAACCAGCCAAAAACGTCCTCCAGAAGGTCAGAAATGTCACAAGACAAAATTGTAAATAATAACCATGACAATTTAACAAATACCGGTACTGAAGGTAATTTAAATAACAATAACAAAAATGAAATTATCTCAAATACAGATGATAGTTCATGGTCCGAAGTAATTCGCAAAAACAAAAACAAAAAAAGCGTCAGGCGTTGTAGGAAATGCTGAAAATCTTACTGCAATCAAAACTGCTCCTAAAAAAGGTTTTGTGTACGTGTCCCGTTTAAATCCCGATTCTAGTACTACTGATTTAAACAATTTTTTAATTAAAGACTTTCCTGAAGTAACAGTGGAAGCACACGAGTCAAAATATCCATAGTACTATTCATCGTTTAAAGTAATAGTTAATCTTACTAACTTTCAGCAAGTTATGAACCCAAACATATGGCCGACTGGTGCATATATTACGAGGTTTTTTCAGAGAAGACAGAAAACAATATTATTAAAGACAAGTGTAACACTGTGAACGATAAAGAATCTATAATAATTTTATTAAAAGAACAATTAAAATTACTGTCCCAAAAAACTAATATGGTAGTGCAATCTGACGATTCACATGAAAAATGTGATTTACAAATAAATTCAGAAACAAGAGATGATGCGACATCTAACAATAATTTGACAACTAATAACCAGCCAAAAACGTCCTCCAGAAGGTCAGAAATGTCACAAGACAAAATTGTAAATAATAACCATGACAATTTAACAAATACCGGTACTGAAGGTAATTTAAATAACAATAACAAAAATGAAATTATCTCAAATACAGATGATAGTTCATGGTCCGAAGTAATTCGCAAAAACAAAAACAAAAAAAGCGTCAGGCGTTGTAGGAAATGCTGAAAATCTTACTGCAATCAAAACTGCTCCTAAAAAAGGTTTTGTGTACGTGTCCCGTTTAAATCCCGATTCTAGTACTACTGATTTAAACAATTTTTTAATTAAAGACTTTCCTGAAGTAACAGTGGAAGCACACGAGTCAAAATATCCATAGTACTATTCATCGTTTAAAGTAATAGTTAATCTTACTAACTTTCAGCAAGTTATGAACCCAAACATATGGCCGACTGGTGCATATATTACGAGGTTTTTTCAGAGAAGACAGAAAACAAAAATTTCAGTTTGACACATATGAAACCAAACTCAACTCAACATCCTACACAACCTGCATCAATTAATACTGCAGCTAACACAGGTACGTCAACTTTACGAATTTTTCACCAGAACATACAATGTATGAGGAATAAAATTGAAGAATTGGACATTCTCACAACTACACAACCATGTGACATCTTATGCCTGTCCGAGCACTGGCTATCAGAAGAAGAACAACCATCCTATACTATAAAAAACCTAGGTATCTTTAGCAAGTGGTTTTTATAGAAAACAAAATAAGTGTGGTGGTGTAAACATATTTTGTAGTAGTAGAATAAACTACCAAGAAATTGATTTTGTTAAAGACTTAAATATTGAAATTACATTTGAATGTTGTGGAATAAAATTTAAATTTGAGAATGAAATTTATTATGTATTAGTTATGTACAGATCACCAAAGTCTAGGGTAAACGATTATTTAAAACAACTAGATATGTGTTTATCAAAATTGTTTTTAACTAACCAAAATATAAATCTGGTTGTTTTAGGTAATTTCAACATTGATTTGTTAGTTGAAAGTACAGATAAAAAATCTTTCTTAGATGTAATGAAAACATATAATTTGCATAATACAATATACGAACCTACTCGTATTTTCAAAAATAGTAAAACTTGTGTTGACAATATATTTACAAATCTAAATAGTGTTAAATATGATGTAGCAGTCATTCATAATAATATTGCAGATCACTCAGCTCAATATATTTGTGTAAAAAATTGTAATCAAACGTTTATAACAAATACTAAAGTTATACGTAGGCAGTTTACCAAAAATAATTTAAATAACTTTAAACATAAATTATCTTGTGAAAAATGGCACGCAGTTTTCAATGAAACTAATGTAAACAATTGCTTTAACAATTTCATGGAAACTTTTAACTATCATTTTGAAGTTACACATCCGACAATTAAATGTGTTAAAAATTCTAATTCAAAATCCTGGGTAACAAATGAAGTAAAATTGCAAACCAGAAAAATAAAAGAAATGTATGACTTACCTATGTAAAATAGGACTTATCACTAAAGAACAGTACATTAAATGTAAATGTGAGTATCTTAAACAAATAAGACAAACAAAAAGAAATTTTAACTACAAACAAATTCAAAATATTAACAATAACACACGTAAAATATGGTCTTTAATAAATCATAGCCTAAACGTCGAGAATTCCACTACACAGAAAAAAAATAGTAATTTAAAATATAATAATGACAGTGCAAGTGATCCCCTAGATATTGCCAATATGTTTAATGATTATTTCATTAATATACCACAAAATATTCAGAGCTCAATATTAGTCTCTAGTTATGACTCTTACCCTACACCTAATCATAATCCTAAATCAATATTTTTGCAGCCTGCCACTGAAGGTGAAATAGCCTCACTAATAGGATCTTTAAAGAATTCCTTTTCATCTGGAATTGATGAAATTTCTAATAATTTACTAAAAGATTGTTATGAAATGATCATTGCACCTTTAACGTATTGCATCAATTTATCACTCTCAGAATGCATATTTCCGGACCTTTTGAAACAAGTGAAAGTTATTGCGCTTTATAAAAACGGGGAAAAAATTTAGTCTCAAACTATCAACCAATTACTCTAGTCTCATCTTTTCATAAATTTTTTGAAAAAGTAATTTTGAGTAGGATTCAATCATTTCTTGAAAGGAATAGGATTCTAATTAATAAGCAGCATGGGTTCAGAAAAGGACTTAGCACAACTTCAGCTATTGAAAAATTTTTGGATCCCATTTACAATGCCTTCGATAAAGGTAAGAATATATTCGGAGTATTCATTGATCTGTCAAAAGTGTTTGACTGTGTGAATCACTCAAGTCTTATGAAAATTTTAGATTACTATGGTTTGAGAGGCATTTGTGCAGATTGGCTTTGGTCATATCTTCAAAACAGACAGCAAGTTGTAGTTTATGATAACAATAAATCTAATGAACATACCATTGTGTATGGAGTACCGCAGGGCTCGATTCTTGGCCCTACTTTATTCCTTTTATACATAAATGGCATTAAAAGTATTTTAGAATCGTACAACTTCATTGCCTATGCTGATGATGTGTCACTATTGTTAGTGTTATGGCAGCGATCAAGTTGCTGACGAGATGTAAAAAATCTGGAGTGAGCCATGACATGTCAAGAAGATTGTTTTAGAGAGTTACATAAAATGTCAGAATGTAATATATAATAAAAATACATACGTTATCTTTACCAAGTCTCTTGAGTCCTATTTTTAAGTAATTATCTAGACTTAACATAAACCCACATACACAACATTGGCGACGAGGATTTTCGTTTAAAAAGTCTAAGGTAAAAAAATAAAAAATATGGATGCGACTATGCAGGTGATGGTTGAGTTATTGCAAAAGCAACAATTACAAATGGAAGTGCTTTCTAATTTAGTGGAAAACGCTAATAGTCGGCTTACTAGTCTTGAAGTTAATCAAACGGGAGATCGTGGCTCTGAATGTCATCGTATTCTGGATACACTGTACAGAAGAATGACTGAATTTAATTTTGACGCAGATGCTGATGAGTACTTCGATGCTTGGTACGCACGCTATAAGCCGTACTTTGATGAAGATGTCAAAGATGTACCTGATGACGCGAAGACTCGTTTACTAGTATCTAAACTGTCTAACGTGTGTCACAGACAATTTACACAAAATATTCTACCCAAGAAACCATCAGAACTTGATTTTACTACGACTGTGGATCGCCTGATGCTTTTGTTTGGTAAGAAAAAGAGCATTTTCCGTTCATGTTATGACTGTCTACAGTTAACTAAGGATCCTTTGCACGATTACAAGCACCATGCAACAATTGTCAACTCTGCATGCGAAGAGTTTGATTTATCATCATTAGATACAGATAGCTTTAAAACGCTTATGTACATTGTTTCAATGAAGTCAAAAGAAGATGAAAATATTCGAGCCAGAGTGTTGCGCTTACTGGACAACAAACCAAAAGCTACACTAGATGACATTGTTGTTGAAATTGAAACGTATAAAGAACTGCTTGAAAATACGAAGTTAATTGGAGATTCAAATGTCAGTGAATTACGTTAAAAAGTCAAAATCCAAACTTCATACAAAGACTAGAGACTATAAAACAACACAGAAATGTTGGTATTGTGGAAGCGCCTCTACGCATAATAGAGACGTTTGTCCTGCCAGAAACCAAACATGTAATTTCTGTAGTAAAAAGGGGCATTACGCAAACGTATGTAGACAAAAACAGAACTTTACTAAGAAGAAAAACGTCTCCGTCCACGTAGTCAATCGATTGGAACGCACGGCGCCGCGTTACCTGTCGCTAATTATCAACGGACGCCGACTACGTCTACAATTAGATACTGGTGCGCAGCTAACTCTAATCACGCCGAGTTTATGGAGGAGTCTCGGCAGCCCCTCACTATGCACAACGGATCTTCCGCGGGCTGTCGATGCCAATGGAGACGACATCCACATGTATGGATGGTTCACTGCAAAAGCCTCTTATCATGAAGAAAGCGGTAATGGACGCTTCTATGTCTCCGACAAAATTAATGTTGTCGTGTTGGATTGGTTAGAGCGCTTTTCAACATTTACAACATTTCTAGACAATGTATGCTGCCATCAAATTAAGACAGTCTCCTCCACATCGAACTGGAACAAAAATGAAGAAGAAACATAATTCTACAAAGAGCTGCAAACACAGTTCGTTGATGTATTTAGCTCTTCGCTTGGACATTGCACAAAAGCGAAGGCAACACTCCAACTTCTTGAAGATGCGCGTCCTGTCTTCCGTCCCAAGAGGCCGCTGCCTTACGCCTCTTTGGAAATGATTGAAAAAGAGTTGGATTGTCTAGAAAGTAAAGGAGTTATAGAGAAGATTACGAGTTCCCGCTGGGCCGCTCCAATTGTTGTCGTGCGAAAGAAAAATGGAAAACTTCGTGTTTGCGCCGACTTCAGCACTGGATTGAACTCGCAGCTCAAGGATCATAGTTATCCATTACCGACGGCCAGCGATATCTTCACTACACTAAATGGAGGTTGTTTCTTTACTACCTTGGATTTGGCAGATGCCTACCTGCAAATCGAGATGGATGACTCCTCCAAGGAACTCATTGTTATCAACACACACCGTGGTTTGTATCGTTACAATCGATTACCTTTCGAAATAAATACAGCCTCCAGCATTTTCCAGCAAATTATGGATCAGATGATATCTGGATTGCCCGGAGTATGCGCCTACCTGGACGACATCGTTATTACAGGTAAAACACTCGATGAACATAACGCACATTTGCAGGCTTGTTTACAGCGCATCTCAAACTTCGGTTTTCATCTCAACTTCGAAAAATGTAGCTTCGCACAGAAAAGCATTAAATATCTTGGACACATTATTTCAAGAGATGGAAGACGACCAGATCCAGCCAAGACTGCTGCTATCACTGAAATGCCACCACCGACGGACGTGAGCCGTCTACGTTCTTTTCTCGGAGCAGTTAATTATTACGGAGCCTTTGTCAAAGACCTTCATAACCGTCGAGCACCCTTGGATAATAGGCTAAAACATGAAACCAAGTTTGAGTGGACTACTAAATGTCAAGATGCATTTGACAAGATTAAACAAATTCTTGTCTCTCCACTTCTGCTCGCACATTTTGACCCTGCTTTAAAATTGATAGTTGCTGCCGACGCATCGCAGTATGGAGTTGGTGCAGTCCTGTTACAACAATATCCCGATTGATCCCAGAAGGCAGTAGAGCACGTTTCAGCTACATTGAAACCATCGGAGCGCAACTATTCACAAATTGAAAAAGAAGGACTAGCCATCATCTTCGCTGTCAAGAAATTCTACAAATACGTCATGGGTCGAAAATTTACTCTGCTCACAGACCACAAACCACTTCTACACATTTTTAATAATCATAAAGGTATCTCTCCTACCACGGCTAATCGTTTGCAACGTTGGAGCGCCTATTTACTAGGTTTTGACTTCAATATTGAATATCGCTCCACTACCGCATTTGGATGTGCAGACGTTCTTTCACGGATTCTTCCAACCAGGTCAACACCAGATGATGACTACGTTATCGCCCAAATTTCAGCTGATTTTAGATACATCAGATTGGAGGACTGCAAGGCGATACTTTCTCATCTGCCAGTGACTTCCCAGCAAATTCTGCAGCACATGGAAACAGATGTTGCTATATCACATGCTGTTCGCTGTATTTCTTCCGGCAAATGGCCAAAGAAAACGGAAAACCCTCATTTCCGCGCACTAATGACTCGCCGTCAAGATCTTTCTATAAATGATGGACTACTACTGTTTCAGAATCGAGTTGTCATTCCAAAAACATTAATACAACCAGTATTAAAACAGTTGCATGAGGGACACCAGGGTGTTGTTCGTACTAAACAACTTGCACGTACATTGGTTTACTGGCCAAGAATTGACGAAGATATCGAAAATCATATCAAAAGTTGTTCTCGCTGTTCTATGGCACAGAAAAATCCAGTTAAAACAAAGTTGTACTCTTGGCCAATGACTACTCGTTGTTTTGAACGAGTGCATATAGATTATGCTGGACCACTTGATGGAAAATTCCACTTTTTACTTGTTGATGCCCATTCAAAATGGCCAGAAGTAGTAGAAGTACAAAGGATTACTGCAAGTGTCACCATTACCGTGTTGAAAAATATTTTTACTCAGTTCGGAATGCCCGAATTACTTGTATCAGATAATGGGACTCAATTTAGTAGTACCCAGTTCAAACAGTTCTGCAACCAGAATGGTATTGAACACAAATTTTCACCACCGTACCACCCACAGTCCAATGGACAAGCAGAACGGTTCGTAGATACTTTTAAGAGAAGTCTTTTAAAAATGAGAGGGGAAAGAACAACTATAGAAAATTTGCAAAAGTTCTTACTCCACTACAGAATCACACCGTCGACTACAGTACCTAACGGTTTGTCTCCTGCTGAAGTCTTCTTGGGACGTCGTCTACGTACCAGCCTAGATTTATTAAAACCTCAACCAACGAAGACCTCAGTTTCAGATAAAGAAATGGAGAAATTATTTAATAAAAGGCACGGGGTCAAAAACAAATACTTTGACGTTGGTGATCTAGTATTTGCCCGTTCTTTTCGTAATCCTGCTAAACCAACCTGGGAAGCCGCTGTCATCACACGTAAGATTGGACATGTAATTTATGAAGTCCAATTCACAAATGGATGTGTGACTGCCCGTCGTCACACCAACCAGTTGATCCCTCGCACGGTTTCGTCACCGTTGAAACCGTCGTCATTCGATATCTTCATAGACACCTACGAATTGCCACTTTTAACTAAGAATAGTCCGCAATGTATCGCACCAACACAGACGTCAACACCGCATCAGAGCCCGACACCACCGCTATGTTTACCATCCTCTTCCACTCCAAAAGCGCCGATCATCCCAAGAAGATCAACTAGAATTTCGAAGCCCACTACAAGATTGAATATCAACCCAAACTCCAAAACCTACTAAAAAGGGGAGGTGTTATGGCAGCGATCAAGTTGCTGACGAGATGTAAAAAATCTGGAGTGAGCCATGACATGTCAAGAAGATTGTTTTAGAGAGTTACATAAAATGTCAGAATGTAATATATAATAAAAATACATACGTTATCTTTACCAAGTCTCTTGAGTCCTATTTTTAAGTAATTATGTAGACTTAACATAAACCCTCATACACAACAGTTAGAAAAGAAAAATGATCCAAATAAGATATCTGATATAGTAACCAACTTATCTTCTTGGTTTGCAGCTTTAAGTCTGTCTTTAAATGTTAAAAAAACTGTGTTAATGATTTTTTCAAACAAACAGGAAGACGTTGTATCAATTCATTGCAATAATCAGCAACTACCTCAAGTTAGCAGTAGCAAAGTTCTAGGACTTCACATTCAACAAAATTTAAAATGGGATACACATATAGAAAAAAATTCTAACCAGCTAACCTCTTTATGTTACTTAATAAAAAGGTTAAAATTAATGTCTGATGTAAATACAGCAAAAACTTTTTATTATTCTAAATTTTACCCCATCTTAAGTTATGGTATTGTTTTCTGGGGATACTCACCTGCAGCTTGTAGAGTTTTTAAACTTCAGAAAACTCCAGTTCGAAATATTTTTTCTCTGCCTCCTAGAGCCTCTTGCAAAGACATTTTTATAGAAGAAAATATCTTAAATTTAACTTGTCTGTATGTTTACAGTGTGTTATTATATATTAGAGCAAATGGACATAATTTTTTAATTCAAAAAGATATTCACAAATACGATACTCGTGGAAAATCGGATTTTAATCTCCCTAATATTCGAGTTAATAAATGCAAGAATAACCTTAACTATATAGGATTAAAGTTTTACGATAAACTTCCACATTATTTAAAAGAAATTAAATCTGAAAATTGTTTTAAAATTTTATTAAAAAAATTTCTTCTTCAAAAAAATTATTATCATTATAATGACTTTCTTTGTGATAAGTCCTAACTTTATTGCAAACTTTAATTAATAAACTAATAATTATTTATTATTTTATCTATTTTTATATGACGCTTCTTATATCAATATTGTATTGATCAAAGGAATTGAATAAACTGAATTGAATTGAAAAGACTTTCGTCGTTGATAGACGTCAAGCCGTTTATTTATAAAATATAAACATGCTTTATATTCTGTCATTTGTGTCGTGAAAAATAATGAAAATGGCTGATCTGTCTGATATAGGCTGTGAAAGAGTTATTTTCATGCATGTTATTTTAAATGTATTATTTGTTGTATAGTGAGTTAAAATTCTGTGAGAGTGACTTGATTTTTTTAATTCACTAACAAATAAACAGTTACTTATAGTTATTGCTATGGAATTTTATTCTTATTCTACTAACGTTTCGGTGCACCCTTGCACCTTCTTCAGGGTAGGAAGATCTTACTACCCTGGGAAGGTGGAAGGGTACACCGAAACATTGGTAGAGTAAGAATAAATGCTATTTGACTGAGCTTTAGAGTAATTATTAAAACCTGATCTATATCACAGTTGAGAAATTACCCACAATTAATAATAACAGTTTGAAACATCAAGATTGGATAAATTAAATTATGTACCAGTACTATACAGTCAATTTTTGCTTACCTAAATACTAATATTTTGCGATATGTATTAATATTTATAATATATAATAAAATAAAATTTAGTGTTTCATAGAAAAATTATTAGTACCTTTGAAAATGAAGAAAAATTTAGATTAAAAAAAAGTTATATTATTGCAATATTTATATCTCATTAGATAAAAGCCCACAAGGGATTGAAATTAGTAGGGACCAAAATAAAATTATAAAATTTGTCCACTAAAAATTGTAGAATTAAATCCAGTGAGTGTCATTTTGCGGGAATTTCTTTTGTGTAAATATGAGATTTATTCTGCGCTTTATATACTGACCGGCCAATTCTGCCAGCAACAAGAATTCGTAGAATTATTCACAAATTCAGAACAATTAGTAGTGTCTTATCATGGAAGTAAGTATAAATGGATAATCAAGAATTGTTAAACAAAAATGATCATTATAATAAGCTTAGCGTGATTAATGTTAAGCAAAACAAAATATAATATGCGTCAAACAGCTTCTGAACTAAGCATATAGTGGTTCACAAAATAATTCGTACACTTTAGTTTTATGCGTAAAATGTAAAACATAAGAAATTCATTAAAAAAATTAATCCTAATCTTCTTTTGATATTTCAGAATTAAGTGATTATCATCAAATTTAGAAAATGTTTAATTTGAAATTGTGTTGAAAACAAATTAGGTATATGCAAAAAAATGAGACACAAAATTATTCGCACACCTACAGTACATTTAATATATAATACTAATTTTTTATATTTACATTGGCTTTAATTACAGCTCCCAGTAGCCTAATTTGATTAAATTAAATGTTAAGGAAGGTGGATTTTATGCCCATTCTTCATTCAGATTCGTCAACAGTTCTTTAACAGTGGAAAATGGTTTTTCTTTCCAGGGTCTCCAATCTAGTTCTGACCATAACTTCTTGAAATCAGGAGACTCGGGAGGTGTTTTAAGTTGTTTTGGTATTTAGTAGAACGGCCATTCCTTAACAATAACTGTTGTATGTTTGGGATCATTATTTTGGTGGTATATATAATCCCCTTCTAGTCTAAGTACGTCCTTAAAAGATTGCAAATTTTCTTTTAAAATTGATAACTAATTATAATTATTCATAGTTTGTTGACGAATTTTAATCTAACTCCGTTTTCTTCGAATGCTATAATTTAAGCAGTATAAGCAACACAAAAATATTCAAAATATGCCTGTAATTCTTCTGCTTCTTGTTTACTTTTGTACAGATAGGCCAGACTAATTATCTGTATAATAATGGTAACCAAATAATGTAACTCAACGGTGCAAACGTTGTTGTTTGTGGCTGTATATCTACTGACGGGTTGAGGAATTTGTTTCATTAATGAAACTATAAATAAGTATATTTAAATTATAAATGCCTTTTACGGCAATATATGTATATATGTATTTATCAAAAACTAATTTCTTTCTTCCTGAAGATAATCCTAGTAAGATCGAAGCGTTGAAAATATAATAAAATAATTACATGACTGGATCCCACAATTTATTTATTTATTTACTTATTTATATATTTATTTATTTATATTTCAAAATAAAAATAAATTACAGTTTTCAATAAAGAAAGTATAACATTTATAAAAGTGATTATACAGGGTGTAAAAAAAAGGGTAAGATTTTTAAACGTATATAGTACCGACCAAAATAAGTAAAAAAAAGTTTAATCAACATAGGTCTGATATTCAAATGTTTCCAAAAAAAACGAAAAATCGAAGAAAAACTGACAAAGATAGTGATCAAATTTTTTTTTGTCAATCTCAGTGTATAGACCACAAAAAAAACAATAAAATTTTATATGAAACATTTTTCTGAATTTCTATTAGTTACGTAGTTATTTGAAAATTAAATATTGACCAAGGTCGCCACAACATTTAAATCAATAAAAAACAAAAGCATATCTAAGATGAACTCTGAAATGTAAACAAAAAGTATCTTTTAATCGAAGTCGTAACTCTTATAGTTTTCGAGATAACAGAGCTAAACCCTGTAAAACTCATTTTTCACTGCCTTATATCTCGGGAACTATTAATAATCGGATCTAAGTTGATTAAGCTTTTTTACTCATTTTAGTTAGTATTATAATATGCCCTTAAAAAGTACCCTGTATGTATCGGAAAATAAGTCAATTCATGTATAAACTATGATATTACATAAAGTGCACATGTAAACAATATATGACTGCGAGAGCACATTTGTACGAGCACATGGGATATTATTTATTATTATTTTTTATTTATTGTTACACACTTTGTAATACATTCGTATATGTGGTGAAGAATGGGTTTTCTCCATGTTTCTTTATAAATTCTCTACGTTGTATTCGTCATTGATGAAGAAGAAATGATGGAAAACACATACAACACCCATGCCTTATCCGGGATTCGAACCCAGGACCATTGGAGCGTGAAGCGATGTCGCTACCGCTATTCCACCTGGGTCGGCCAAATGGGATATAAAATGTATTAACTGTTCTAGTCTGAATTGTTGATATTGAAATATTAAGTAATTTCAAACAATACGGATCATCAACGATATGATTTACTAACTTAGCTAAGGACTGAGAATTAAATATTTGCAATAATATTTCATATTATATTATGATTAGGGTATGTACCCATAATTTTAAAGCATATATATAAAATTTATACTGTATGAATTCAACTAACCTAGTATGTACTGTAGGGTTCCATGTTAGTGAACAATAGTCAAGCTTTAATCTGACTAAGGAAAAATACAAAGTAAATATTGCTTGAATATTATCAAATTGACGTGTATTTTGAATCATAAATCCGGGCATTTTACAAGCATATGATATTATTTCTTAAATGTGATTAGAAAATGAAAGCTTTAGGTCAAAAACTATACCAAGATCACAAACAGTATCGCATTTGATCAGTAAATTATTAGGAATATTGTAATCAAAATTAATAGGATTTAATTTGCTGCTAAACGAGAAAATTTTACATTTATCAATGTTTAAATCTAACTTATTTTTACAACACCACTGATAATATCAACTTGCAGCAGAACACAGTCGTCAGCATTTGATGAGCTACGAAAATCTTCAAATCGTCTGCAAAAAGTAGGATATTACTTGTAAATATGGACAGAATATCACGAATAAAAAGAAGAGGGCGATAAAGAGAACGATTGCAATAGATGTAGAATAATATCGTGATTATTCCTATCGTACGCATTAGTGAAGTATGTGAAAACTGTCTACTTGCAAATTTTTTTCTAGACCTGAAGAGATGTAATGGGTAAATAAACATAAATTGGTTGCAGTAGATCTTTTGGACCATGTTGAGAAAACAATATTTTATCCTTAACTTGTTTGTATATTAGCATGGTATCTCAAACTTTCTAAAATTTTACTGAAACTTGACGTAATTGCTATAAGTCGATAAGTTTTGATGTTCGCGGAATCACCAGATTTGTAAGTCGGAGTAACTCTCACACGCTTCCATACACCAAGAAATATTTGTGTTTTCAAAGTTAAATTAAAAAAATCTGATGTGGCCAACACATTACCTTCCGTCAATTCTGTGAATTATGTACAAATTTCATACATAAATTTTCTTGCAAAATATTCTATATTTCCAGTAAAATTATTTCATAAACAAACTTTGCAAATTGTAGTTGACACTGACATCTTCTTCTTTAGCTTTTCCCATTCGTTAAGGGTTGCTATGTTTTATTTTCTTCTTCCACTTATTCCTATTTTGCGTGTTGTCCTTATTTAGTTCAAGTTCTCTCAATTCTTCCGCAATACAGTCCTTCCATCTTATCTTTGGTCTTCTTTTGTTTCGTCTAAAACTACTTATTCTTCCAATATATTTTTCATCAATGTAATCGTCTTTCTTGTATCTTTCTAGAAACTTCTATCACTTGCGTCATTTTCATTATTCTTTCATTCCTTATCCTATCTTTTCGTGTCTTCCCTACATATATCTCAACATTCTCATCTGAGTCACATTCATTTTCTTTTCATTGAAATCTGTCAGTTAGAATTTTCTTAATACAGTAGCTGATTCCATGGTTCATAGCTGGCTGATTTATAAAATTATTTTTTTTATAATTCTTTAACTCTATATCCATGGAATATGATATATAAAAGGTAATCAGTTCGTATAGATAAAAATATTCTTTAATATCTATAATAACATTAAATGTCAAAAAATAATATTTAACAGCGTTTTTTCAAGAAAACTATTAAAATCTGCAAATGAGGATTCTTCCGGTTGACCAATTATAACCAAAATGTAATCAAGCCTGCATATGAATATAAGGAAGAGGAGTACGTAAAAATTGTAATTATTAGAATTCTAGTATTGGAGATATCGCAGCCGAAATTATAGTGACTATAATGTGATATACACACGCACAGCACACATACAGAGACATCATCGTAAAAATAGTAAAATCGTATTGTAGGGACCATAAAACGTGCTTATTTATTGAAAACTCACCACCAAATATTTTAACCAAAGACAATACCTTCCTTACCTAGAGGAGAATTTTAACTGTATTGTTCGTAATACATTGAAATGTGTGGATTTTTTTTTTGAACATTTTAAAATAGTGATTTAGTAGGAATGCATTCATTAAAAATTGAATATAAAACGGAATAAAACAACTCATAGGTATTATTGACATCATTAAATTTATGTAGAATATTCCAATCAGACATCAATTAATTCGTACAATTTCAGAAATTATTTTTTTTAAATTATATTTGATGAGAACTTATTCAGATAATCATTACTTAGCACAGATTTAAATATTTAAATTCATCTGAACTGTAAGAGAAGGGTGATGAACGTATTCTCTATTAGATATAGATTCAGAGGAAGTTACAATACATTCATTGTTAGAAATTAATTAATAAGTATTACAGGTAGAACTATCTGAAGTAAATATGGGAATATTAAAGTCGCTTAAAATTATGAAATTATTACTTGTGTGGCTAAATACTTATTATTCACATGGAGTAATACGCCGCCGCCGCGCAACAACTTATATTGATCAAAATATCGATTCGAACGGAAAACATAGAAAGGACCATCACTTAACTCGGAATCAAACACACTACTATTAACCAGGTTTCACTAAAACTGATGACGTTATAATCTGATGAAGGAATATATGAGTATACATGTTAAGACCCTGGATATTTTGGTAAAGTCTGTTGATAGTTGATAAGTTTTGCTGTACTTGACAAATTAGTTTTTTCCGTACATATCTCCGGAAAACCGTTTTATAAGAAATAAATAAATTATCTTCTAGTTCTGCTTTCCGTTAAGATATTTCCGTTTTCACAGTTTTATAATGCTATTGTTGCAAAGGGGTTTTATCGTTATTAATGTATAAACCTTTATATTGGGGAAAGTTCCGAATTTTCTTGGCGATTTTAGCATTTGCATGATATGAAGGAGAATTTCATGCTGAATTCAAATTTTCAAACCGCGTTATCGTCTCTTTAACCAGGTTAGACCGGGTCAGAGTGGCGGATGAATAGATGTAATTTTTTATAAGGCTATTAGGATGACAGATTTTTTTGGTACGAATATTTTATAGCATTGCATTAATTATGAATGTATTCGTAATTTTAATTTAATTTTTTTTTCGTTGAATAATTTGTACCTATTTAATTACCATTTTAAGTACTGAAGTATTTTAGATCCAGTATTTGAAAATCAAGTACTACATGCAGTTTTTTGAATGTACTAAGTATAGGTAGGTACCAAGTACAGCGATAGTACTTATTTCGATATAAATGTAGTTAAGCACTGTCCAGCTCTTATCAGTCAGTTACTTTTCGAATCATCCTTGAATTTTTTATAAAAGTTAAATTATCAATATGTACTTTGTTTCTATTTGAGAGTTTGGCGAAACGAAAAGTAATAAATTATTATTAGTAAATACATGTTATATTCTCGTAAGTAATGTATTGCGTTCGGAGAATGTCCTCGAATCCATTAGTGTTGTATGGACGCCCCTGACAATGAAGATAGCGGAAGACGATCGATTAAGTGCACGGCGATTTATTGCATTGCCTTGCCTATCATTAATTACTCCAAGTCGCTGTTAGGGACATTAGACATAGTCTGTGAGTAACTTAGTCGTTACGTGCTTGCCACTCATTGCTAACACTAATTGCTCACCCGTAATGTAGTTTGGTTACTCTTCGTCCTCGTCCTTAATTTTGCTTGCTGTTCATAATTTGCGAGTGTTTACATCTGTAGGATTTATGTTTTATTACGATTGATATTGTGCACTGAGATTTCATGCTCTCGAAATGAAATCTGTGCTTATTTAATACGGAATTAAAGCAGATGGTAACGCTCAACGTGAAATTTTATAATAGGCATTTTAAAGCCTCATTCACAGGTCTTAAAATGGTCAATGTTTTTTTTTTTTCGTCTTTGTCGAGTAGTATTAGACAATTTCCAGAACACAAACATTGTTTCAGTTTTATGATTGTTCACTTAACTGTATAAACCAATTAATAAAATTATATAAAATACATATTTAAAATGATATAGAATACACTGTATATTAGCTCAAAGGACAATTCACAGTTCAACAAAATAAACTAAAATGGATGTAGTAAAATATTTTCGTGTCAACTATTTTAGGTTAAAACAACGACAAAACAAGACAAAAGTTTGATTTTTGCAAACTTTTATGTTTGCGTTTATATTTATGCTTAAGACAAAGACTAAAACTATAGCCGGGAATGGTTTGACGTTGTTACGTATGTCAAACTTCTCAAAGTTATGACAAACGACAAAAACAAGGGTTATGTTAAGAGCTGTGTATGAAGTTTAAGAGATTTAATTTATGGAGGTTTTATTTCAGCAAAGAAACATGTTCTGTGACTTTCAGTTGACAGAAAGTCGAGTCCAAAATGTTAAATGGTCCCATGTATACGGAAAGGCTAAGGGTAAAGTTAGATTATTATTTCTAAACTTTACTAATTGCAAGAGGCATATCATAGGTACAAGATGAGTGAGCCACTATAACTTGCACCATTATACATAGATCATTGAGTTAATTATTGTGTATGTCTGTGACGTCATTTTCTTTTTTAAGAATTTAAATGGGTGAAAACAAACTTTACTCATAGGTACTACATATTTTGTTTGTAACAATCTACACTACTTCATTTTTATAAATTACGCGTCAAAATCTTCGATAATTATAAGTTATTCCGGCCTATTCTGTAACAATGTGGTTAATTTTTAACAACTGGTTATTAAAATATAAATTTAAAATAATTTTTTGTCGAATGTCAACATATTTAATTGGTTATTTTTTTTGGCAACCTGCCAAAAATTAACTGCTGAGCAGTGGCGGTTCCATAACTTTTTTTGAGGATATACTACCAGTTAGCCATTATGTACCTGACTTTTCCTATGGGCGGAGGGGGGGGGGTATGTGTTTATCAAGGACAACAAATGAATTTCAATGTTTTGTTATATTTTTTCAAAACACAAGACTATAAAATTCGATTAACCTAATTAAATATGTTAGCAAAAAATATTTTCGGCAGACTGTTTCTTGACGTTTTTAAATCATGACACATTTTCAATAGTTTCAATATTATTAATTCTCACTTCGTGCTTAATAATTTTTCAACGAGTTTTCACAAATTCCTTGAAAGTATACGCAGTATGTTTAGAAAATCGGTGAGACTATACGACGTATATGGGGTATACCCTATGGGACCACCACTGCCGGTTACAGAATTGACTCGATTATTATTAATTTTATTTAGCACCTGCCAGCTGACACCCGAGAAATTATGTACCTACGTAAAAATTTCATTAATTCTTATCTAGAACAAAGAGAATGAAATTTCAGGACACCTCACAAGATTGTATATGAAGTAATTATACCATAATTTCTGCTTTTGCTGTATATACATACATGTCTTGTTAAGTTTGTATTGATTATGAAATAACTTGCATTTATCTAATTTTATTTTTTAATATTCACTTCACTATTCAATATTCATTATTTATTTATTCCTTCATTTATTGAATATAAAGTTTAATTATACCAATTACATATTTTGACAATGATGTAGAAATTTTTGTATGTTATTAGTCAGTTATTGGGACTTGTCCTGCTGTGGGGCTTTCTTCTTATAAATAAATAAATAAAAACAAATATTCTTTAACTACTCTTACACTATTTGAATTTCGGTAGAAATATAATAGAAATTCATATATGAAAATGAATAATATTTGCTGATGTTAAATACTATAATATTCAACAAGTAAAACATGGGCACGCAATCCTCAAACACAATTAATTTTTTCGGTAAACGTTAAAAATAAATCTATTCCTTAACGCAAAATCAACTTTCTAAATGAGAACGGAAGAAAAGCAATGTCAAAATATAAAGTGAGAGATAATGACAAATCATAACAAGAAGTCAAGATTCAAGTTCCGCTATTAAACTTGGCAAAGCGCCCAAGATTTTTGTTTACGCATTTCAGTTTCTTTTATTTTTCAATTTGTAAAGTAGTAAGTAATTTTTTTCGTAGATAAAATACGTGGCGCATATAACAGCAGCCTATAAAGGAAGTTCTTAAATTCGTATTAAAAATGACATTAGTACTTAGTAAGTATTGATGCATATGTATAAGTTTCACATAAGTTTGTACATAATGACTAAAATATAAATATCTAATTTCTGTATTTTTTTTTTAATAAGTATTCGATATCTTCTATGTATAAAAGTATATTTTATAGTTTTGGAAAAAATCCGATGTAGCCAACTTATTACGTCCGTTATTTATACGTAGTGCTCATTTTATCTGTTCCCGCCTGAAAATCATGAATAGGCAATTCATATTATATTTCATAAAAGACATGATTTTAAAAATTTTGTTTTCCCGTATTATTCAGTAAAATTTTTGAAAGATGTCCGATCAAGGTCATCTTTATCATGAACGAATTAACAAATTGGCATACATTTATCTTCCTCCTTTACAAAGGATATAAGCGTGTGCAATAAAATGGATATAACACGCTTGTCTTTCAAAAATTCATATTGTTTCGACTAAATTAGGACATTCTATTTTAAAACGATGCTCGTTGTTGATAATACTTTCGCTGTAACGTAAGTATATTTATTAATTCAGATACATTACCTTAATTCATAGCCGTACGAATAACGTTATTTTCTGTCAGTGCCACTGACATAGAAATTGTCAGTAATCTAATCAGTATCTTATTTTTCACGTATTTGTTTTTACATTTGATAACAAACTTGTCTTTGAATTTTGCATACTTTTACTGTAACATATATTTTTATACTAATAATAAGATAACAGTAGTATCTTATGTACCCTCATAAAAACTAAGCAAACGACACTACTGTATTTGTCAGAATGAGCGGAACAAAAATCTTAATTCATACAATTCGTAGATGGACTTCGTCGGACATCTTTCAAAAATTTTACTGTACCAACTATGACTTTTCGGTTTAAAGTACTAATATTTACAAAGCGGCTTATGAAATGTATTCTGTTTTACCTATTCTTAAAATTTCAGGCGGGAACAGATAAAATGGGCGCCCTGTATATTAAATTAAAATATAGCATCCAAATTTAAGAAAAAATCTATTTGATTGAAATTCGGTACATCGAAATGTATATACCATCAAATTTTTTACCCTTTTTAATACCCTGTAAAAAGAAGGAAAATTATGAACTAGCGACATTTATTTATGTTAAATGAATCATAGTTTTATTAACCACATGATTAAATTAATTTTATACTGGTTATATTCAACAACATACTAAAAATGTAAACTAGAGCATAGTTTACATCTTCATGATTAAGCAAGTTTCACAGAAACATAATTTGCATCTTAATTGGATATCACTCTTGCTGGTGTTTCTTATATTAATTTCTGTACTACTACAACTTCAGTATAATATGTATGGCCTCCTTTAAAGTAAAATGTCTACTTGTCGTTATTATGAAATTTTTAGTTACTGCAACGATGATAGAGTTCTCTAAATTATATTAATACTTATATCTTTTTTCAAATTCTACAGTACTCTGATTGAATCTGTACGTACGTATGTATTTATATTTATAACATGAATTACAAGAAATAATTAATTATTTCTTTCATTTATATTTTCAGAAGAAGTAAACATTAAAATATTAATAAATAGCCTGTACCTGTACTCCAATTAATTTTTATGAGTGCTAGCAAAGCTAGACAGAGAATTCGCAAATATTCTGGGAGTGTGGATAGATAATAATTATAAATAAATAATGCGTGCTTGCAGCACGGTTCTGGTGAGTCCGTATTGCAACCCGGTGGCGTGTAAATTCTTTCGTTGATTTTCTCTGAGGAAATCCCTCATATTTGCTCCGTGCAATTAGGAAATACCTTATCTATATAATCAAAAATGTAAAATTTAGTATAGCGGAATATTTAATTTTAAAACTGCAGGAAAATTCAGCAAGACCCTTATATTAACTTTTTTTGGAACTTTATTTACGATTTTTTTTTTAATCCAAACCGTTATCAGTGAATTGTTAGGCAGTGCGTCAACCCCCAAAACATCAACTTTTGAGCCAGGTCGACTAATGTAATTGTTGTTTGTCAATAAATATATCTACACGTGAGCCTATCCGCCTGAAACATAAACCTCGTTCCTCAAAGCTCATGTTACATAATATACAATTTAATTAAACACATTTGGGAAATAAAAGTTTTGATCTTCCCATACTACAAGAGAATGTATCAGGAAATAAATATTTTCCCGAATATCTATTGTAGAGGATTGGTAATTCCTTGGAGCATTGAATGCTAAATTCTGTTTTTCACATGATGAAAAATAAAATTTAATCATAGCATATTATAACTAGGTATTTTGATGGAGAATTGATGTAATATGTAAATATATTAAATGAAACTATTAGATTTTGTACAAGACTGTTAAATTTAAATATATTCGCCTTTTTACCTCCCGCTTTCCCTTCGTAAGGGGGTATAGGGATAGTGCTAAATATGGCATATCGAGTTTTTGATATTGACCAGGTTTTAAGATCCCTAGAATCCGATTTTAACATTTTCATGCTGATGTCTGTGTGTGTGTATGTGTGTGTGTGTGGGTGTGTGTATGTGTGTGTGTGGGTGTGTGTATGTGTGTCTGAGAGAGTGTATATTTTCTGGGCGCTCTAACTCAAATACTATCATTCAGAAAACGTTCTATTATGGAAAAAAGCCATTAGATTTTGGTGTCAATCGAATAACCGGAAATGGCACTTTACTTGAAGCTCAAAATAGTTTTTCTTCAAAAAATACCTTTAAATGTTATTTTATTTTTTTATATTATAAAAATTAAAGATTATTAAATTTTCTACATTTTTGCATTAATACTTTTTACCTCTCGCTAATAGAGGTATTGGATTCATGCTAAAGATCACATATCCAGATTATAATGAATAAGCACGTTTTAAGGTACCTACAATCCGATTTTAACATTTTTACGATTATGTCTGTGTGTGTGTGTGTGTGCGTGTGTGTGCGCGTGTGTGTGTGTGTGTGTGTGTGTGTGTGTGGATGTATGTGTGTGTGTATGTGTGTGGGACGTTGGAATGACGATTACTCAAAAACTATAAGAATTAATATTTGTTTAACTACGTATTTCCCAATCGGACATTCATGGGAAGAGCTGAAAAGGTTTTGGTAACAATTGGAGAACCGGAAGTAGCAGATTCTTGAAAAAAAAAATCTAAATATTATTTTTTGAAAATTTTTCTTGGTAATATTAAAAAAAATTAAATTCTCAATCTGGTACATTTAAAAAAAATATTATATCTCGTATAGGTTGGGAGATATAGTATATAATAATATAGAATAATAATCTGTAGTAAATCTCGTTGCCAAAGAAACAGTTGATATATTCAAATGTAACTGTAATTGACAGATAAATGCCAAATGTAAGTGTCAAAAATCAGATTTTTCTAGGAGGAACGAATACATTTAATATATATTATTGTATTATTAATTAAATATGTATTTAAATTATAGGTATGTTAATATTACATATATCCTTCATAAATACCGCTAATACTGTCAATGAATTTGAAGAATTTTGAACATATTAGAATAGTAGGACAAAATTTTTCATAGAACAAAAGAAGAAATACAATTTCAATTATTTTTGTGTACAATAAATGTTAAATTCGTTGCTTATAGGGCGCGAGCACTCATGTGACTTTGTTGACCTAGGCAAGCAGATACGCGGATCCGTGACATAATGACGGCTAGTAATTATTTACATAGATGTCTCAATTGTCATATATCATAATTTTTTATTCAAAATTTCAGTATATTCTGATGTTTATTTGTCATAAATAGTATGGAATATACTTGCCGAGGAAAATATTCCAATGGATTTGGAAAATCATAATGTTTTGAATGAAAAATTATGATACTTGACACCTATGTACATTATTAATACCTGTCATTCTAACACGGGCCCATATATTTGTTTGCCAAGGCCAACAAAGTCACATGACTGCTCGCGTCCTATGCAACATAAAATGAAAATGGCGAGAGGTATTGTGCTGGCCACAACAGATTTTTTTATATATTTTACGGAAAAAAATATAAAATAACATATTTTTTTTATCCCGGAGCCTATTTTACCTAATGAACAACCTAGCGATATGAAATTCATTCTTTCAGCATAAAACTATTCACCAGATTACAAGATGGAAAAGAAATACAGATGAAAAATTAATAATTGATTTTGCACTAATTGAGACCAGAGAACTAAAATGTATCAAAAATATGAGTAATGGGAGAAGCCGAAATTTGTAGTGTTCATTTTCTCCTAACAACTTCCTTCAAAAAGATGAGAAAAGGAAAAAAAAGGAAAAATAGCTTTACAAATTAAAAAACGAAAATTACAAAAAGAAATACCAAGAAAGAATAAGGGTAGAACGACACAAATATGACCTCCAATCAGAAGATACTAAACTGCTATGGAAATATTTTAAGGAAATTTGCGTCCAAATCGCGAAAGAAGTATGTGGTACGAAAACATTTTCAAATATTAAGAAACAAATATGATGGTGCTCGGGGTAAATCAGAGAAAAAATTCGAAAGAAGGTGTTTTGGAAGAAATATCTGGCTAATAAAAATATTGCCACTTATACTGAATACAAGGAGCAAAAAAAAAAAAAAATTGTAAAGAACTGCATCGTAACAGCAAAAGGAGAAAAATGGGAAGAATTCGGTAGGAAAATGGAAGCCGATTATTGGGGGAACCTGAAATTGTTCTACAGAGCGTTGAAAAATGTAAGGAAGGAGCAGAAACAAACAATAAAATACATAAGCGACAAAGATGGGAAGATAGTGACGAACGAAACTTAAATAATGGAAGTTTGGCTGAATCATTTTAAATGCATACTCGAGGGCGAAGAAACAACAGAATGTTTGATCGAGAAGACACACTCCGCAACGACTAACTTGAATAATATTGAATACTAGGAAGATGAAAACGCAATTAAGATGAAAACCGGGAAAGCTGCGGTTGATGACGGGATTGGCACTGAAATACTTAAGTCATGGGAGAAGATGAAGTGATGCTACTTCATAAGGTAATAAATGCGGCTTGGAAAAATAAAAATATACCTAGAGATTGAGAAACTGCGGTTATCGTACCCAATAACTAACTTTATATGTGATTTGTAGATTTACAGAAGGCCTTTTACAGTGTACTTAGATACAAATTATGGCAGATATTGCATAAAAAGGCATCGATGACCACCTGATAGAAGCAATAAGATCACCGTATAAAAATTGTAAAAATTACGCAAAAACGAGCAATTTGAGCTCAAGAGAGTTTATAATAACCAAAGTTGTGCGACAAGGAGCAATCTTGAGTTCCCTGTTATTCAATGTTTTAATGGGCGATCTGTCCCAGGAAGTACAGAAAGAGGTATGCGGAGATAGAGTTGGAGTGAGAAAGCTGCAGCTAGTAATAATAAGGGAGTTGATGTACGCAGACGATCTAGTACTACTGGCGGATAATGAATTACAACAACAAAAAACCTTATGTATATGCAATAGAGTTTTACAGGAAAATGCCTTAAGGTCGCCGTCGAAAACAGTGCAAACGTAATTCCGTTCGTTTGATTGAAGGAATTCATTAAAACAAATGCAGCTTTGTTTATTGATTTTGAGAAATATAAATCTAATGGTTGAAATTACTCGTATATTCAATTTTTTATTAACAATAATAATATTTTTTATAATATTAAATCACGTAATAAAAGAAAAAATGGGTTCAAAGTATGTTCGTCATATGCAGATTAAAATTTTATAATGAATAATGAAAAAAAAAAGTTTAATGCAATAAGTAATTGTTATAAACGAATGGAATTACGATATTGCCCTATACTGTAATGAAAATTTAGTGCAGCGTTTTGTCGGAGCGCACTACTGGAGCTCTGCCGTCGTTCTTTCTACATCGCGCTCGCCACCACCCCTCCTCAGGTCATACCCACAAGCTATAGGCAGGAAAGGAAACGATTTCGCATGAAATTTTGTTGGCTCGGTCCGATTGGAGGCTAGCATCAGTTTTGAAATTTTATGCGCCAAGTTTATAAACAAATATAAATTTGGCCAAAAAAGCAACTAGAAGAACTTTGTTGGATTCGTATGACGTTCCCAATCAAATGCCACAAAATTCTGAAGTATTAATTACATAGTTTGGAAGATGGCACTCATAATTCAGATGATTTAATTAATTTGGAAGATGTTTGGTGCCCAAAAAATGTATACGAAAGGTTTTTTAATACTCCTTTTTGTAAATGTTTATGAGTAGTTTATATAGTGTAGGATTGGCAGATATGTACCAATAAAATGTTCTAAATGTTGACCAATTATAACCAAAATCTAATAAGCTCTTCATTTGGATATAAATAAAAGGAATACGAAAGAATTATAATTTTTAGAATTGTAGTGTTCGAGTTATCGTCACACACACGCACGCACGCACTCACATACACACACACACAAACACACACGGGCACACACACACACACATCATCGTAAAAAATGGTAAAATCGTGCTCTACGGACCCAAAAACGTGACGGAAGGTGAAAACCTTTTCAGCTCATCCCATGAATGTCCGATTGAGAAATACGTAGTTAAACAAATATAAAGTCTTACAGTTTTTGAGTATTCGTCCTTCCAACGTCTCACACACATTCACACACACACACACACATTCATCCACACATAAGCTCTTCATTTGGATATAAATAAAAGGAATACGAAAGAATTATAATTTTTAGAATTGTAGTGTTCCAGTTATCGTCACACACACACACACACACAAACACACACACACACACAGACAGACAGACATCTTAAGATGTTAAAGTCGGATTGTAGGGACCTTAAAACGTGCTTATTCATTAAAATCTGGATTTGCGATTTTTAGCATGAATCCAATACCTCTCTTAGCGAGAGGTAAAAATTATGTATTGTAAGTGATCCTAATCCTACGAGTTAATTTCCTTTGAGAAAACCATAACAGGTAATAGAATTGTGCAATTAGGATATGTTCTAAAATGGGCCATGAAATTACAGTTGGATCACTCTAAAATTTGCACTATGGGTCACTTATATCCGTACAAAGAAACCTGCAGAGGATTAGGTCTGGTAAGCCAAATATGCTTCAAATGTTCAATGCTATTGAAATTTCTAATTACACCGAAGATCCAAATAAAGATAAATCAGAAATAAATATTGATTGCGTATAATATAGCAACTGGTATCTCTGAATAAGGATACATTTTACAAAATTGAACATGATCTTGAAAAGGTATATCTTCCTCCTAATAAACTCACTAATAACTTTATTTAGCTGATTAATAAAAAATATCTCGGAAACATAAACTTCTGTCACTTATATCATAACCATAAAATTCCTTTCATAAACGATATTTTTTAAGCTGTGCCTGGCCTCCCTGCGTCGGTATCGGTATTAATCCCGGTTTTCTAATTATGTCGTAGCCAAATTGTAAAATGAGCCAAATTATTAAACACCTAGGCATTTTACAATATGGATAGACGTTTTAATAAATGAAGAATAGCTTTCATACAAACTAAGTGCACACGAGTAGTCAGATTGTAAATCATCGTAGTCAACAAAGATACCTAACTATAACCAATAACAGTATAACGACAATACACAATAATGTACAAGCTTGGTATCATGGTTTTACAGTACATAGATAAGTCAAACAAACATTTATTTGAAAATCTCTGACTAGGTTATAATTTCAGCATGCGGCGATTCATTTACGATCTTACATCGTTTGAGAATAACTAATAATATGTAAGTTACCGCTGTTCAAACTGATGAGTTGCAGCTCCCAGGCGTCGAACCCGATACCTGAGTTTTCCGTTTCCAGAGTTTATAGACTTTTGAGTAATTTTAGTTTAGTCAGAGTGAAGAATCCAAATAAGTAACATTAAAATATAATAAATGTAATAATTCATATTTTCATTAAATAATTTTTAGGTGTAATAAATGATAGTTTTGATGTATAATAAATTTGTAGCGAAACGGATTATCTTTGATTGATAATCCTATCGTTACAATGTGTAAAATAAACTTTTTGTAATTAAATTGTATAAATGTTGTAAATATAATTTTATTAAGTAATTTTGACTGTCTGGTACAATGAATACACAATTAATGATGTTTTGGTTGTCAGCTGCTCCAAGGTAACCTCGGAACAGCTGAACAACAATGGGCGAGGGTAACGTGGCGGATAACTTACTAAATATATTGAATACTTGATCCGCCACATTACCCCCTACCCAGAGAAACGATATACATAATTCTTAATATCTATAATTAACAATGGTTCCTCTTCTGTTCCACGGTTCTGGTGCGTGTGGGCATGGAGGAGTTTTAAACCCGTTAGGGTAAGATGTATGCTGGTTTTAGTCTGTTTATTGAAACGGTTTGTGGTTTTTTGTTTATTTCCAAAGTGAAATAATTGTTATGTCTATTGATTATTTTGTATGGGCCATCGTAATTTTGTTGGAGGGGTGTTTTGATTGCGTCATGTCGTATGAATGCATATTCTGTTTTGAATAGGTCTGGATTTATGTATGCGTTTTGTTTTTGTTGTAAATAGTTTGTTGTTGGCACTGGAAGGTTTTTCATATTCAGTTTTAGTTTAGTTAGGTAGGCTGGAAAGTCTAATTTATCTTTTGTTGTATTGTACGCTTTATCTTTAAATTCTCCTGGTAATGTTATATTTGTTCCATAGACCATTTCCGCTGCTGTACCATTGAGTGGTTCTTTGTATGTTGTTCGTATTCCTAATAATATTATTGGAATGTTGTCGAACCAATCCTTGGCATTGTAGCAGGATTTTAATGCGGATTTTAGTTGTCTATGGAATCGTTCTATCATACCATTGGATTCCGGATGATAAGCTGTTGTACTGATGTGTTTTGAGCCTAATAGTGAAGTTAAATGTTTAAAAAATGATGATTGAAACTGTGGGCCTCGATCCGTTGTAATAGTGGATGGTACCCCAAATCTTGATACCCAGCCGGTTATAAATGCGCGAGCTACTGTTTCGATTTTCGTGTCTTTCAAGGGAATTACCTCTGGCCACCTGGTGAAGCGATCGATGCATGTTAGTAGGTATGAGTGATTATTTGAGGTTGGTAGAGGGCCTACCAAATCTATGTGTATCATGTCAAATCTTTTTGACGGAGTGTCAAATTTGCCTAAAGGTGCTTTAGTGTGTCTAGTAACTTTGCATTTTTGGCATGTTACACAAGTTTTTGTCCAGTCTCGTAAGTTAGTGTTCATGTTTGGCCATATAAATTTGGTAGCAATGAGTTTTTTTGTCGCATTTATGCCGGGATGTGTGAGGCAGTGGAATTTTGCAAATATGTCTTTGCGAAATTTAGAGGTAATGTAAGGTCGTGGTGTGCCGGTCGACGTGTCGCAACAAATGAGTATTTTGGAGTTGGGAAGTTCGAAATTTTTGAATAAGAGGTTATTTGTATTTGAATTTTTGAGTGTGTGCAATTCTGTATCATTTGTTTGATCTTTGGCAATAGATTCGTAATCTATTGTTGTAGTTTGATTTATATTGTTTATTGTATTTCTTGATAGAGCGTCGGCTACTGGATTGTTTTTACCGTTGATGTGACGTATGTCGTTTGTGAATTGTAGAATATAGTCCATTTGACGTATCTCTCTCGGACAATATGTGTCAGAATTTTTATGTAGGGCGTAAGTTAGGGGTTTATGATCTGTTATTATATGAAATGGTCTTCCTTCTAGGAAATATCTAAATTTTTTATAGTTAGATATATTGCTAATAGTTCTCTACCAAAGGTACTATATTTCTTTTCGGTGGGTGTAAAACTTGTTGAAAAGAAGGCAATAGGGTGCCATGTGTTGTCGTAGTATTGTTGTAATACGGCGCCGACTCCGTTGTCTGATGCATCGACCATTATGTTGGTCATTGCGTGTTGTTTAGGGATTGTTAAGGTTGTGTAATTGATTAATGCATTTTTTAAGTTTTTGAATGCTTGTTTAGCTGTTTGATCTAAATTTAAGGTGCTGGAGTTAGTCTTTTTGTTGTCTATTAGTTGATTTAAGGGTTGTGCGATAATTGAGCAATTTGGGATGAATCTGTGATAAAAGTTTATTAAACCCAAGAATTCTCTTAGTGATTTTTGAGTTTTTGGTTCTGGAAAGTGTTTGATGGATTCAATTTTTTTTTGTACTGGTGTGATGTTGTTTTTCGAAATATGATGTCCTAAAAATTCAATTTCTTTTTGTCCAAATTGACATTTGTTTTGGTTGATAATGATGCCGTATAGTTGGAGTCTATTGAAGAGAGTGTTTAAATGTTTTTCGTGTTCTTCTGGTGTGTTACTCGCAATGAGTATGTCATCAATGTATGCAAAGCAGAATTCTAGACCACGTGTTACCTCATCGATAAAACGTTGGAATGTTTGTGCAGCATTGCGAAGACCAAAAGGCATGACTAAATATTCGTATAGGCCGAAAGGTGTTGTTATAGCTGTTTTTTCAATGGAGTCTTTATGCATTGGAATTTGACGGTAAGCTTTTGTTAAATCTATTTTTGAAAAAATTGTTTTATCTTGTAAGTTTATCACGAAGTCTTGAATATGGGGTAAAGGATATCTGTCTGGTAGTGTTATGTTGTTTAACGCTCGAAAGTCTCCGCAAGGTCTAAATAAGTCCGGGGGTGGTTTTTGTACAAGGTGCAGTGGTGATGACCAGTTGCTGGTGGAAGGCCTGATAACTCCCATGTCTATTAATTTATGGAATTCATTTTTTGCGAAATTTAGACGTTCGGGTGGTAATCGGCGAGGCTTTGAGAAAACAGGTGAGCCATCTGTCAGAATTTGATGGGTCACCTTGTGTTTAATTTGACGTTTTACTTTGAAAGGATCTGTCAAACTTGGAAAGTTAGAGAGCAATCTCTCGTATTTGTTTGTGTTTTGAATATTTGTAGATAAATTACAAATAGGAACAAAAGATAATTTAGAATTGTCTGTTAGACGTTTATTACGTAAATCAATACTGAGATTAAAATGATGGATAAAATCTGCACCTAAAATTGAATATTTGACGTTGGCTATAATGAATTTCCAGGTAAATGTTTTTTGTAATCCTAAGACTAACGTTAGTGTAGTGCTTCCGAATGTAGCTATATTGGAGTGATTGATGGCTTGTAGGGTTAATTTTTGTTTTAGATGATGATGTGTAGTGTTTGGGGTAATTATACTTACCTCCGCGCCCGTATCCACTAAGAATTTTCGTCCGGATATTGCATCAGAAACGTGGAACAGGAGGGAAGGTGAAGAATTGCTAACACTGAAAATGACGTTAGTATTAGGGGTAGGAAGCAGTGGATATTTGGTTGTAGGACTTATCTCTTTTCTTGGTTTGTTGGTAGTCCATTTGCATGGGGCCACGCATTTTTTGGCTTTATTGCCAAATGTCAGATGATACCAGCAGTATGGGCTAGAAGAACTTGTATCTTGACGTTCTGTTCTGCGCGGTGTCACTGGTAATTTTGTAATGATTTTATTGAGTTCTTGTATATCTTTTTTAATTTCTTGTAGCTCATCCACCTGTGAAGTTACTGTTGCGATGGATTGTCTTGAAATTTCCATAATTTTGTCTGCTATGTCAGCTTTCTTTTCGAGATTGACAGATGACGTTGTCAACATTATCTGTACATCTTGAGGTAATTTTTGTAGAAATAGTTCTTCAAGGAAGGCGTTGTCGATAGATTTGTCTCCAATAAGTTGTCGCATTTGACGTAGAATTTGGGAAGGTTTTTTGTCACCTGATTCAGACACAGAAAATAATTTTTGAAATTTCTCTTTGTCAGATAACGTAGTTCTGGTAATGAGAGCTTGTTTTAATGTGGAGTAAGGATTTATTTGTGGCTGACGTATAATAAGGTCACGAACTTCTACTGCTTGGTCTGGTCTCAATGAGGTGATAATTTTTAAATATTTGTCTGTCTCGGAAGAAATTCTGTGAGCGGTGAATTGAGCCTCTGCCTGGGCGAACCATAGCTCCGGGTCGTTGGGCCAGAATTCGGGTAGTTCGAATTGTTGTGTAGCCCCGATTAATGGAAGGGCTGTCGCTGGAGAAGGAGGTGCTGTCTCTGGAGAAGGAGGGGCTGTCGCTGGAGAAGGATCTTGTGGAGAAGCCTGTTCAGTCATATTGGAGATATTAGTAAGGTAGAGTATAACGAGTATTGAAAAGAAGGGCGGATCCCTTCTCGGAGTCACCAATTTGTAGCGAAACGGATTATCTTTGATTGATAATCCTATCGTTACAATGTGTAAAATAAACTTTTTGTAATTAAATTGTATAAATGTTGTAAATATAATTTTATTAAGTAATTTTGACTGTCTGGTACAATGAATACACAATTAATGATGTTTTGGTTGTCAGCTGCTCCAAGGTAACCTCGGAACAGCTGAACAACAATGGGCGAGGGTAACGTGGCGGATAACTTACTAAATATATTGAATACTTGATCCGCCACAAATTCACAATAAAAAACCCATTTTAAAAATACTATTTCGGATTGTCTAAATATAACTTGTATTTACTAAGGTGGCAGCAATATTTGGCATTGGTGGTGCAGGTTGCGACGAATTACTACAGCTTACCATTGATGATGTCCTGGATTGGGTAACGTCACTCGCAATTACAATACGTGAGTCGAAAACAAAAATTCAGCGAATATTCTCTATAATTGATAATAAAGAAAAAAAACGAATTATTTACATACCTACGGAAAATATGCGAACTTGGACCAAACCATACACTCCATACGCGGTGTATATATTATAAACATCAATTAATTAATGTACTTACTGTTTCAACACATTCGTTTTTATATTTGTATATCGTATGATCGTCCTGTATTTGGGATCTTGTATCCTGTTAGATTGATATATTAATAAATAAAATAAATAAATAAGTACAGCAAGTATTCTTCACAAGCTGTGGGGAAAAATACATTGGGGAAAATACCCTACAATATAACAACGTTTCTTAAATTATCAAGTCCTGCAAATTATACAGGACATTACTTTGTATTTCCTCCGCCACCTTACTTGTTGATGCTGGATGGGACATATTGAGCCTTAAGAGGCATGGAGGATGGAAATCCTCAAACATAGCGGACGGCTACATTGAAAACTCGATAAAAAGAAAAATTAAGACCGCTAAAATGATTTTAGCTGTAAACAATAACGGAAACATGGTTCCTTCAACTTCAGGTGACACAAGTTCCTTGAGAATGAAGGCAAATACTGAAGTATGGAAAGAATATGCAAACGAAGTAGTAACAGAAAATACCGAAGATATTACAATCATTAGTAGAGAAGGAAAGAACACTAGCTTGCCAAAAATTACAAATAATAATTGTCAAAATTGCCATACACATATTTATATTAAATGAAATTATAATATATGTTAATAAAATTAAAAAATAAATACTTTGTTTTCGTTTATAGGAATGTGCTTCATTCTTACTATTTTTATATGCTGTTACTGATAGTCCCTTTCGTTAAATAATTAATTTTACCGTTTGTATATAAAATGTATTTAACACGGGAGTAAAATGTCATTATATGCCTCCAGCGATTGCATCCTTCGCTCTCGACAAATAATGATGAACTTTACTCCGTTGATATATAAACTATTTTTTTATGCAATTCGAGTAAAAAGTATCTTATTTCAAACATAGAATTTGATGCACTCGCCCATGTTTCGTGCTGTCAAATTTTTCTATTCAAGAAATAAGACTATACTTTTATTCATATTGTATAAATAAACTATTGTGTTATTAATTCTTAAAAATAGGAATTTCGAGTTTTTCCTTGAAATGTTGAAATAGTACTCAGTTAGTAATGGATAAAATAATTATTAAAATTTAAGGCCGAAAGATATGATGTCAGGCATCATTGCGGTATAACAAAGTGAAAACAGAAATACTATACCGTTCAAATCTCACATAATTCTCGGTGTAGTCATTTGTGATTGATAAAAGTCATTTCCGTCATTACCCGAACTGTAAAGAGGACAACATCACTGGTTTACTCGTACATAAAAATAAACAATTGCCTTAATTTACCTACATATAAAAATGCAAAAATTACAGCATTTCATTCATCTAATATTGTATGAATCTTACATGGCAGATAGAAACAAATGTAAAATAGCATAAATACAATATAATAGCAAAACATCATGTTTTTGTTAAAATATTTTTTGATGTACCTCATCAATTTATCAGTAAAAATTCATTATACCCACATTTCATTTACAATGTACAATATATTCACTTATTTTACATAATGTTCCTTGAAAAATCAATACACACATTATTACATACATTGGATATAAATACAATGTAAACACCGCTGAAATGTAACAAAAAATTCTCCTACTCATTTAAAAAAAAAACTGGGTCAGCATAATAAATCATGGTTGGCTTTATTCCGCGGCCTACCTTGCGAAGACAGACGGGCCTATATTTAAATTCATCAATAGATTAGCACGGATATGCTGATTTATTTTAGTGCTTTTTCCGCACGAATGTTTTCAGAAGAAAAGGTATTTAAAATTTTCATGCATGCACACTGGTTGGTCTGTTTATGTTTCTCCTGTCCTGTTAATATTTGACTGGGTCGATGTATTTGGTTAGAATTTTAGAAATAAATCGATATAGGTCATTATGATTTGAACTAGTAACAGCGTCATACATCACGGTTGCTAATGACATATGATGACTGCGACCTAATTACTGGAAAACTGATTAGTAATTAATTTAGAACACACACACACATCGTATATTCTATCAATCTGGACAACAGACTAAAATATACCATTACCTTTACAAATAAATCTTGTTACGTACTTCGCGCAACGCGATAAGAACAACGCACCCTAGCTGGTTTGGTGTGCGGCCGCTAACTTGAAACAGTGGAGGTGGGAGCGGGTTAAAATTAAGTGAACCCCCGAAAAGGGGTTGAATGGGCGCCACGTAATTTTTAACGACAAAATTACGAAAACAAAAAAAAGATCGTTACCTACCGTTATTCTGTAGTCGCCTGAAAACGTCCAAAAAAAGGTTTTCTGAAATAACACTCAAGGTTTCCCAGAAAGAAATGTAAATGAATGTAATAATATAAAATGTACAAATGTTTCGCGACGCGAAAAAGCCCGTAACCGGATAGACAGATATACGTCTATTGTTGGCCATCCGTCGACGCAGGCGAGTTACAGCCAGTTGCAGTCGGCGGACGAACAATCCGCGAGCGACAAAAAGAAATAACAATAAATATAAAAAACGTATATGATACTTGTGTGCTAGGCACAACAATTAATTATTTATATAGATGTCCACAAGAGATAACGTGGAAAGAAAATAATTGTAATCCTCTGTAGAGCCTGACTCCTTCCAAAACTCGGGTCGTCCTGCCACGAAGCACGTGGTACACACACAGGACACCACACCAGGAGAGCGAGTCACTAAAAATCCCGGCGCTAATAATCCGCGTAGGCGAAACCACATAGGGGTGCAAGATAGCGCTCGGAAAAATTATTTACTTTACGTATATGAAAAAGAGCACCTCGACAATCAACTGTCTTACATCAAGACCAACCCACGAATCACCGGAAAATCTAACTATCTTTTTTTTAAACTCAAAAAGTTCACAGCGGAAGAAGAAAGAAAGAAATAAAGAAATTGAATATAAAGAAGAAATTTAAGAGGTAAAGACCCATTCCCGACAATATACTTTGAAGACAAAACAATTATTGATGCAAATAGAGGAATAAAATATATTCAAAATATAATATAAACAAACAGTACTGCAAATATGTTAGAATTATTAAATAAGGAAATTAAAATGAACTCTGATATTATTTATTTAAAGTTTTGTAAAGTGGAACTAGTTGCCAGTGTAAACATTACTTTAATTTACAGACATCTGAAGGTTAATAACGCGCGCTGTGTGTTGTCAAATATTATAAACAATAAAAGTTCATGACAACTTATTTGTAATACGAACTACTAAATTAAAGCAACAATGAAATGGATAGGTATGTTACTAACTAGTCTCCAACAATGTACTTTATATAATTCAATTTTGCAGCTATACTTTAAACGATAGTACCCTACAAAAATATTATCAATATTGCCGTGAAGAGCTTGGAAATAAAAGAGCAGAATGAGTAATAAGGTAGAACAGAAGGAAATAAGAATTAAAGAAGAGGAAAGAACGTAACGAAACGACAGCCAAAATGGTAATGTAACAATTAAGAAAGGATAATCGGAAACAGAAGGAAGAGTAAAATATGAACGTAACAATCTATGTAATTTTACATAATATACAACACATTATAATGTTCAAAAATCTGATGTGGTCAGCACAATACCTTCCGTCAATTCTGCGTATTATATACAAATTCCATACATAAATTTTCTTGCAAAAGATTCTAAATTTCAAGTAAAATTATTTCATAAACAAGCTATGCAAATTGCACTTGACACTAACATCTTCTTCTTCTTTAGCTTATCCCATTCGTTAGGGGTCGCTATTTTTTATTTTATTCTTCCATTCATTTCTGTTTTGTGGGTCGTTCTCATCCGGTTGCTTTTCTCTCAAGTCTTCCGCAATACAGTCCTTCCATTTTATCTTTGGTCTTCCTCTGCTTCCTCCAATTTCTATTACGACCCAGATCATCATCTACGTAAGCTTATTTCAAAGGTTGAAACGTTTTTGTGAAAGTTCTCCCCAGTTTCACGCAAAATTTTACGTTGTATCGTTGCTCCAGAAAATCGCACATTTCAAAAATGGCTACTAATACATAAACACGTTGCACTCAAATAACATTATCACGAAAACTAAACCAGATATCAATAATCCAACATGTGGTTATAGAGGAGGTTATGTGCAACGCAATGATGCCAACCGCATATCACTAAATATCTCCGTTGGCACATAATTAAAAATCTTCGGTTATTTTATGAACAGACCTCGTATCCATTGAAAATGAAATATAAAATGCTATCAATTTGTATATATACTAGAATAATCTTCAATATTTATAATAACATTAAATGTGTAAATAATATTTCACAGTTTGTTTATAAAATAATTTTACTGGAAATATAGGATCTTTTGCAAGAAAATTTATGTATAGGGCGCGAGCAATCACGTGACTTGCTGACCTTGGCAAGCAGATATGGCGGCCCGTATCAGAATGACAGCTATTAATTATGTCCGTAACTGACTAATGTCATAATTTTTCATTCAAATTTTTTGGTATTTTATGAATCCTTTTCTCGGCAACTGAATTCCATACTCCTGATAACAAATAAACCACATGAAATAAAAAACTCATGAAATTTTGAATGAAAAATTATCACATTTGTCAGTTACGAACGTAATTAATTGCAGTCATTTTGACACGGGTTCCCATATCTGCTTGCCAAAGTTAGCAAAGTCACGTCACTGCACGTGTCCTATACATAAATTTTCTTGCAAAAGATCCTATATTTTCAGAAAAAATATTTCATAAACAAACTACGCAAATTACACTTGACACTGACATCTTCTTCTTCTTCTTTAGTTTTTCCCATTCGTTAGGGGTCACTATTTTTTATTTTCTTCTTCCACTCTTTTTTGTTTTGCGTGTATTTTCAGTTCCTTTTCTCTCAAGTCTTCCGAAATACAGTTCTTCTATCTTATATTTGGTCTTCCTATGTTTCTTCCAGCTTCTATTACTAAGCTACTCATTTTTATTCCTATATATATTCTGCCTCACGACATGTTCAAACCAATATAATTGTCTCTCTTATATCTTTCTAGAAACTTCTAACATTAGAGTTATTTCCCTTATTCTTTCATTCATTTACTTTTATTGATACTGACATCTGTCAATTTGAATTATTTGAATATATTAGCAGTTTCTATGGTTAAGTTAGCATAGCTGGCTGATTTATAATATTTAATATCTTTATAAATCTTTAACTCTATATCTGTTGAATATGAAATATAAAACGCAATCAAATCGTATAGAGAATAATATATTCATTAGGTTAAATAATATTTAACTAAGTTTTCTCAAGAAAAACTGTTAAAATCTTCAAATGAGGGTACTTCCGGTTGACCAATTATTATCAAAACCTAATCAAGTCTGCATATGGTTGTAAGGAAGAGGAATACGAATTGTAATTTTTGGATTTCTAGTATTGGAGATATCGTCGCCGAAACGGCGGTCACATACACACGAACACACACACACATGCACACATGTCCACACACTCACACACACACACGCACACACACATACAGACATTATCGTAAAAATAGTAAAATCGTATTGTAAAGACCCTTTAGTTAACCCACACATCAAATATAAACCTAAAACGTGCTTATTCATTGAAAACTAACTTTCAGTTTTTTTGACCAAAGACAATACCCTCCTTACCTATAAGTGACGGAAGGTAAAAAGCATTACTTTATTTGCAATCTACATTTTTGAACAATTTTTGATACGAAAATAATATTATTCGACTAATCATGAAAGTTCTACTACCTCGCAAGTTGTTATCAGTATGCGTTGCTTCTTACTACGATTCCCATAAATATGACTATATCTTTCATTACGTTATAAACAGGGCCGTAGCAAGGAGCTGATGGGCCCGGGTTCTAAACCATCTGATCGGGCCCCCTTATAATTAACAATAAATGAAAATGTTTACATATTGATATAATATTTATTTTAAAACAAAACTTATACAATACAGTAAGATCAAAAACCTAAACATTACTCAATAAAACAAATCAACAAGTATGTATATTCCCTTTGAAGTGTATAACCACATTAGAACATTATTTTCCTTGATTTCGCATTCGCAAATTTTGAAATTAGTTCGTTTAAATTTAGCGAGTACGCTTTTGCATTTTCAATAGAAAATATTGCAAGAGATGATAGTCTATTTTGACCCATTGAAATCCTCAAATAAGTCTTCATTAATTTCAATTTTCAAAAAGATCGTTCTGCAGAAGCAAATGCCACGGGAATAGTTAAGAAAAGAAAATAGAGCGTTATTGTATCTGTAAAGCTACTATTGAATGAACAATTGTCAATTAAAATAAATTTTATTAAATCTTTTACCGAATTTATATTCGTAAGCTCATTAGAAAAACAAGATCGGAAACTAAGTAATTGATGAGATAGTATATCTGAAATATCAGTCTCATAAATTGTACCTTGTACCTATTTCTTCTGCCATTTCATGTATTTGTGCATCAGTGGAATTTAATAAAATATCTGTTTCTAAAATTTTAAATATTGCTGCTATTTGCTGTAGACCAACCGACATATTATTTAATTGATTAATAATATATCTATTGTCTTCTAAAAAATATCGATTCTAAAAATAACTTCATTAGTTTCAAAAATTATTCCGTTTGCTGCTTCATCAAAATATCGTTTGGGTTTGCGAATACGTTTTTTTGGGAAAATTCAGGATTTATACCCCATTTAATTGGTATATTAATAGCTTTTTCATTTGTTTGTAAGAATTAATTTCGAAGTTTGCATTTCATTATGAGCATCATGCAACCATTCTATTCGTAGTAGCGCAGTAAATAGATATAATTATACAGATTACAGCATTATAAATTGAGGGTTTACGGGTCCTTTCGCGGAACCCTGGTAGCTACGGCCCTGGTTATAAACTAATAAAACTGCATGATTTTCCTTAGTTAATATGTATTACAGCGGTAAATATGGTAAACGAATAGAACTGCCACTGGGTTCTCGAGAACTATAAGAGATACGATGTCGGTTAAATAGTACATATTGTAACGTCACCGCCACCGCCGCTCCGTAGCCCTCGCTGCCGCCGCGCCATAGCTGGCGCCGCTGTGTCGCGCCGAATGTCCGCGCGTAGCAGACTTGATAGGACAGATCGCGGTGACGTGATCTATTGTGCATGTTGTTTACCTCGCGAAGTGTTCTAGTAGGTTCGAGTAGGTTCGAGAACTAAAGTCGCCAGGTATATAACCCGTCGCCAAAGCCAGCGAACACAGTCTGTGATATAAAGGCAACGAGTAAAGAAGTCTGATATAAATAAGCGTCGTGTTGGTGATATAAACAAATAGTCGACAAGAAGGGAACATAAATAAATGTAATTAGTGACATAAATAGTAGTGTTAATTGTTTAAATAAATAATCTTAGTGTTTAAGTGTCTTATAATATTCTTAGTCTTTAAATTAGTGTTAATATTTGTTTATTATAGTGTTAGTTAAATTTAGTATCTTTTAATTATCTTTTTAATATTTATTTATCGTTTAATAAACGTATTCTTTTAACTAATAATATTTCTCCGATTATTTACACTTCACCCATATAAATAAAACGTTACAATATTGTGCACTTTTATGGAGCATCTCTGATGTACTTTTGTTTTTCCAAAAATTTTCATAGGGCACTAGATAATAAAGAAAAACCAAATTTTGTTGATTTTTCATTTTTAAATAACCTCTTAACAAGTTCTAACTAAAGAAGTTAGATATTTCTATTACTTAACCAGTGGCGCACGAAATATTTTTTTATATCCGTAAATTTTCCAAATATAACACAAAACTATATATTTTCTAATGTTAGTTTCTAAAAATTCATTACTTTTTTCTCTTTTCAACAATGTAAATGCTATTGCGTTTTGTAGGTATTTGTTTTACTTCAAAATTTATTTATTTTGAAAATATTGGTAAGATTTGTTTAGAAATATTCCTTTTCTTTAAGTAATTTATTCCGTTAGAAAAATTTTCCCCAAAAAATCAATGAAATTCATTTTTGTGATGTTTATAATGTAATTTGTAAGTATGAGATTAATATGAAAATATTGGGAAAGTTAGTTATAAAATGAATTATATCAATCAAATACAATATAATCAATATAAATAATAATGTATTTTTTGTGAAATAATTATAAAATTCGGGAAAACTAAAGTAAAAATTAAATTTTGGGAGTAAAGCAAATAGGAAACACAATGGCTGGTACCACAAGCCTGGTTTTAACTAAAACGCTGTTTTAAGAAATGTCAAATTCAAATTTCAATATTTAATTTCATCCTTATGTTTAAAGAGCGATTTTTTAAAAATATTTTTTTCAATATAAACTATGTTCTGCTTTAAAATCATATTTTGATGAATTTAATATTATTTTTTATTAATATTTGTTAAGACACAGCGCGAGAAGAGGTTGGGGCCTACAGAGTTCGACTCTCAAAAAATAACTCGAAGGACCAATGATGCGTGAGAGCCCTAATCCCCAACAGTTAATAGTGTTGACCTCTGATGCGCCTACTGTTGATAGTAAATTGATATAGGAACTGTGAAATGTGCGCTGGTTCAGTGACGTGTCGGTAGATTGGGATAATTTCGTGGCGGTGTAAATGGGTGCGAAACTAAAGATGTATGTGATGATTGTGTGTGACAATGTATGTAAAGCGAACAGAAAGTAAATACGAGGAGGAGTAAATAAGGGTAGACACTCTTCACCTGCACGAGCGATATGCAGGACTTACACAAGATGGTATGGTAGCTCTTAGGACAGATAGGATATAAACACAAAGGGCCAAAAGATAGATTAGGATAGCGAAGCTAAAGCCAAACTCTTATTCCTAACAACAGCACAGAAAACGAAGCAAAAATTAGAACAAATATATGTATATATAGCAGAACTAGCTCTTATAAAACAGAATTGTAAATATGGTAGACTTAGTAACGAAAACTAATTGAAAATTAAATACAGTAAAATATAAAGTGCCGCGTATTAACAAATGAACGTCGATTTATTATATGTGAATTTATAAATAAATTATGACAAGTAAAGGGTTAATAGATACTAAAAAATAATCTAAAATTAAATAACAAAGTTGCACAAATAAGCGAAGAATTATAAGGATAATGTGTGCACTTAATACCTTAAGATTAACCCACAAGCAAACAAACGACAATTTAAATACAATCGAGTGATTATATATTGTTTATAGTTAAGTTGTAATTCCTAACTAAATGTGAAAATATAGTGAACAAAATGCCTTATTAATTGTGCCAAAATGAGACTAAAAAAATAACAATACAGCGAATAGATAATAAGCGTTTGTAAGAATAGGAAATGAATTAACAAGAGTACAAATGCGTGTCAAATGGAAATACACTACTCTAAACTAAGATATCGCCAACACATAATGCAAAAGGTAATAAATATATGAGCTATTGACAAAGATTACAGATTATATTCACAATGCAATTGATAATTAAGACGAACGTAAAGCAGAAAATTTTATACTACAAAATTTGGTTAAAGAATAGTGCACATGTAAAATTGTATTTTATAGTGTATAACAGTAAGTACTTACTGTGTTGTAGATGTGAAAAAGTGTTTAAAGAATACCTGATATTCGTGAGTAGTGAGTAACACCCGCCTTCCCGCAGCGGAATGCAGACTAATTAGTGGGGGGTAATTGTGAGGCAATTTGTTGTTGTGGAATTTTGTTTATAAATGTTATTTATAGTCAAGAATGTGAAAATTTTTGGTTTTGCATCAGAGTTCAGGGTTAGTGTTCGATTTGATAATTTATTTTTAAATGTAATGGACTAATAGGTATAACCAGGTACTTAATTGTATTGTGGATATTTTCTAATGACGTTAAGAAAATTTGTGTACGATGAACTAGGTAATTCGCTTTAATGTGGATATATTTTGTGAAAGGTAATTAGATAGTTTGATATAACGTTATGATATGAAAAATATATGTAGGAAAGTCAGAGAGTTGTCCACATATTTACTCATACTGGTCTCATCATAGGGATTTTAAAATTTCTATTACCTGGTCCGAAATTTCTCTTTTCGAATATATAAAATTGATTCAATGTAATAATTACTCAAATACATAACAATATGTTTAGCTAAATGAAAGATGGCAATCATGTTGATATGTTAGTTTAATAGGGATTTTAAATTTTCTATTACCTGGTGACAAGCTACTTAAATTTATTTGGGAAGAACATTCTGGAATAAGCACAATTCTTGGAAATTTACGTATAATTATTTGTCGGAAATACGAGTATATTTTGATATTACTTTCTCTAGTCATAATGCCATTGTTTAATTTTTTTTGAAAGTACCTACATTTATTTTTAGAATCATGGCCATTAAATTTTTTACAAAATGTACTTTGTATTATTCTTCGAAAATGTGTAACTTTCTACTTGTAATAAATAAATATTTGTTTTAAAAATAGATTGGGAAATATGCCCATAATATAATAATTAGTCACACTGTGTAGGATGTTGTCACAAATTTTGAAGTTTATTCAATGCTCAAAATTAAGTATCCTGCAATAGCGTATAAAGAATTTTGTTCTGAAATATTCAAATAACATTTTGTAATTGAAAATTAGAAAGGAAGCGGACGTTTTCACATGATGGCACAGTATTTGTTGCTACTAAATCCAAAAAGTCTGATAAAAATTCTCTTTCATATTTATCATAACTAGATAAACATCTTTTAAATACTGCGAAACAGTTAAATTATTTTTAAACTACTGTACATTTGGTATTATTTGTTTATAGTTTTGATCTTATTGTTAAATAATCTTTGATTCACTTACCACAAATTGTGTATATGCATTTAAACTGTACTACCAAGTATGTACTTAAAAACTATGACGTTATAATTAACAGAAATGAAATTAAACAATAATAATTAAATAAATTCAATAAAAACTGCGAAACACGCACGAACTCTTATACTACATCGCTAGCTAAACTGGACCCGAATGAAACAAATATGGCATCACTCTCATTGCATACACTCTAGCAAAATCCATATACCTGGAAATATCTTTTATTTTAAGTATTTTTCTTTAAAATAATCTATAAACGGTTGATAGAGATAAAACAATGCTTGTCAAATGCTCGCTAATCACCCTTAATCACTATTCATACTAGCGGTCAATGTATTTATTCTAACCTTATATGCTGAGGTACATATAAACAAGATGTGATAAAACTAGTAGGTAATTATTAAATAAAAATAATGATTGTTATTCCGATCATCCAATTATACAAGCGATTACTTACGCAACTATTCTAATATAATATACAAGTACTTCAGTCTTCTTAGTCGGGTGCCAGTCAATATTTTTAATTTATTAGAAAATCAATTTCATATTTTTCGTCTAGGCATCAGACGTTGCGATACATATATTAAATATTCCTTGTATTATAATTTTTATTTAATAATTCATGTACCTACGGTTAAGTTTTGTTTCAAAATGAACCTTGTAACTTTTATCTATTTAGGAACACCTAAACTAAATATTCAATTTGTAGCAGTAAAACAATCAAAATATATGCTAAATCTTCTAAACCCCAGTGCAAGTATGTTTACCTATTCTAAAAGCATTTGGTTACTTTAATTCAAATTTTCAATATGTCGGAAGCAGACAAATTTATATAAAATCTTATGTGGCCAACACATGACCTTCCGTCTATTCTATGTATTTTATATAAATTACTCACAGATAAGGTACTGGCCTGCAAAAGATTATATATTTCCAGTAAAATTATTTCACAAACTATGCAAATTATACTTCACACTGACATCTGTCAATTAATAAAATTTACTGTTTCTATTTGATTTCCATAGTGCTTGCAGCAACGTGGGTTGTAAGATTTAAGAATATTAATTTCTTTATAATTTTTCATCTCTAAATACATTGAATATAAAGAAAAAAATGTAATCAAATCGTATAGAGAATTACATATCTTTAATATTTGTGATAACGTAAAATGTTAAAAAGAGATATTCGACTTGGTTTTTGTTTTTAAAAAACTGTTAAACACTGCAAATAAAGAGTACTTCCGGTGTACCAATTATAGCCAAAATTTAATTAATTCTTCATACGGACGTACAAAAGGAAAGAATGAAAGAATTATAATTTTTGGAATTGTAGTTGTTGGAGTTATCGGAGAACTTTTTTCACACACACACACACAGGCACACACATACACACACACACACACACACACAGAGAGAGAGAGATGCACGCACATACACGCAAACATACACACACACACACACACACACACACATACACATATATACAGACATCATCGTAAAAATAGTAAAATCGATTTTTTTTACCAAAGACAATACCTTCCTTACCTAAGGTAACGGAAGATAAAAAAGACAAAACCACAGAGAAGAATAGCAAAATTATTTATTTTAATAAAATTAAAAATAAATGTGGCATTTATGTAGCAATGTTAAAATATTTTGCACATAAGGCGTATAAATACATATCTGCAGACCCATTTTATTAAACATGCAGAATGAATTTTGTTTTATTTGATTTAATTGAAGAATCGCATGTAAATCATACTTGAACAAATATTTTTCAAAATATTAGTAAAAAATAGAATTAAAAAAAAATCATGATCCCCTGTTAAACGACTATGTTCGTATTCCATGTTGGTGCTACAATACACAATATTTGGCAACAGTGAAGGATGCCCGATTGATAGCTTTTTGTAAACGTATATTTATTTTCGACGCCAAAATGTTAGTAATACGTACAAAAATATACGCCAGACGGCAAAAACCCGAATAAAGTACGGACTTCAAATATACGTGTATAGTTTTGTTCACGAAAGATGACTATTCAAGGCCATTTATTAACCGTATGGTATATATTACTAGCAGATAACTTCACTGCATTTCGTATACATAGACGTGCAACATGAGATATTTATGGATGTATTTTAACTGAAAAAAAAGTAATTTATTTGAAAATTGTTTCTTTTTAAATAATACCTTTCTGAAAGATTTATGCTCTTCACCTATGTTTTTGCAAAATACAAAAACATAGACTTGACGAAAACCATGGAATAATAATTTGATTCAAACCCCTGGGTAAATATTAGGACAGAGGGCAGTGCAGTAGATAATTAGATATCTGTAACTCTACGACATACGTCATTATTATTTGTAATATGTTAGAAAGTAATGTCACCATTTACGTATATCTGTCACACAACATAAACTACATAGACATACGTCAAATAATCTTTCTCTTTCTAATATGAAATGTTGCTAAGCTTTTACTGTATAAAGTGCTGTGTATTCTTTCTTCGAACAAGTGACCTTGAATAGTCATCTTTCGTGAACCAAAGTATACATTGTTTTCATTAAATATAATATTTTCAAAATATGCTTATGCTCACATTATTAGGTAGGATAAAACATTCTATATACACAAAAAATTAGACGCCTAGGATCAGTATTTACCATAGACGCCAAATGAATGTTTCTGTGTACGGAAGTCAAATTGATAGAGAGATATATTCATGTGTTATTTTAAATACAACTATATTCTTTTTGTTTGCTTATTCGATTCAGCGATATAATGTTTGTATACCCATAGATAACAATTTTTATGAGAAAAATGCATGTTTAGATTTATTTTATTATAGCTAAAATAAGTGTGCCATGGATGAAACAAGTTGAATAAAGATTAAGATTTTAGAGTGCTGTGACCGAAACAATAGCACTATTTATATTGTTTACAAATGTCAGTTGCTATTATTGAATTATTCTTGTTGTGTGATTACTGAATAAGCTCAATATAATAGAAAAATGCATAATTTTACTCATAATGAAAAAGTTGATATGTATGAAGAAAATATACCTTTGCCGCGGTTAGAATGTATCTGGAGAAATATCCTGAAAGAGAAGTACCATCACATAGATATTTTCGAAGATTATTTATTTGTTGTGTTTTTGTTTGAAAGTAATTGTTTTTCACATTCATTTGTATCGTCCATGGCGCACTTATTTTAGCCATTTAAAACAACTGATATAAATCTAAATATAAATTTTTCTCATAAAAATTGTTATCTAAGAATATACAAATATTATATGACTGTATTCAGAATAAAATTCTCTATCGAATAAGCAAATAAAAAAATATAGTTTCATTTAAAATAACAAAGTTGGTACCCACAGTTTGTGAACCACTGGTTGAATTTTTTTTTGCCTATTAAAATAGTCTTGTAAAACAGAAACTGTTTACTTATTTAACCGACCTCGTAGTTCTTATAGTTCTCGAGATAGCAATAGTGGACAAAATAAAATGAACACGCTGTATATATATATATATATATATATATATATATATATATATATATATATATATATATATATATATATATATATATATATATATATATAGGATTCACTTTTCGACCGCACGCCACTGGTTTAGAAACGCAGGCTCGAGGCATAAACACTCGACATTCCTTAAAGGCAAGACACCCCCCGTTTAGTTTAGCTCAATACCTTTGCATGCAAGTGTATACATTCCTTCGTTAAGCAATTTTTAGTCAAATTACAAAATATTAAAAATATTTAGAATTTAACTATATATGTATATATGAAAATACTGAATTTTACGAAACTTATAATATCCGTTCGTTATTGGTTCCAGCACAGAAAACAGCAAGCTTGCTGTTTGTCTGTGGTTCCAGTCTCTACAAACGAACCGATTAATATGAAATAGCTGCGTGCGCAGGTATGAAGACAGCAGGTATGTAGGGCACAAATCATTGTTCCACGACAACCCTGACATATTTAGAACAATACGACGGTAAATGTACGCCGGTTGGCATGGCATCGACTTTAAATAATGAAAGGTATCTATTGAACTCATATGCTCTTCTTTGCCTGTCCTTGCTCCTGTTAACCGTAGATTAATGAATAAAAAATACGAAGCACGTGCAATAAAATTAAGATTCAGCATCACAGCAATGTAATATTGTAGATATTATTTAATAATTTGTCCCTAGACCAACGAAGAATATATAATTTGTCAGGGAAATTAAATAGCTGTAATGGGAATTAAATGTATGCAAATTACCTGAATTATTAGAATAATAATATCGCAGTGATGCCTATTTTTTTCTTTCAATTGTGCACAGAGGATATATTAAATTATACAGATAGTTTCATCATTCTATAGTATAGCATACAAGCTAATTTTCTTATACATTATATATATATATATATATATATATATATATATATATATATATATATATATATATATATATATATATATATATATAAGTTATAGTGCTAACCAAGTGAACAAGTGTTGATGTGACAGAACGTGACAATATCATATTACACTAGTATAAAACCATATGTAACTCTTAAGTTAGGCTAGTCTGTATTTCGCAACCTGTATTATCATATTAAAGTATCATAAACTTGTATTCACAAAAATAAATATTTTTTAAAAACCCAATCGATCGATAAAGAAATTTAAGTGGCGCAGTCGGTAGGATTGTCAAAACAATTTAACGAATATAAATTGTTTCACTTTCGTGATTAATTTGGCAATTCGAACATATTTATACTTCGATCACCGTATCCTGCATCTGAGGGGACATCAGAAGCAAGAAACATCTCGACGAGCCGAGCGAGCCAAGCTGAGCGGACATCAGTGCAACTCCAGACTCAACTTCGAGACCGTGTACGACTTCAGGGCACATGAAGCCGACACTACTATTTTTGTGAGTACCATATGTCATTCAGAGAACCAGAATCTATATCAGATTCAAATAATTCCGAATCAGACTCCGATCTCGAAATAGAAGATCGTATAATTAATTTAAATTCAAATTTTATTAGAAATATCATTTTACGAACGCCAGTATTAAACATGGCTACCCCTGTATTAAAAAAGGAATATTTGGACATGGTTCCAGAGTTCCATGGGGAACGTGAATTACTCTCTAGATTTATTAGTGTTTGTGAAAAATTAGTTACAAAATTTTATAACACCACAAACACAACAGATTTCCAAAACGAATATTTAATGAGTAGTATATTAGCGAAAATAAAAGGTGAAGCAGCTATCAATATTGCAAGTTGCACCATTGAAAAATGGGAAGATTTAAAAAAAGCATTAAAAAATGCTTATTCAGACAAACGTGACTGGTTCACATTAAATATGGAAATAACGGAATTAAAACAAAATCCTAATGAAAACATTTTTGATTTTTATGGTCGTTTACAACACCTATTAAATTTACAAATTTCTTGTATTTCAACAAATGCCGCTGCCGAAGCATCCGTTGTAATGATTGATTATTTCCAACATTATGCTTTGCGCGTTTTGTTAAAAGGTTTAAAAGAACCTATAGGCCAATTAATGAGGGCAAAGAACCCCGCAGATTTAAATTCAGCTTTAAGTATGCTAGCAAATGATTTCCAATTTGAATATTATGCCAAATCCAAAAATACTAATCAGCATACACACAAATTAAATCAAAAATCACAAACACACCAAACAAGATATAATATTCCGAAACCCACACCTTATTTTAATTTTACACCCAATAAAAATCCATATCATTCACCTATGCAACAAACAGCATACAGACAACAATATACACCCCAACAACAACCAAGACAATACACACCACAAACACCACGGCAAGGTCCATCAATCAGACAAAACCTTCCTGGCCCTACTCCGATGAGTATTTCCACGCGAAATACAGTCCAACACCGTCCTACACCTGGCCCATCCAGACAGGTACAAAACCACTACGGACAAAACCGCGCTAACACAGCGGGAAAATTATTTAATATCAACGAGTCAGCTATACCTGACGTTGACCCATATATTTATTACAATCTCGATGATAACCAAGAACAAACTGACCAAATTTTAATTGATAACAACGATTACGAAAATTCAAAAAACCCCGAAAATTTTGATGACGATAATTTTTTAGACGTTGCAGCCTCGGAACACATAGAACACATTTACCCAGAATCGAACTAATTAACTTGACAAATAAAAGTAAATTACCGTACATTATATTCCCAGAAAATAATCTGAAAGTTTAAATAGATACAGGAAGTACGAAATCCTTTATAAAACCTACCATAGTGCATAAATATTACAAAAATTCCATTTTTAAAGATCCATTCCAAATCTCAACTGCGCATGGAACATCAATCGAAAATTATAGCACACTCGTACCTATTCCAAAATTATTTAATTTAAAGAAAAATGCAAGTTTAAAATATCATATTTTCAATTTTCACGATGAATTTGATCTTTTATTAGGGTTAGATAACTTGAAATCATTAAAAGTAATTATAGATTTGAATAAAAATTTAATTACAACACCCACCTGCCAAATAAAAATTCAACACCAAAATTCAGAAAAAATAATTAATACGAACAATATTTGTCATTCAGATAATAACATAACTTTAGATCCCAAAACTGAAAAGGTAATCAAAATTCAAGTAACTCAACAAAATGGAACTATTCTAATACCTAAACAAAAACAGAATAATTTAATTATCCCTGAATGTGTCACCACAGCCAATAATCACTATGCACTTTGCACAGCAATTAATAATTCAGAATCTCATATTAAATTCACACAATTACAACCAATTACCGTAGAGAACATCTCCAATTATGAAACGTACTCATCCCCTAACTTCAATTTCATTCAATCAGAAAAAATTAAATTTGATATTTCAAAAATTCGCACAGATCACATGAATTCAGAAGAAAAATCAGCTATTTCTAAATTAATTCACAAATATTCTGATATATTTCACGTAGACGACAAAAATTTAACATTTACTAATCAAATTAAACATTCCATAAAAACAAGTGACGAAATTCCTATTTACACAAAATCTTATAGATACCCAGAAATTCACCGACAAGAGGTACGTTCTCAAATACAAAACATGTTAGATCAAAATATTATCAGACCATCATATTCTCCATGGTCATCGCATATTTGGGTTGTTCCCAAAAAGATTGACGCATCCGGTAAACACAAGTGGCGTATAGTGGTAGATTATAGGAAACTGAATGAAAAGACCATTAACGACAAATATCCACTACCAAACATAACCGACTTACTAGACAAACTTGGACGTTGTCATTATTTTACTACGTTAGACTTAGCATCTGGCTTCCACCAGATTGAAATGGACAAACAAGACATACAAAAAACTGCATTTAATACGGAAGACGGGCATTATGAATTCACTCGTATGCCTTTTGGCTTAAAAAACGCGCTCGCGACATTCCAACGCGTTATGGACAATGTTCTGAGAGGATTAGTAAACGAAAAATGCCTCGTTTACCTCGACGACATTATTATATTTAGCACCAGCCTTCAAGAACATATTCAAAATTTAAAATTAGTTTTCGATCGTTTGAAAAATTCAAATTTTAAAGTACAATTAGATAAATGCGAATTCCTCAAAAAAGAAGTAGCATATCTCGGGCATATTGTAACCCCTGATGGTGTGAAACCAAATCCCGACAAAATTTCAGCCGTTCTAAATTTTCCTATTCCAAAAACTACATCACAAATAAAAGGTTTCTTAGGACTTTTAGGCTATTATCGGAAATTTATTAAAGACTTCGCTAAAATAACGAAACCGCTGACTAAACGTTTAAAGAAAGGTGCAGTTATTGACATTAACGACCCTGAGTACAGACAATGTTTTGAAAATTGCAAGAATTTGCTGACTAATGAGCCGCTACTCCAATACCCAGACTTTGATAAAGAATTTAACTTGACATGCGACGCTAGCCAAGTAGCAATAGGAGCCGTGCTATCTCAAGGTGGCCTAGGCAACGACCTACCAGTAGCTTATGCAAGCAGGACACTAAACGACACTGAGATAAACTATTCCACCATCGAGAAAGAACTTTTAGCTATCATTTGGGCGACTCAATACTTTAGAACATACTTACTAGGACGCAAATTCAAAATCTATACAGACCATCGACCCTTGCAATGGCTATTCTCGTTAAAACAATGTAGCCAAAAATTAATAAGATGGCGCCTCAAATTAGAGGAATACGACTATGAGATAATCTATAAGAAAGGCAAACTTAACACCAATGCCGACGCCTTAAGCCGTATACCTGTAGAAACTAAAAATAACCAAAACGTACAATTACAAACACAACTAGATGACACTCCACTAGCCCTATACAAAGACTATTTAGACAAGAAACATTACCTTAATCACAATAACGACAATATCGTAGAAGTAATAGGTAATCTATTCGACGCACCATCCGACTCTAGTCTAGCTCATTGCGTGAGCAAAGATTTAGAAATGTCATCGGGTATTGCCAAAAATTTCAAAAATAAATTTAATAACGTACACACATTAAAATCTCAAAATCCTCAACTTCATAATCTAGTATATTTAAAAACCCCACAAAAATATATACTGTACTTAATAACAAAAGAAAATTATTACAATAAACCTACTAAACAAGACATATTCTATACCTTATTAAATTTGAAAAAATTCTGTTTGCATCATAAAATAAAAAATTTAAGTATACCAAAAATTGCATGTGGACATGACAACCAAGTTTGGACCGAAATTAAATTAATGTTAAAATACATATTCGATAACACTGACATACTAATAACTGTTTACAAACTCCCTGAAAACGAAATTCCCCAGATCGAATTAAACATAAACGAAGCAGAAAACATGAAACACTTTTATAAATTCATAGAAAATTTTAATACAGAGTTAAAAATCTGATGTGGCCAGCACATAACCTCTCGCCGTATATTTTACCTGGCTGTATGCATAAAGCAAAGAATATTTTTATAAATACAAATAATATATTCATATAAATCTATGACGTATAAACTTCTTTATTATTCAATAATAGCATGTCTCAACATGAAGATATTTTACCATAAATTATGTTACAATAAATTACAAAGTAGAGTTTACCATATATAAATATTAGGCTGGTAACAGCAATTTTCAATTCGAACAACGTTGTTTACTTTCTCTTCATATTCTTCTAGTAAAAACATTAATTTTGGGCGGTCTAAAATGTATATATCTGGATTGTGCATCTATTCTTATATATCTTCTTTTACATTTTATTTTTTCAAACTTGTTATATCTAAATAACACTAATTCCTTTTAATAAAGTGACGGATAGATTGCACTCCGATTATTCTTATATCGATGTGTAATTTTGTCAATATTTACAACTTACTTGAGAAGAATTTGATAGCTTTTTCGCAATTCAAAGTTACTCTAGTCTACAGTACTGGTGTACATTGTCCCATAATGTTTGAAACAAATTTAAGTCCTTCAACCTAGACTTGTCATCTCTATAATAGTCACAGATCAAGAATTAAGGGATTCTCTAAATACATTTTTCTTTCATTACTCATTATTTCTGACACTGACATTTATCTGTCAGTTACAAATAATTTAAATTTGCAACTATTTTTCATGGCATCCTTTCGGTTGTAAAATTAATTACAACATTATTTTATATATTATATTCCTTTTATCTCTAAATCTATAAAATATGTATAAAAATATTTAAATGTATCAGAAAGAGAATTTATTTTTCTTTAATATTATCAAGAAAAATTTTCAAAAAATAATATTTAGAAGATTTTTTTTCAAGAATCTTCTACTTCCGGTTGTCCAATTGTTACCAAAACCTTTTCAGATCTTCCCATGAATGTCCGATTGGGAAATACGTTGTTAAACAAATTTTAAGTCTTATAGTTTTTGAGTAACCGTCCTTCCAACATCCCACACACACACATCCACACACACACACACACACACACACACACAGACACCATCGTAAAAATGTTAAAATCGGATTGTAGGCACCTTAAAACGTGCTTATTCAATAAAATCTGGATATGCGATTTTTAGCATGAATCCAATACCTCTCTTAGCGAGAGGTAAAAAATAAAACAGATAATAAAGATGACGATATTCAATCCCTTGCAGTCGAGGTAGGTGACTCACATCATAATGAGATAAACGATGACGACACAAGCGATAGCGATATCACAATACATTCAAGTAAAGAAAATCCTATTGTCGGAATCCCGATAGTAGAATGCCCTGTAAACTATGGCAAAAATCAAATCATCATAACAGAAGTTGATTTTAATCCCAAACAAGTAAAAATTACAAAATTATACGATAATAAAAAATTACGATTGGAAGTAGATTTTTCAAAATTTAATTACAAAGATGAAATGATTGCATTCATTAAAGAATACATTGTACCAAAAGTAAAATACCACATTTATTTACAAAATGAACTATACGAGAAATTCAGTCTAATACTTCAAAATTATTTCAAAAATTCTCAACTAAATTTAGTAAAATGTACAAAATATTTAAGAGACGTTACCGATAACGAAGAAATCACACAAATCATATCGAATTACCATTGTGGCAAAACTAATCACCGCGGTATCGACGAAACAGAAGCTCGCATAAAACAACAATATTATTGGCCAAAATTAAGAAAATCTATTCAAACATTTATTAATAGCTGTGAAATATGTCAAATAACAAAATACGATCGGAGACCCCTAAATGTAAATTTAAACATCACCCCTACCGCTACGAAACCTTTCCAAATTTTACATATAGACAGTATCACCTTAGAACAAGCAAAATTCTTAACTATTGTAGATTCATTTTCAAAATATGCACAAGCATACAAATTAAAATCAGGACAAGGCATAGAAGTTTGTAATAACCTAGTAAAATATTTTACACATCACGGCATTCCAGAACAAATTATTTCAGACAACGGGCTAGAGTTCAAAAACTCAGTCGTAAAAGAATTGCTGACACTACACAAAATCGACATACATTTCATAAGCTCACAACATCCAGAATCTAATGGCATTATAGAACGTTTTCACTCTACCCTTATAGAACATATCAGACTATTTAATAATCAAAAAGAATACAAAACTGAGCCTATAGAATCCAAAGTAAATTATGCGTTATTAGCATATAATAACACAATTCATTCAGTCACAAAACTGAAACCATGCGAAATTATTACCGGCCATTTAGACACTAACTCTCCATTTAATCTCGACCTCGAAAAACAGCTTATCAATAATTATATAGAAAATCACAAGAATAAAACTAAATTACTTTACGAATCAATTAGAGACAAAATCCAAACGAATAAAGACAAGGTAATAAGCAAATGTAATGCAAATAGAGAAGAACTGCCCGAAATCCCCGAAAAGGTATACGTGAAAAATAGACAAAAACAACAAAAAACGAAAAACAAATATAAACCCGAAAAGCTAACAAAAGTTAATAAAAATCTTAAAACAGGAAAAATAAAAACCACCCACGGTAATACAACAGAGAACATTCACCTCTCTAACATTAAACGCCCTAGACAAAAAACTTATAATTTTGAACCACTTCCAGGTTGTTCGCATTGGGACACGGAACAATAATTAGGAACATAACAGAAAACCTCGGAATCCTTCCCATCAATCTCGGTCCTGCCAAACTCGAAAAGACGACTCACACATTCATACACTACTACAATCTCAAAGTTCTTCTGAAGCAGTACAGCGATTTAAATACACAGTACTCAACACTAAAATCGACCATGTCAAATAACTCACAGTATTTCAACGAACTCCAAAATTATGATAAAATATTAGAATTTATTCGGACAAAAATTGACACTAAAATTAATAATATCGGATTTCATTCTGATCATCATAAAACTAAACGTGGCTTAATAGATGGATTGGGGACAATATTCAAATCAATCACTGGAAATTTAGATGCCGAAGACGGCAAAAGGTACAACGAAATGTTTGCACACATGCAAGAAAACGAGCATAATTTGGAAAATCAACTCAAACTTTCATATTCGGTGAACCACCAAATTATTCAAAATTTTAATAAAACTATCTCAGATATCCAGCACAACGAAGAAATATTAAAATCCAAAATTTTACAACTTTTCCAAATAATAAAGAGTACGCACATTAATATACTGTATGGAAAAAACATTTACGATCAACTTATTATATTATACAATTCTATATTAAATGTCTTACAAGACGTTGAAAACTCAATCACCTTTTGTAAACTAAGAACGCTGCATCCTAGTATAATATACCCCATGGAGCTACTAGCAGAACTAAAACAAATATCAAAATTCTACCACTTGCAGTTACCATTTGAACCCCGACAAGAGAACCTATTAGACTTCGAGTCCTTGTTAAAAATAAATTGTAAAATTGAAGCAACTCAAATAATCTATTTCATTTCCACCCCCATTAATTTCGAAAAACTTTTGAACTCTACTATATGTACCCAATTCCAACCAAATACGAATCAAAATTTATTACAATTATCCACAATACGAAATATCTTCTTAAATCTGATAAGGAAATCGTGCCTCTGAATGATATGTGCGTTCAAGCAAAAATATATCAGTGTCCGCACAAATATCACGCCCATTTCTCAGCGATGTGCGAAGAAGAAATATTCCAAAATCCAACTTCGAGTCATTACCATTATACAAAAATATACTTAATAGAAAATCATGTCGAAGTGATTCCAGAAATCAACAAATACCTAGCAGTCTTCCCAAACGAGGAAAAATCACTATCAAATGTCAAGAAGAAACCAACATCCAAACCCTAGAGGGAATCTTCCTAATCAATAATCAAGACAACTGCGAAATCCACTTCAGACAACAAGTACTAGTATTCCAAAATGAAAACCATGGCCAACCCTTACTACTTCCTAAACTGAATCTAAAATCTCAACCGTATAAAATTACAAATTTCTCCATTAACTTAAATCCTCTGAAATTAAATGATATTTCCTTCAATCCAATCGTTCCGATACCAGAAAAAACATTCAATATGCACATCCCAAGTATATGGTCCATCTTTCTGTACCTGATCGTTGCAATCATCATTGGGTACTTCGTATACAAACAAATAAAGAAGAGGAAGCTAGCCATGCAGGAGAGGTCGTCTCGCACCCCTGAAGGCATCGAACTTCGACTACCCCAGGAGGCTCGAATCTGAGGAGGGAGGAGTTATAGTGCTAACCAAGTGAACAAGTGTTGATGTGACAGAACGTGACAATATCATATTACACTAGTATAAAACCATATGTAACTCTTAAGTTAGGCTAGTCTGTATTTCGCAACCTGTATTATCATATTAAAGTATCATAAACTTGTATTCACAAAAATAAATATTTTTTAAAAACCCAATCGATCGATAAAGAAATTTAAGTTATATATATATATATATACGTTTCACACAATTTATAAACAAAATAATAGGTCACATCCAAAAATTCTATTGCAAACTGCATACGACTTTCAATAGTTCAGTGTTTACACATTACTATAATAATAATAATAATAATAATAATAATAATAATAATAATAATAATAATAATAATAATAATAATAATAATAATAATAATAATAATAATAATAATAATAATAATAATAATAATAATAATAATAATAATAATAATAATAATAATAATAATAATAATAATAATAATAATAATAATAATAATAATAATAATAATAATAATAATAATAATAATAATAATAATAATAATAATAATAATAATAATAATAATAATAATAATAATAATAATAATAATAATAATAATAATAATAATAATAATAATAATAATAATAATAATAATAATAATAATAATAATAATAATAATAATAATAATAATAATAATAATAATAATAATAATAATAAAATGCATGTCTCAGTAACATAGTTTTATAGAGTGCTTGAACTTTGGTACTGGTAGCTCTTTAATATGATCAGGTATTTTATTAAATAGTTTGATACAATTATGTAAATAACATTTTTTAAACTTCTCATTTTTAAATTTGGGAATATTGTAATTATTGATATGTCTGGTTTCATATTTATGATAGCTCTGATATTGCGTGAATTTATTTGGATTTAATTTAATGTAGTTAAGACATTGCATTATATATATGGAGGGGAGAGTTAAAATTTGCAATTTAATGAAAATCCGTCTGCAGTGGTCGCGGAACTCTTTATTGTCTATAATACGCACAACACACTTTTGTAGTTTAAAAAGTCTATCACAGTTTTTATCACTGTACCACAATATTGTCCCATAATATAGGATGGATTGAAACAGTCCATGGTAGGCTAGTATTACAACACTTTGCTTCACTGAATGCCGTAATAGAAATATTAATTTAGATAGTCTACTTTCGACAGTAGAGATATGCTGTAGCCACGATCTGTTGCGGTCAATTTCGAGTCCGAGAACTTTTACGGTTTCGTTTGCGTCTTGTGATCGATGTTTATTGAAGATCAGCGTCTGTGTTTTCTCGTCATTTAATAAAAGCATGTTGTTTGAGTACCATTCTTTAGCTTGTTTTAATATATCTTCAATTTTTTCCTGCATTTGCTCGGGATCAGTGTCCTTTACGAAGAATGTTGTGTCATCTGCATAAAGTACTATATCATCGCAGGCAACAGAATGCGGAAAATCATTTATATATATGAGAAATAATAAAGGTCCAAGTACTGATCCTTGAGGTACACCATGTCCAGTTGGTATTGTGCTGGAGCAGCTTTTATTTAGGACAACATACTGCTCACGGGTTCGTAAAATTGATGATATTAGTTCTAGCGGGGTACCACGTATTCCATAACGCTCAAGTTTATTAACTAGTACTTCGTGAGAGATACAGTCAAAAGCTTTTGTTAAATCGATAAGCATTAAAGCTGCTGTAGAATTATTCTCTATGGAGTTATATATGTTTGACATTATGTGCAAAAGGGCGTAGATTGTTGATCTTCCTTCTCGGAATCCATATTGGTTTTCAGAGAGAATATTATGTTTATTGAAGAATGTAATTAGTCTAGTTTTTAATAATTTTTTTATTATTTTTGAAAACCATGGTACAATCGCAATCGGGCGATAATTGTTCACACACTCAGGATCCCCTTTTTTTGTGTACTGGTATAATTTTTGATATTTTTAAGCAAGATGGGAATACTCCTTGTATAAATATTTCGTTAATTAAATGTAGTAAGGGATCAAGTATGTATGAAGCGGAAATTTTGATAATTTTCGTAGACATATTGTATGCGTCAGTGGATTTAGAATTGCTGAGTGCGTTTATAGTAGTTAGTAATTCATCTCGATCTACTGGATTTAGGAAAAAAGAATTCGTACTGCACGTAATGTTGCTAAGGTCAAGTATGTTCCTAAATACTTAAATTTTTCCTGGGATAACGAACTACGAAGATATTTTTTTATCTTTCTGTTAATTAAAACTCAATTTGTAGCAGAGAAAATATTTTAATTGGCAGAAAATAGAAAAATATATTTTTATATGTGACATAACATTTTTTGGATAACAAAACAACAATTCATTATATTTTTTGTATTATAAAATCTAGTAGACTGTAGCTGAAACGGATGTTTCTTAACACTCCCACTACGGCTTCAGTGTAAGTCTCCTCATGTCTACCAAACCAAGATTACTTCGATGATATTCGAATTTTGCCCACGTCAAGGCTTTCGTCATGATATCAGCAGTCTGTTCTTCTGTAGGGATGTACTGAATTTCAACATCTCCTTCATTAACTAGCTCGCGTAAGAAATGTTTTCTTAGGTCGATATGCTTCGAACGTGTTCGTATTTCTTGCAATTTTGAGAATTTTATGGCACTCTGATTATCGACTAGCATTAGTGGTTTTTTGTAAATTTTAACCATGGTTTCTGCCAATCGGTGTAACCATATAACTTCCCGTGCAGCATCACTGGCAGCTACATACTCTGCTTCCATTGTTGAAAAAGTTACTCGTTGCTGACGCTTGCTGCCCCACTGGATTACTGTGCCGTTGAAATCATTATCCAGCCACTGGTGCTTCGTCTTGTTTGCAGATCTCCACCGAAGTCCGCATCCGCAAACGTAATTATGCGACTTTGATCTTCTTTTGAATTTGCTTTAAATAACAATCCGAAAAAGGACGTATTTTTCAAATACCTCATAATTCGTTTAACCTGTTGCCAATGATTTTTCGTGTAAGAATCGAGATACTGACTGACTCTACTTACAGCATATGCGATGTCTGGTCTACTGCCGACCATCAGATACATCAAGCTGCCTACCGCTTGACGATATGGAATTTCTAGCTTTTCATCATTGCTGGGAAGTTCTTCATTTTCTATTGTCATAGGTGTCGACACAGATTTAGCATATGTCATATTGAATCTTTCTAATATTCGTTGAAGATATCCATTTTGATGAAGAAATATGGAACCATCTTCAAGTCGTTTAATTTGAAGTCCCAAATATTCATTTAAGTCGCTCGATTTTATTTCAAATTCTTTGTTCAGTTTGACTAATAGCTCTTCACCGTCGTTTTTGTCTGTACTAGAAACTATTCCATCGTCCACATATATTGCTAGGATTAAAATTTTCTTGTTTATCTCTCGTGTGAATATACATGGATCTTCACCACTTTGTTTCAAATTTTGTTTCTTCAGAAAATCTGTAAAACTCTTACTCCAACACTTTGGTGCTTGTTTAAGCCCATAAAGAGATTTTATTAATTTGCAAACTCTTCCTGTATTATCGCTGAATCCGTGAGGTTGATACATGTAGATATCTTCATCAAGATCTCCATGCAGGAACGCAGTCTTTACGTCAAATTGCTTTAAATTTAATTTCTTACTTGCCACTGTTGCTAGTAGCAACCGGATTGATTCGAATCTTACTACTGCACTGAATGTGTCTCCGTAATCAATCCCTGGCCTTTGTGCAAATCCTCGTACAACCAATCTAGCTTTGTACCTATCGATAGAGCCATCAGCGTGTCTTTTAATCCGCAAAACCCATCGATTTGTCAAAATACGTGCAGAAGAAGGTGGATATACTAGTGACCATGTTCTATTTGTAGATAACGACTGCATTTCACTGTTCATGGCTTCAATCCATTTTTCAGAATCACATGATTTTACCGCTTCTTCATATGTAGGTTCATCCATCATTTCAGCCAAAAATGAGCTAGGTTCGTAAATTATTTTTGGTGGTTGGCGATTTCTGCTTGGATATCGTTTTTCTTGAGCTTTCTGTTCTTCTTTGTTTTTAATCTTCTGCTCAAGCTTTTCTGTGTTTATGTTATCGTCTTCTTGAGTCTTTCGCTCTTGGTTTTCATTTTTCTTATCTTTTCTTTCTTTTCCTTTTTCTTCTTCTTCGCTCCCACTGCAACTGAACATATCTTCATTCTTCTATTTCGTTGATTTGAAATATACTCCAAAATTGCTTTGGGTATTGCAAATTGGACCATGCTGTTCATCAATCTCGACATTCATTGTGATGTCAAGCTTTTGTGAATCTTCATAGAAAATTCTGAATCCACAATCATCATATCCTGTGAATATTCCTACTCTGGCCTTCGGTTCTAATTTTTGACGTTTCGCTTCTGGTACAAGAGCGAACATTCTTGATCCAAAAATTCTCAAATTTTTAATTCGTGGCTTACGTCGATACCATAATTCAAATGGTGTTTTGTTTTTTATAGTTGACGTACCCGTGACATTTAACGTAGTGACAGCTGTATTGCATGCTTCTGCCCAGATTTTTTTACTGAGTCCTTTAACATTTAACATCGTACGAGCAGCTTCTATGATTGTTCTATTTTCCCGTTCAATGGTCCCGTTTTGTTGTGGTGTAGCTCTTGCGACCATAACATGACTGCCTCCGTATGCTTCTATCACTTTGACAGTTTCTGCATCTGCAAATTCTGTACCTCTGTCTGTGCGAATTACTTTAACCTGAAAATCTGTTTCATTCTTTATCTTATTGAAGAATTTCGGTAGGACTTCTTTTACATCTGATTTTTGTTTCAGAAAATATACTACTCGAAAATGTGAATAGTCGTCCTTTAATAAAAACATAAATTTAGCACCATTCATCGATGTCGTCTGCATCGGTCCACATAGATCAGCGTGAATGAGTTCACCTGGTTGATCTGCTTTTGAAATCGTTGTTTGTAAGATTTCTGATGTAATTTGTTTATTATACATGCTTCACATTTTTCATCAATACTTCCATTAAATTTTATTCCATGATCATGCAAAAATTTTGCAACATGACGTTTGTGTTGATGAGCTAAGCGTTCATGCCAGAATTGCAAATCATTTCTGCTTTCTGCGATGGAGGCAACAGCATACTTCGGCTTGAGTACGCATACGTGAATCTTCGTCATCTGACCGTGACGTTTACCTTCTAGGATAATAGATCCAAATTTATCCGTTAACCACCATCTTCGACCAACTGCTGTTTGCTTATATCCTGCATCGAGTGCTCTTCCCACAGATATCAAATTTTGACAGCATTCCGGAACATACAGCACTTTTTCAAAATAGCGCTTTGTACTGATTCCATTTATTCGGATCTCTACGTTGATGCGTCCAAATCTAAAGGCTTCCATAAAGGTCCCATTTCCACATCTGATTTTCTGTACTTGTGCGAGCTTTCTATAATCAACAAACCAGTCTAACCTGCTGGTCATATGATCTGAGGCACCTGAATCGGCATACCAGATGTCATTGCTCCCACTAAAATCAGACTTTCGACAAACGTTAAACACCTTGCCTGCGCTTGTTCCATTTGGTCCTTTTGATTGTTGTTTATTATTGTCATTTCTTTCAGCCCGCTTTCGATGCCAACAATTAGCCGAAAAATGACCTATTTTGCCGCAATAATGACAGATTCTCTTCTTTGGGGAGTCATTGTCTAACTGTTTCTGCTTGTGGTGACTCTGCCTGGTCATTGTAGCAGATTCAGTTTTCTTCCTGTAGCCATTTGACATTTGTTTTGATGCTGAAAACGCTAATGTCGTTTCGTCTTCACGCATCTTCAGTCGACGTTCGGTCACAACTAATCTTTCAGTTAGTAGAGAGACTGTTTGAGCTATTTCTGGTGTAGCACGCCATGCTTCAACAAAACTGTGATATGAGCTGGGTAAATTTGATAGAATTTTGGCAATTATTGTCTCTTCGTATGTGGGCTCTCCCAAATCCTTGATCTGTTTTCGCAGATTCTGAATTTTTGTGATATGTGTAATAATGTCGTCTGCATTATCCCAACTGGCCCCATAAAATTCTATTAACAATGCCATTTTTCTATCAACTGATGACATTTCATAAACTCCTTGTAATTTTTCCCAAACAAGCTTTGCATCTTCAAGACCTTGGACAAGTGTAAACGGTTTTTCGTCGAGGGATTGTACAATAATTGAAATTAGTTTCCAATTTTTCTCATTCCACTCGTCGTCAGTTCCGTCTGTTAGTTTCTTGGTTTTGCCATCTATGTAGCCCCAAAGACCGTGGCCCCGTATATAGCATGTTAGCTGGTACTTCCACGCATGCCAGTTTTCTTCGCCAGTTAATTTGGGAAAATTAACTCTATCAAAATTTACGGTCATTATTAATGAATGCCTCTGTTAATTAAAACTTGTACACAATGTTAAGACGCTGGGCACCATAACCTGTTAATTAAAACTCAATTTGTAGCAGAGAAAATATTTTAATTATCAGAAAATAGAAAAATATATTTTTATATGTGACATAACATTTTTTGGATAACAAAACAACAATTCATTATATTTTTTGTATTATAAAATCTAGTAGACTGTAGCTGAAACGGATGTTTCTTAACACTTTCACATTACTTATTGGCGAATGTGCAAACTTGAGGAGTTTTTATATAATTTTTGTATGCTAAATTTAGGAACAGGAAAATTTCATAGTCAAATTCATCAACTTAATTAATGCACCAATATTTTGCAGATTTAAAGCAGAAAAGTCCTAAAAAATATATTTTTTTTTTTTAAAAAAAGACATCATTAACCCTCCGGCGAGCGCGCTTTTTAGAATTACCACGAGAGGACGCGCCGCGGCAGTTACAGTGCCTTTGGTTCTTCACATTTCTAGCTCAAAAAATACAAAGAAAGTATATTCTATGTAATAAAATAACACAAATATACCATACCTAATCATTTTATTAAAATCCTCAATAATTCTTATTATCCGTTGATTAACATCTGTTTTGTACGCAGATATTGGTAAAGATAATTATATGGTCGTATACACCATAAGAGTCACTTTCGTGCATTTTTTTTACTAACAACTAATATAACTAAAATGAATAAATATGAATGTAAATGAAAATGCTATTCAAATAGGTATTTATTTACACTAATTAATGTTTTGTATAATTTAATTCGATAATATAAAAAAACGCACAATTGAGATCTCGAATTTCTACTCTCGAGGGTAATACTATTGTTTGAAATTGTTTTAATTTGTTTTGGTGTAGGATGACGTAATAATTTATTTACACATCCGTCACCTTTCACGCTTACGGAGAGACTGACCCATAACTTTTTAACTACTAGTGCCATCTGGTTAATACAACACTTATTTGTGACGGGAAATTCAAAAATACATTTATTCTAACAACTATCATCTCGTCTCGATATTTCGAGACGAGAATAAGGTTAATCACGCGGCATCACTAGTTACTATAAATAATAGTACAAGCACACATACATGTGAATTGCATAAATTTCCAATACTATACAAAAATTAGGTAATAAATAAAACTTACATGACTGAGCGCGCTGCGGCAAACACACCGCAAATTCAACCTGCATTGAATAATATCTCATGTAACAACTAAGCGGGGATGGAATATGACACCAAGCCTGTCGTTAGGCGGAGTCAATAACATAAAGGAGGAGAATACCTAGGCGCACAATATTACACCTAGGTACCCATATCTATATTATGGGCAACATTTGTCTAATTTAAATGATTTTGTATTGTTATAATTCTCGAGGTCCCATGTTGGACACGTTATCCTGGACACCTGTATATTAGTATTTGTAAACATTTTTCCAATAAATATTGGACGGAAAGGTGCATCCCCACTGCATCGGTTTTGTCATTCGGCTCGGCCGAACGATGTTGCACTTCATTTTTATCTTTAGTTTCACCAAAAAAAAAACCGTAATTTCTGTTAAATTGTCGTACCTGTTATGCCAATCTTTTCATTTTATTTTTATTACGAAAGTCCCAAAGAACGATACATTTGTATTAATTCATTGCCGTGCGGCCTTGCCAATCGGTTATCGGTAAAAGCCGATTTAGTGGGGACGCACCTTTATGTTATCCTTTTTCTCTCTGTACAATAAATACTATAATTCTCATTAAATATTTATAAACTATGTACGTATATCGTCTAAAAATGTTAATATGAGCAATAATTTTAAAGTACACATAATTAATTATAAAATAAAATCCGAAGTCTTACAGATCTGTAAATCTGTAAAACATTGACAAAAACGCATCCATTTTTGTTGACTAATATAAAATTATACATAAGAGTGGCAGCTTTCTTTGCGATTTTGTTCATTATTTACAGATTTGTAGATTTGTACAGAATAGAGCTATTGATTTACATGAAACCGTTATTGCGTCATCGTGTACAAACGGAAAATTAGATTTTATTGAATGCTGGTGTAACAAAATTTAAGGAAACTTTTTTACTTTATAAAATAAATATTGGTACTTTATTTTAAGTAGTACATACACATATATATATATAAGGAAACTGGATAGTTGGTTTGACAGTCAGAAAATTGTAGGCTTAACTGGAGTACACTCTTTTTACTTTGTCATAGTTTGGGTAATAAGTACTCACATTAGTTGAGATTTTTTGAAAATTTTACATTTACAAACATTTTATGTTAAAACGTAAATGTAAAATTTTCAAAAAATCTCAACGAATGTGAGTACTTATTACTCAAACTATGATCGTATTGTAAGTCTTTATTGTATTACAGTGTCCTGAAGATGGTTAAAATTAGAACTGAAAGCTTGACAAATTAAAAAGTGTGTACTCCACTTAAGCCTACAATTTTCTGACTGTCAAACCCACTATCCATTTTCCTTAACAAATTACAGTCGCAATTACCTTTCACCTATATATATACAGGGTGTTAATACTGAGTCGTTACACCCGAAAATGGTAGATAGAACTCATTAAAACAAACAACTTTTCTTAGCTCAAATTTTTGATTTGGAGCCCCAGTTCATAGTTATTGGCGTTATTGTTAAAATTTATCTTGCAATTCAATTTGAATAAAAACTTTTGTTGGCCAGATAGAAAAAAATGTTCAGACAAATATTGTAATAGAAAGTTTAAGGATTTTAAAAATGTTTTATTTTAGAAAATCTATGGGGTGGTTTTCATAATATCTTGTTTTGAAATTTTTGATTGGTCGCCATTTTGTTATTTGAGGAAATAGAAAATAATTGTAAATACAAGTGTTTTAGAGAACCGAAAGCAAATGCTGAAAGTTTTTGTATTTTTTAAATATTCCTTAAAATAAGGGAGTTATGACGATTTTTCGAAAAACAAAGGGAGTTATGACGATTTTTCGAAAAACAAGAGAACGCCAATAACTATGAACTGGGGCTCCAAATCAAAAATTTGAGCTAAGAAAAGTTGTTTGTTTTAATGAGTTCTACCTACCATTTTCCGGTGTAACGATTTAGTATTAACACCCTGTATAAGGGAAAATCGGATATGTTAATTTAGTTGAACTTGTCAGAAGATACATGGCACTTCGACCAAGCAAGACACCGCACGAAAGGTTTTTTTTATCAATTATACCAAAGAAAAATGTACCGTTCAACCCGTCGGCATCCACAAAATTGGTGGTGTCCCAGCTTTGTGGCCAAATATCTAGGGTTGGAGAATTCGTCTTCATATACAGGTCATTAATTCAGGCGTAGTTCAGCTACCCTTCTAGCAAATGCGGGAGCTAGCATGGCAGGAATAAAGAGACACGGGGGCTCAATTATGTTATAAATATTAATAATTATTATAATAATAAGCAATAGAGTGTTTCACCATTATTAGTTTATAGTTGCAGCGCATGTGATGGTATTATATATTTGAATACACAGACAGTTTTTAAAATAAAGTTACTTCATTTTACTAGCACTATAAAGAGGTACTTTATGGCCGCAAAACTATGTTATAAATCAAACTTTAACGTGCAGTCGAAAATAAAGGTATTTTTGTAAGAAAAACTACTGGGATCTTCAAATGAAGTGCAATTGATTTGAAAATCTAACTGATTCTTTCCATATTAGTACACAATATTTTCAATATTTTCTGATAGGTAGAATTTGAATTAGTGTACACAGTATCAGCATACACGTACAGACATCATTGTAATAATATTAAAATCGAATTTTAGAACCTTTTAAACCTTGCTTATTTAGAAAATCTCGATGGCGGGGTGTAAAAGGCAATGATAATTGATTTTGGCAGCCGTAATATAATAATGGAACTCGATACTCTAGCAATATACTTACTCGAAAAAATATCACCGCGTTGAATAAAATAAAAATACAGACCCCGATGGTGTAGTGGGCAGCGTAGTCGACTCACGATCTAAGGGTCCCGGGTTAGAATCCGGAGTAAGGTATGTTGTTTGTGTGTGTCCTTTTCATCATCTCATCATCAACGCAACGTATAAAACTACAAAAGTTACAAAATTGTAAGGAAAAACTAACTCATCCCTAAAATTCATCGATTGTAATAAGTTTTAATACAATAAAGAATTATTATGTACTATTAATAAAGTAAAAATATAATATTGACAACTAGTGATCATTTTAAAAAATAATACTCGACTCTTTGCTCATTACCTATCTACTTTAAACTATAAAAATAAATAATTTTATGTCAGATAATTATTTTCCTTAAGAAAATATTACTGTGTGAATGTGTTACTTTATAAATTTTATAAACCTATAAAAGTTCTTTTGCACTAGTTAATCGGAAAAACGATCAAAATATGACGATAAAAAACTTTTCCAGTGACGATATGAGTACAACAATAAAGATAATCCACCTCCCACACTGTTATCCTTTACTCTGGATTTTAATTTAAAAAACAATTTTCATAACGAGATACCGGTAAAAATGTGCAAATTTTTTCGCAGTAATTAAAAAAAAACTTTTGCGGTACATGAGTTTAAAATTTTAATAAAGTAGGCAAACGTTCGTGGCGGATACAAAGCATATGTATTTAGGTCTTGTGTAGCTGTGCGTTTCAGCGTTTCCACCGTTTCCACATAAACGTGTTAAAAATGCATGTGAAACCAGCACTTAGCATGCAGGAGCATGTGCTAGCCTCAACCCGCACCCTGTGGTCGCCATGTAACTGACCCCGGTGACCTGCCTGACTCGACGTCACGCTGACGTTGCACTGACGTGCACACTAAGCTATGGAATTATCATAGTAAATTATTACTTTTCAAATACATTCAATATTGTCCTCGTTCTGTTACATATAGAACATCGGAAAGAAGTACTCTTCAATAACTGCTATTGTTATTTATTTATCTATGCCGCTCAATAACAATTTTATTATAAATGTATATAGATTCCAGCCATTCTAAATCATAAATTTGATAAAAGGTTTTGATTAATGGTCTTAGCTTCTGTCTCAATTAAATATACTACTAACTAGTCATTCGACTATCGCTATATACATATTTCAAGAAATGAGCATTCATGTACTGTTAATTACCAATTGTTGACATGTTACTTGGTTTGACAGATTACATGAGGTTCATTTTTTGAAATACTGCATAATAAATCCATTTTTTCCACGTCTTTAAATTAATTTTCATCGAACAACAAATGCGCAAATTTAAGAAATTTGGCACCTAGATATTATGAATATTATTATTTTGTTACATAATATTTTATGGGAAAGATAACATTTGAGAAAAATTGTTTTACCATGTTAAAAGTCTGTCACGACCTAATTTCAGAAATATTAACTTAAATTGCAGAAAAAGTAATATATCAGAAAAAGTAACAAATATCACAAAAAGTAAATTTAATTTCGGAAAAGGTAAATTGATATTCTTATATTATTTTTACTTCTCCCTATATATGCCACTGCTCGTATTAGATGTAATCCCTGATTTATTTATTTTTACTAATTGTATATTGTGCTCATGTTAATTCAAATAATACTTTACAAAAGATTAAGTACTATTTTTTTTTCTTCTGAAGAATAGTTCAAGAATTAGGGGAAGATTCAATTAAAAAAAACCATGGCAAATGTAATACACAAGGAATTTATTTTAGAATGGAACATATATTTTAATTAAATGGCGTAGCCATGGAAATTGTTTTAGAGATCAAACCCCTCCCTTTTCAATAAAATGTGTAACAGTATTTTTTCGTCTTCATCATTTTCTGTTCCTTTTTCATTTCTATTCACTTTCTTCATTTATTTCCCTCCATGTCTGAAAATTTTACTTGTATTCGATATAAAATTCGCCGTGCGGCTGCGCTCAAGGTTTCAGGCCAAGGTTGTATTAACGTCACTATTTCCGCTATTTAAGTACCTGACGCACTGGTCTGTCTTAAGGATGCACTACCACAAACATTTATTAATTTTTATAATTTTTTTCCTACTTAAACCACTTTTGAATTGCTTAATTAAACAAAGCTAAAGCAGTTGCATTCTGCATGCTGGATTTTTTGTCCCTTTTAAAAGTTACTGTTGGAGGTAATAGACGTGTGTAATCCGTTTAAACGATTTTTTTGAAGTAAGGTGACATCCGCCATCTTGTCGTACCGCCTGGTCTATGCAGCTCTCCCCAGTACTATAACAGATAATCACTAACATCATCATTATTTTTCCTTACATCTTTTATTATTTTATTGTTATTTTGCCCACGTTTCGTTGGTGTTCACTCTCTGTGAACCAGATTCTTGTGTATATGTATTATGAACCATATTTGAATAACTTGAGAAGTGTAAGCTAGCTTCCGCGAGGTCATTCTGAGAATTATTTTATTGTATTAATATCTCCTCCACTGACAGGGTATAAGGACTCGTACTGCGAGCCTATGAGCGTATTTAACTTCGTTCTTTGCGCCACGATGTATTTGATCAATCAACTGCGGTCCACATTTTATTGCGCTTTCATTTTGACGACGCCGCTCTGCCAACGACCCTTACCCCTTCGGCGACTTACCACCATTAAGGCATATGTACCATCGGCTTTTAGTCAATACTCGCGTGAGATTGCCACCATACTTTGCCAATACGCCATTGTTTGTAGTATAATTATTTGGCAATATAGTATAGACATTTATTTTAATTTTTTGCAATTGTTGTTGGGAGAAAATCCCGACAGAAAATCAGGCCTGTTCAGATGCCAAGAGATAGCAGCCCTATCACTGAACTTACTCAGCGATGGATTGGTAGTTCAACATAAGGACACCCCTTTTACTCACAATGTCTTAAGAGCATATAATAAACGGACGGATTTAAAGATGACAAACCGAGATCGGAACAGGAACATGCTAAAGATAGCGGTATGGAATGTAAGAAGTATACACAATAAGGAAATAGAACTAGAACAAGAACTAAAACAAGCAAATGTTGACATTGCTATTATACCGGAAACTAAAAAAAAACTAAAAGGATCCCAATATCTGAAAAACTACACCCTGCTATATAGTGGGGTAAATCAAAACAAGAGAGCTGCTGCAGGAGTTGGAATTATGATTAAATCAAAACTGCAAAATATAATTGATTCTTACGAATTTTTAAGTGAAATAGTCATTAAATTAAGAATAAAAATGGAAGGATTTTATTACACAATCATAGGAATATATGCTCCCGAAAAGGACAACCGAAAAGAAACGGAACAATTTTATACTGAACTCCAACAACACATAGACAAAATACAAAAGCAAGATTACATAATAGTAGCTGGAGATTTTAACGCACGAATTGGTAATACACCTATAGACAATGTAATAGGAAACAATGGAGAAACTCACATTAATAATAACGGAAGAAACTTAATTGACTTCGCAACATTTAATAATTTGAGAATAACTAATAGCTATTTTAGACACAAAGATATACATGGTGTGCAAGAGGAAGCAGATCTATAATAGACTATATTTTGACTGATCAAAAACTATTCACAAACGTGCAGGACACCAGAGTGTATAGAGGTTATGATATAAGATCTGACAACAAATAAAAACACAAACAAATTACAAAATCAAACAGACGAGTCAGAGGAAACCTTCCGAGTACATCTATTGGAGGATCCCAGCATACGACATCTTTATCAAAAAAGACTAAATACTAAGCTCAAAAATTCAGACCAAAAGCAAAATATCAACCAAGAATGGGAAGAACTGATGAAGATTATTAAGGAAGCAGCAACTGAAGCTCTAGGTAAACGAGAAAAAGAAATAAAACAAACAGTAGACGCCTCCACTATTGGAATGACAGTATAAAAGAAATTGTAAAAGAGAAAAAAGAAGCATATCTAAAATACCTAAGTAACAAAAGCTACGAAAACCTTGCAGTCTATAAAGCCAAGAGTGCGACAGTAAAAAAGGAAATTAGAAACATGAAGAAACAAAGCTGGGAGAAATTAATAAGTGATATCGGATACGATGTACATGGACGCCAAACTAAAGCTTATAAAATACTTAAAGAAATAAATAGAAATGAGAAAGATAGACCAATTAAATCCAATCTCTGAAACACGCTGGTTGGATTACTATGAAGATCTATGGAAGGATCAAGAAAATGAAGACACAATGCAGTTACAAACACAAGAAAGCACAGTAGATTGGTTAACAATAGAGGAACTACAAGAAACACTAAAAGCTTGCAAAAACAGAAAAGCACCCGGAATAGACGGAATACATATGGAATTAATAAAGTATGCCTCTGAAGAATTTATTGAACGACTATTGCATTTCTTTAACTTATGCTGGATATATAGTCACGTCCCACATGAATGGGGAACGGCAATTGTAATACCAATATTTAAAAAAGGGAAGAGAGATGAATGCTATAATTATCGTGGAGTGAGCCTATTATGTTCAGGTTATAAAATCTATGCAAAAATCATATCCAAACGAATAAACACTATTGCGGAAAGTATACTCACCGAACACCAAAACGGTTTCCGCCCAGATAGATCATGTTTGATGGTATCTTCACAGTATCACAACTAATATTGATATAAGATGTCGGCGTACAATACACGTAAAAATAATGCAGTCTCCTGCTTACACTGCAAAATAATAATTAAAAGTGATGATAAAACTCTAAAATGTAGTGGAATGTGTAATAAGGTGATACACCAATCGTGCACTCAATATAACCCCGCAGAATTAAAATTCATTGAGAAATATGACAATATAAAATATTTCTGTGACACTTGCAACGAAAAAGATGACACATACACAACAAAAACAGAACGTGAGTTATTATCATTATTTCAAACTAAAATGGATGAGTTCGTAGAATTACTCAAAAAACAAGATTCAAAAATTGAAGAACAAAATAAAACTATAAATAAATTTCTAAATCAAAACACGTCAAATAGTAACAATAAAAACCACGAGAAAGATATGGCAGCACAAACTAAGCCTTCATCTTACTCAGACTCAGCTAAGCAAAATCCAACTAAAATTAATCAGAAAAACAACCTTGAAGCTGCAAATCACCAAGGCCAAGGTAGTTCAAACAAGTCGACAACACCCAAAGAAAGTAAAGCAAATACAGTACCGGCTCCAAGATATTAAAATAAATTATCAATCTACGGAAGAAGATTTCCAAACCGTTGAACACCGTCGCAAAAGAAATTCAAAGAAAATCACTGGCGTCTCAACCACCCAAACGTCCAATGAATTCTTTGGAATACAAAAAGTCTGGATCTTAGTATCAAGAGTATCACCAACAACATCAGTGAAAATGATAGAAAACTATTTAGAAGAAAAAACCAAAATTCAGGGCTCCAACTTCATCGTTCAGGAGGTAACACCATCTCGAGAAAATATGCCATACAAAAGTTTTAAAATTGGTGCTAATTTTTCCCTCAAAGACAGTCTATATCAAAGTGAATTTTGGCCATCAGGAGTTAGTATTTCCCGATATAATTTTAAAATTAAAAATAGTATTAACACTTCTTCAAAACAATCATCTTTTTTAGTAAAAACCCCAACACCCCTAACAAATACTTAAATTGCTATTCTTTTAGTAACATTTTACATAGTAATGTACAATGTTTAAGAAATAAACTAAATGATATTGAATTAATTATTTCAAACTATGAAAATGTAGATATTATTTGCATTAGCGAACATTGGTTGAATACCACAGAAATAAATATGTTTACTTTAGATACATATAATTTAGTCTCACTCTACTGTAGAAAAACTATGACACATGGGGGTGTAGCAATATATTGTAAAGATAATATATCTTATAAAACTATAAAATACTTAGAACCAATTAATTCTGATACATACTTTGAATGTTGTGGTGCTCATTTAATAAAAGATGATATTATTGTATTATGTATATATAGAACTCCATCGGCGAATACGGATGAATTCTTTCAGTCCTTGTATGTTTGTCTAGATATTATTTTTAAAAATCATCCTAACTCTAAAATTATTATCACTGGAGATTTTAATATTGATATGCTAATAGATAATAATAACTCAAAAATCTTCAAACAAATAGCGGAAAATTTCAATTTAGATATTATTATAAATGAACCTACTAGAATTACAAATCATTCAGCCACTTGCTTAGATAATTTTATTATTAGCTCAAATATAAAAGCTTCGTATCAAATATTACACAATAATTATTCGGACCATACTGCGCAACTTTTACGTTTAGAACACTGTAACATTAAAAATTCTCCTACTTATAATTATAAACGTAAATTTTCTCAACAAAATATACAGTTCTTTTTACATTATTTATCACAAGAAAATTGGGCAGAAATTTTAAATTCATGTAATACTGATGAAGCATATACTAACTTTTTTTCAATATTCCTCCATTATTTTAATATGTGCTTTCCTATACAGAAAACTGCAGCCAAGACAGATGGAATTAAATATAAATGGATCACAAAAGAAATTGGAGAACTATCAAACAAAAAAGCAGATTTAAATTCTTTTTGCAAGCTTCATTATCTTTAAATATAAATATTAATAGATTAAAATCAGAAATTAATGCAATTTCCATACTTTTAAAATGTAAAATGAAAGAAGCTAGAGAAAAATACTACGAAAATATAATTAATTCCTCCCAAAACAAGGTAAAGTCTTCCTGGTCAATAATAAAGGGGCTAACTAATAATAATTCAAAAAGTAACAACAACTATATAAATACTATAGTTGATCCATTAAATAATACAAAATATTACAGACTCATTAGACCTAGCAAACGAATTCAATAGCTACTTCATCAATATTGCAAATACTCTAGGGTTGGAAGAAACTCAACCTTGCGGTTCATTACCTAATAATATTCACACTTTCTTTCTTAACCCTGTTACAGAAACAGAAATATTTAATTTAATACACCAACTTAAAAATACATTATCAACAGGTTGGGACGAAGTGCCAAATAAAATAATAAAATCATCTGCTCATTACATCACAGTTCCGATAACACACATTTGCAATTTATCTTTTGAAGAAGGTACCTTCCCGGCATTACTCAAACGAGCAATTGTAAAACCACTATTTAAAGGAGGAGAAAAACATATTATGAATAACTATCGCCCTATCTCATTATTGAGTAATATCTCAAAAAATTTTGAAAGATGTATATATAATAGATTAAGTAATTATTTTGAAAGATTTGATGTTATTTGCAAAGAACAACATGGATTTGTTAAAAATAAATCAACGACTTTATCCATCTTCAAGGCATTGACATATATTAGAAGCTTGGAATAACAAGGAACTTTATTAAATGCTTTACTTATAGACCTAAGTAAGGCATTTGATTCTATTCCCACAGACTTGCTTATCTATAAATTAGAGACTTATGGCATACGCGGTACTCCCCTTGATCTATTAAAATCATATCTCTCTGATAGACTTCAAAGAGTAAAAGTAGAAACAAACGAGCAAAATAATTTCATTTATTCCGAATGGAAAGCTACAACAAGAGGTGTCCCCCAAGGTTCCATTTTAGGTCCTCTCTTATTTATAATTTACATAAATGACCTTCCGAAATGTACCACTGCAAATAATATACTTTTATTTGCTGATGATACAGCTATTTTGTGCAAATCTAAAGATGAATCTGAACTTATAAAGTCCATACAAAATTCTCTGTCATCGCTTGAAAAATGGTTCGTCGACAATAACATGAAAATGAACACAGATAAAACACAAGTAATAAAATTTGGTAACTATTCAAATAATTTAACAACACTGAATCAAAATTTAAAAAAATCTGAACAGCTGTACTTCTTGGACAGCATTAAGTTCTTAGGACTGAATATTGAAAAAAACTTAAAATGGAAAATTCATATAGAGTTACTGGGTAAAAAAATTAATAAATATGTTTATATGTTGAGATACCTGAAAACATTAGTTAGCACTGAAACTTTGCTTAACATCTATTATGGCTACATACAATCAAACCTTATGTATGGAATTATTTTCTGGGGTTCTTCTCATAACGCTGAAGATATTTTTAAAATTCAAAAAAAGTGTGTTCGAATAATTAGTGGAGTCAGTCCTCGAGAACATTGTGTAAATTTATTTAAAAAATACAATATATTAACTTTACCGAGTTTATATATTCTAGAAGCTGCCATTTTTGTCAAAAAATTCCAAAATTTGTTTGAAGATATGTTGAGAAAACACGAGTACAACACCAGAACTAAAAATGAATTTAATATCATGCGAAGTAATCTGTCTGTTATTCATCAAGGAGTTCTAAATAATCTCATAAAAATTTATAATAATGTACCAAAAAATATTAAAGATTTACCAATAACCAAATATAAACAATCATTAAAATTATTTTTGTTAGATAAAGCGTACTATAATATTAATGAATTTTTTTGTTAATTATGTAACGTATGTAATTCTGTGACTTATTCTTGTACAATTGTGCTGTTTTGAATAAATATTATTATTATTATTAATAGAGAAACACAGGGAATTCAACAAACCAACCTTCTTTATTGATTACGAAAAAGTATTTGATACAATGAAAAGAAATGTTCTTTGGGAAGTATTAGAAAAAAAAAGAATTCAAAAACATCTAATTAAATGCGTTCAAAGCATATACAGAAATACAAATATTAAAATCAAGATTAATGGAGTAATTAGTGAAGATTGTAGAGAAACTTCACAAGGAGTTAAACAAGGGTGTCCACTATCACCCACTCTATTTAATTTATACATTGACCAAGTCATAAAAGAATGGCAGGAAAAAATTAAAAATCACTATTTAATAAACAACGTAAGAGTAAACACTATATTATTTGCTGACGATCAAGTAATCTTCGTTGATTCAGAAGAAAATTTACAACGAGCCATGCACACTCTCAGTGAAATATTACCAAAATATAATTTGAAAATGTCAATACAAAAAAACTAAAGTAATGGGATTTAAAGGAGAAGAACCGTTAATAACAAAAATAATAATACAAAATAAAACAATAGAGCAAATAAATAATTTTAACTACTTAGGTTGTAACGTTGGTTACGGCAAAGGAAGAGATGTCGACATAAAAAATAATAAATTCGTATCTACAATTAACAGGGACAATAAAAAGAACACTAAGCAGAAAAGTAAACACAGAAACTGTTCTTAAATTTTATAAGGTAATGGCTGTACCCACTCTACTTTATGGTTCTGAGACATGGGCCTTAACAAACCAACAAAGGAAATGAATTGAAGCAGCGGAAATGAAACTGCTCAGACCATTAGCCGGATACTCATTGTTAGATCGACAAACAAACGAAGCAATAAGAGAAAAATTAAATGCAGAAAATATTACAAAGACATTAGACACATATAGAGAAGAATGGAAAAACCACGTCGAAAGAATGGACCATAGCAAAATACCATACCAGCTATTACACTACAAACCAAAAGGAAGAAGAAGAACCGGCCGACCGAGGAAAAGATGGAAGGACCAATAATTCAATGCTCTAAGATAACGGAACAGGCTAACTAGCCTAAACCGTAAAGATTATGATGATGATGATGATGTTGCCTTCTCGTTTTCTTGCATTTACGTTCCGTCGGGCTTGTCTCTCAGCCGTTTGTAGGTCATAATTTTAATGTAATAAATATTCAAAAGTACCCTCATGTACACTGAAGCAATATCCTAGTAGTAAGTCACAGAAAGCATTGACACTATTTGTGATGTGTTATATAGGTATCGCCTGTGCTGTAAATGTTGCATTTTAAAATGGACATTTATTACGTACCTATCATTTTTTGACAGTAGTTTGTAACTAAAAAAGTGACTGACCATATGTTGCATATTAAAAAAAAATCTATATACTTCTTCTTTATGTAATTATATTGAAAAGGGAGGGGTTTACTCCTAAAACAATTTCCATGACTACGCTATTTAATTGAGAATATAATTCATTAGTCACGTGACATGTTTTCCGTAAATCAACATTCAGAATTTCCCTAGTTACATGTCTATCACAGCGATGATAAAAAACAAAGAAATTATTACCTTATTTATAACCGTTACTAAGGGATTTGTTTTCTTTATTATAACATTCACAGTTAATTTTGAGTATAAAAATGAGTAATAACAATAACTTAAACTCCGATATATCGTAAGTACCATGTTTTCACACAACAATATATTACAAAAATTCATTGTATTCTCTCATTAAATATAAGCTCCTGATATGATTAATAATCGAAGATATTGCTCGTGAAACCGAAGCAGCACATTTCACTCGTCCTCTGGACTCGTGAAATCAGCAACTCGGTTTCACTCGAGAATATCATCGACGATAATCCTATCACTTGTTATATTACGTATGAAAAATCCATAGAGGTAGGAATAATATGGAGAGAGCATAAATCTCAACTACGGGCAAGGGGAATATAACCCGGCGGGGACAGACGCAGATACTGCAGTAGTACACATTTTAGTGAGGATTCGCGAAATATTTAAGGAAAAAGTAATACAAAACCCGATATATATTAAAAAATCTGATGTGGCCAGCACAATACCTTCCGTCAATCCTGTGTATTATGTACAAATTCCATACATAAATTTTCTTGCGAAAGATTCTAAATTTTTGGTATTATGTGATTCTCTTTCTCGGCAACTGAATTCCATACTCCTGATAACAAACAAACCACATGAAATAAGAAAATTATGAAATTTTGAATGAAAAATTATAACATTTGTCAGTTATGGACATAATTAATTGCTGTCATTTTGACACAGGTCCCCATATCTGCTTGCCAAAGTCAGCAAAATCATGTTACTGCACGCGCTCCATACATAAATTTTCTTGCAAAAGATCCTATATTTCATAAACAAACTATGCAAATTGCACTAGACACTGACATCTTCTTTAGTTTTTCCCATTCGTTTGGGGGTCGCTATTTTTTATTTTCTTCTTCCACTCATTTTTGTTTTCCGTGTCGTCCTCATTCAGTTCCTTTTCTCTCAAGTCTTCTGCAATACAGTCTTTTCATCTTATATTTGGTCTTCCTATGTTTCTTCCACCTTCTATTAATATATTCATCTCTCCTCATAACATGTTCAAACCAATGTAATCGTCTCTCTTATATCTAGAAACTTCTAACACTAGAGTTACTTCCCTTATTCTTTCGTTGATTTACATTTTATTGATACTGACATCTGTCAATTTGAATTACCTGAATATATTAGCAGTTTCCATGGTTAAGTTAGCATAGCTGGCTGAATTATGAAATTTATATCAAATTTATTATCTTTATTCTTCTTTAACTCTATATCTGTTGAATATCAAATATAGACCTCAACAAATATATGGTACAAAGTTTAAGGTTCATGGTGGTTGCATAGATTACAAATATCTTGCAATTTGATTTTGTATTTAATATTTTTATAATTTATTATTAAAATTCTTTTACTTGTAAGTTTTAATTGAATGTGGATGGATTTCTTTTAGTTTAAGTATTCCTCTGTAAACCCATTGGGATTCAAAAATTTATAATGGTTATTAAAATTTGAGGAGTTTGCTAACTCGATATCTTTATTTACAAGTGACTGTGTATAATTCTCTATTATTTCGTCAATTTTATCGATTGTGATTTCCATACTTCTTCGTAACCTAAGTTTGTTAAGAAGATTTTGATTTGCAAGGACCAATTGTAAATTAATTTATTGGATTTCAATTTATCTACCTCTGTCAGTCTCAAAAAAATATTTTAGGGAGTTTATTATCCTAAATATATGTATATATAAGTTTTTTTTCAGAAGTTGAGGGCTCTTTTCCAGACGTCAGCAGCTATAGTTATAGTACCTGTTTCTAGTCTTATGAGATAGCCTGGGGTGTTTCTTGGGCACAACAGAATGGACTTTAAGTAACACAGGTTGACATTTTTCTAAATTTTGCACTACATTTAACCCGCATATTTCAGAAGCGTATAATACTGTAGCATTTACTATAGATTTTAGTAATTTTACTTTTTCTAGCCAACCTGACAATTTAGCTCTACTCAATATATTCTTTGTTTTTTGTATTGCGATTGCACCTTTATTAATACTATTTACTGCCGCTTTGTTAAAACCTCCTGATGGTGAAAAGATTACGCCGAGATACTTAAAAGAGTCCACTATTTCAAGATTTTCATTATTATAGGTAAAAATTGGAGTTTTTTTCGGTTTTCGGCCTTTGTGAAAAATGATTACTTTTGTATATATTAACTGTAAGATTATTTAAATTACAATATGATTGTAAAACGCTCAATTTTCTTTGTATATCTATAACCGAATGACCTAATAAAGCCAAATCCACATACGCTAAAAACATGAAGTCGTTTTTACAGTCTTTGATATTATCTGATAGGTTGTTTTGAAGTTTTATCTGTAGTTCGGCGTTTTTATATAGCGATTGTAATATTTTTATAAATCGAGCTGAGATAACAAAGTTATATAGTTTTTGCCATAGTAAATAGTGGTTTACGGAATCGAAGGGCCTGCGAAAGCCATAAATACTATATATATATAAATATATATATATATATATATATATATATATATATATATTCTCGTTATTTTACCTCCTGCTATCCTCAGTAAGGGAGGTATAGGGATCGTGCTAAAAATCACATCGAGATTTTGGTAAATGACCACGTTTTAAGGACCCTGTAATCCAATTTTAACATTTTCACGATGATGTCTGTGGGTGTGTATGTGTGTGTGTGTGTGTGTGTGTGTGTGTGTGTGTGTGTGTTTGTGTATTTGTGTATGTGTGTGCATCAACTGGGCACTCTAACTCAAATATCATCATTCAGAAACTTTTGAAACCATGTATTTCTACTTTATTGTAATATGGAAAGAAACCATTAAATTTGGTGTCAATTGGATAACCGGTAATGGCAGTTTACTTAAAGCTCAAAATAGTTTTTCTTCAAAAAATACCTTTAAATGTTATTTTTCGCAATTTGTTATTATAAAATTAAAGATTATTCCATTTTCTACAGGTTTGCATTAACATAATTTCTATATATTTATGGATAAATTTATAAAGAAAGTACTATAAAGATTATATCTCCGAACTTATGCTATAAATACTCCATAGTTACACATTTCAGCTCAAATGTTTGTAACTCACATATAAATGTCACTGTCGAAAAAATAATGATTTCAAATTCATAACAGTAACGTTTTAAAAAGAAAATTGTAATAGAGCAATTGTTATATGGAAAGGAAGTTAATATACATAATTTCAAATTAATAATAATAACGTTTTAAAACGAAAATTGTAAATAGAACAAAAGTTATATGGAAAGGAATTTAATATACATAATTTCTAGCATTAGTAAATATGCAGGTATATATTTAAATAAAAAAAAAAAATATATATTATCACAGCATATTACCCATTGCTGGGTGTGCTACTCTGCTTTGTACACAGATTTCGGTAATGATACTGACATTTATATCGTGCGGACGTTTACCAAGCGTCGCCTCATTGCTGGCGTGGAAAGTGCAACACAGGGGACAATTTTATGCCATTTAAAATTCGAAATTTTTAACGTTGATCATCGGGATCGGATCGGGTTTTTACCTTCCGTCACCTCTAGTTAAGGAAGGTATTGTCTTTGGTCAAAAAAATCGGTAGTGAGTTTTTATTGAATAAGCACGTTTTAGGGTCTTTACAATACGATTTTACTATTTTTACGATGATGTCTGTATGTGTGTGTGTGTGTGTGTGTGTGTGTGTGTGTTCCGTGTTCGTATGTGCGTGTGTGTGTGTATGTGTGTATGTGTGTGTGTGTGTGTGTGTATGTGACCGCAGTTTCATGCACGATATCTCCAATACTAGAATTCCAAAAATTACAATTCTTGCATATTCCTCTTCCGTACAACCATATGCAGACTTGATTAGATTTTGGTTATAATTGGTCAACCGGAAGTATCCTCATTTGAAGATTTTAACAGTTTTTCTTGAAATTTTATTATAACTTAAAGAATATATTATTCTCTATACGATTTGATTGCATTTTATATTTCATATTCAACAGATATAGAGTTAAAGAATTATAAAGATTGTAATAATTATAAAATTTCATATATCAGCCAGCTGTGCTAACTTAACCATGGAAACTGCTAATATATTCAGGTAATTCAAATTGACAGATGTCAATATTAATAAAAAGTAAATGTTGAAAGAATAAGGAAAATAACTCTAGTGTTGGGCGTTTCTAGAAAGATATAAGAGAGACGTTTACATTGGTTTGAACATGTCATGAGGAGAGATGAGTATATTGGAAGAATGAATAGCTTATAACAGAAGTTGGAAGAAACATAGGAAGACCAAATATAATGTGAAAGGAGAGAAAAGGAACTGAATGAGGACGATAAACAAAACAAAAATTAGTGGAAGAAGAAAATAAAAAATAGCGACCCCCTAACGAATGGGAAAAACTAAAGAAGAAGATGTTAGTGTCAAGTGCAAGGCGAATAGTTTGTTTATGAAATAATTTAACTGGAAATATAGGATCTTTTGCAAAAAAATTATGTGTAGGGCGAGTGCAGTGACGTGACTTTGCTGACTTTGACAAGCAGATATGTGGACCCGTGTCAAAATGACAGCTATGAATTACGTCCATAACTGACAAATGTCGTAATTTTTCATTCAAAATTTCATGATTTTCTTATTTCATGTGGTATATTTATTATCAGGGGTGTGGAATTCAGTTGCCGAGAAAAGGAATCATAAAATACCAAAAAAATAAATTTTGAATGAAAAATTTTGACATGAGGATGACCCGCAAAATAGAAATGAATGGAAGAAAAAAATAAAAATTAGCGACCCCTAACGAATGGGAAAAGCTAAATAAGAAGAAAATGTTAGTGTCAAGTGCCATTTGCATGAAATAATATTACTGGAAATTTATAATCTTTTGCAAGACATTTTATGAATGGAATTTGTACATAATACACAGGATTGACGGAAGGTATTGTGCTGGCCACATCAGATTTTTTCTTAGGTGGAGTTGTATATTAGCTGCCAAACAAAAAATATTTTCAGTTGTTCCCCTCCCTTTTCTAAATCCCATTTGATTTGCCTTTAGTATATTATTAGATTCAACATATATTTGACGCTTGATGTATAAAATGGATGTAAGTAGTTTGCAGACGGAGTTTAGTAGCGCAATACCTCCGTAGTTGAGGGCGTCTTTTCTGTCACTTTTCTTATATATCAAAGTAATGTATAAGATTCTTTAGGTGTTGTGCATTTAGTTAGAATTTTATTATACATATTTAAAAGGTAGTGCTTCCATTTCACTGTTAAATATTTGTTTTAAAAGAGCTCATTTTAAAAACAAATTTAAAATTGACAAAAACTGGTTTACTAAAACTCAAATGTAATCAAAATTCCATACAAAAATAAAGAGCACTAGTAATTAAACACCCACCCAATAAAATTTCCAATGAACACTGCTATGCCCCATATGTTTTTATTTCTAACTTCATCACACATCAAAAAACTAATCTGAATCAATAAGTTATCGAAGCAAAGTCAGAATTCGTTTCCTAAACGTGTGAAACAGAATGGCGGAATAGCAGACGAATACTTGGGCTTATCATAATATGAAACAGGTTTAAAATCAATTTTTTGTAATATGTGCGGAGAATCTTCTTGATTGATGCCAGTTTTGAAGTTTCAAAGCTTGGTATAAGAAATATGAATATTTGATGAACCGATACCGGCTCGATAAAGGTTTACTATATCACTCCCTGGAAACTTGGAAATATTGACGTGATTTATTGTCAAATATTATTTCTGACAGAATAAAATTTTCGTTGCCGTTTTTCTGGTTATCCTCTTATATTAGAGTGACCTTGATAAAATTTCAATACTAAATTCAATTATTGATAACATTTGTATTTTTCAACTATGACATAGCAATCCTTGCAGGTCAAGGTTCCAAGTATTGTGAAATTATCCTTTTGAGGGCAATTCATTTTTGTTCAAATATTTCTTAATTGATGGACTAAATTCTTTCATTTTGTCTCGATCTCCAAAATCATCCTCAACTGGTAAGAAGCACTTACAGCCTCTTAATACAAGCATAACTATAATAAATAACTAAGCCATGAATCCGACTATTTAACAAATAAGGATTTTGGTGGCTGAATCTCATCGCCGTGAAACAGTTCCCTTAGAAGACTAAACTGTCACAATACTGATTTACGACAGTTTTGTCTGTGTTATCAGACAAACAAAATTTTCCATTTGAATATATTTTTTTACAGTGTCACTTTAAATTTTGTATTGGTAACAAAAGTAATGATTGTTTTATTTTTTATTCTATGTATAAAAAAGCTTATTTTATTAAACATATTCTTTAGTTATGTTTCTAGTAAATAGGTATTATTTATCAATCTTAAAATTTAGTTGCGAATATAAAATAAGCAATCACAGCTGTCGTAGAGAAACCACCAAAGGAGTCACTTTATGCTATTTGAAAATTAGAAATAATTTTATGGTGTCAAGTTTGACGTCGGTCGGAATCGAACTCGGCGCCGTTCAAAACGTAATCGGTTTCCTAATTCAGATAGATATGCTGGTAATAATAGAATAAACACTACATGAAGATATAATAACTCATCTTTTGTATTTATTTATTTTTCAACGGAAGCTAAAGTTGTACTAATTTATGCAATGCACAAAATTATTCAAACTCTGTATTGTAATTATATTGTTTTTCAAAATTATGTGGCATGTTTAAATTAGGTTGTTATATGATATTATTATATAATGTTAATATTTATAGGCAATTTACTATTTATTACACTTTATATTTAATTACAAAAATGTGTTATACATATTAATCACATGAAATACGAGTATAATAATATTCCTCATTTTAAATCAACTAATTTAAATATATCCGTTAAGGAAATAAAAAAGGGAAATATTAGGTTCTTATTTTTTTATGGAGGTAATACCTGTTTTTCTTCTTATCTTGCCAGAATAGGCACAAAACGTGTAGGAATCATGCAAAAACCATATATCCAGATTTTAGTGAACAAGAACGAATTAGATCTCAAGAATTCGATTTTAATATTTTTACGATGTGCGTATGTGTGTGTGAATTTTTCTAATAGGTACCCTAAGATTAAAACTTATGAAACTTCATATTTCTCATTTTTACATTAACAGAAAAAGCTATTGAGTTTGAAATTGGATAACTCCGAGAGTAGTTAATATACCTATTAAATTCGTGATATAATTTTTTTGGAAATAAAAGTATAGTACAGTCAAAAAATAATTGATAAGTTTACAACAATAGTCAAACTGTCGAACAAGTCCATTTATTGATATTTCTGGTTTATGGCGCCATATCATTCAACTCCGGTCGCGGCATATAACAAAATTCTGCCAAAAACCACAGAAATATCTAAAAATAAAAGGATCTACGTTTAGAGCTGTACGCGTGAATAACATTTGTTCACGACCACGCCCGCTAACGAAACTAAAGATGTAATCAACTATGTTTACAGTCATTCGCGCTCACGAATTTATTTTGTTATTCGCAACCAATCACGACCAGCGAGCGGCGAGTCACATTCGTGTCACGTAATTGTTCCTAAATTTGAGATATATCTATAGTAAAATCGGAGCATTTGTGTTTGCTATTTTGTGTACCATAAAAAAAACTATTTTTAAGCAAAAAATTTAAATAATACTGTTGATCCCATATTTCGACGTACTTATAATAATATGAATATAAAGTAAAATATGGAAATTAAATAACTATTTACGTATATAAGGCAATTGTGTTCTATTTTTTATCACGAATATGGAATATGAGTTATAAAAAAGGATCTTCGGTGCCGACGTACATGGTAAATTTTATTTGAAATCGAAAAATTGTGAAAATGAAAGAAATATTTATTTTATGTTATGCATATTGTGACGTGCGCCCCGGAGAGAAAAGTATACGTGCGCCGGCTAGAGGTTAACTACGCCGTGACCCAATTCTTTTGTATACAGGTCATTGTCGCTTCAGAGGGTTCTAGATTGATATGAGCTGTATAAATACCGGCCGAAAGAAAGCGGAGAGGCAGTCTGATATATATATATATATATATAAGCAACGAGCGATGAACTTGGTGATATAAATATACAGTTTACCAGTTGTTAACATAAATAAATGTAGTTATATAAATAAGTGTAGTGATATAAATATTGTATACATAAATATTCGTAGTGCTTAAGCATTTAATAATATTCTTAGTGTTTATAATTATTTAATCATAGTGCTAGTTGTTTTTATTATCTTTTAATATTTAATCCTTAATTAATTATCGTTTAATAAACGTATTCTTTTAGTTAATAATATTTGTCTATGTTTTACACTTCTCCCATATAAATAGAAACGTTACAATATACTATATCTGTCAGTCTGACACTCAAAGTTGCTAATCTTAGACATTGAAGTTCTCCTAAAGAACACTCAAAACTATGTATTTTATCTCAACTGCTTCATCGGAAATATTTAGTTCGTTCTTCTTGCACATACTTTTTGTCATTTACGTACAAATTTACTATAGTACATCGTACACCTACCCAAATTATCTTACATGTACAATAATTGTCATAAGGTTTTTGTGCCCCTTAGTGACGATTTCAAATAAAATAGATTTCTTACATAAAAAATTAGAGAAAACGGATCACTCACACCCAATCACTCAAGGTATATTTTTAGTCCCCACCACTCACGTCCAATCAAGGCACAAAATCATAAACAAACTATACAAATTGTACTTGACACTAACATCTTCTACTTTAGCTTTCCCTATTCGTTAGGGATCGCTATTTTTTATTTTCTTCTTCCACTCATTTCTGTTTTACATGTCGTTCTCATTCAGTTTCTTTTCTCTTCAAGTCTTCCGCAATACAGTCCTTCTATCTTATCTTTGGTCTTCCTATGTTTCTTCAACCTTCTATTACTAAGCTATTCATTCTTAATACGATATATTCTTCATTTCTCCTCATGGCATTTTCAAACCAATGTAATCATCTCGTTTGTATTTTTCTAGAAACTTGTAACACTAGAGTTATTTCCTTACCTATCTTTCCGTGTCTTCCCCAACATCTACTTCAACATCCTCATCTCTGCCACATTAATTTACTTTTTATTTCTAATGACATCTGTCAATTTAAATTATATGAATGTATTAGTAGTTTCCATGTTTAGCATAGCTGGCTGATTTATAAAATGTAATTTCATTAAAATTCTTTAACTCTATATCTATTGAATATGAAGTATAAAATGCAATCAAATCGTATAGAGAATAATATATTCTTTAAATTATAATAACGTTAAATGTCAATAAATCAAATTGAACTGTTAAATCTTCAAATAAGGGTACTTCCGGTTCACCAATTATAACCAAAATTTAATCAGTTGTTCTTCTGGATGTAAACTTGAGGAATACGAATGAAACATAATTTTTGGAATCATGGCATTGAAGTTATGCGATCCGAAACTTTCGTCACATACACATACACATAGACACACACACACACACACACACACACACACACACACAAACACACACACACACACACACACACACATACATACAGACATCATCGTAAAAATGGTCAAATCGTATTATAGGGACCTTTAAACATGCTTATTCACTAAAAACTCATCATTGAATTTTTTGACCAGACAATACCTTCCTTGCCCAAAGGTGACGGAAGGTAAAAATATATTCACATACGTTTACGCGGGTCTCTTCGTAGGGTTACTATAATTGTTCATTTGAAAAAAATCTGATGTGGCCAGCACAATACCTTCCGTCAATCCTGTGTATTATGTACAAATTCCATACATAAATTTTCTTGGTATTTTATGATTCCCTTTCTCGGCAACGGAATTCCATACTCCTGATAACAAACAAATCACATGAAATAAGAAAATCATGAAATTTTGAATGAAAAATTATGACACTTGTCAGTTATGGACATAATTATTTGCTGTCATTTTGATACGGGTCCCCATATCTGCTTGCCAAAGGCACCAAAGTCATGTCACTGCACGCGCCCTATACATAATTTTTTTTCAAAAGATCCTATATTTCCAGTAAAGTTATTTCATAAACAAACTATGCAAAGTACCCTTGACACTGACATCTTCTTCTTCTTTAGTTTTCCCATTCGTTAGGGGGTCGCTATTTTTTATCTTCTTCTTCCACTAATTTTTGTTTTGCATGTCGTCCTCATTCAGTTCCTTTTCTCTCAAGTCTTCTGCAATACAGTCTTTTCATCTTATATTTGGTCTCCCTATATTTCTTCCACCTTCTATTAATTTATTCATCTCTCCTCATGACATGTTCAAACCAATGTAATCGTTTCTATTATATCTAAAAACTTCTAACACTAGAGTTACTTCCCTTATTTTTTCATTCAATTACTTGCTTTTTATTGATACTGACATCTGTCAATTTGAATTACCTGAATATATTAGCAGTTTCCATGGTTATGTTAGCATAGCTGGCTGAATTATGAAATTTATACGAATTTTTTATCTTTATTATTCTTTAACTCTATATCTGTTGAATATGAAATATAAAATGCAATCAAATCGTATAGAGAATAATATATTCTTTAAGTTATAATAACATTAAACTGAGTTTTTGAAGAAAAACTGTTAAAATCTTCAAATAAGGGTACTTCCGGTTGACCAATTATAACCAAAATCTAAACATGTCTGCATATGGTTGTAAGGAAGAGGAATACGCAAGAATTGTAATTTTTGGAATTCTAGTATTGGAGATATCGTTAACGAAACCGCGGTCACATACACACACACACACACACACACACACACACACATACACACATACACACACACACACGCACATACGAACACACACACACACACATACAGACATCATCGTAAAAATAGTAAAATCGTATTGTGAAGACCCTAAAACGTGCTTATTCAATGAAAACTCACCACCGAATTTTTTGAACAAAGACAATACCTTCCCTACCTATATGTGATGGAAGGTAAACAGAATGTCAAGCGGGGCGATTTTTTTTTCTTAGCACAAATACTATAGATATTGACAGAAAAATATAAATACTTAGATAGGTGCGGATACGAAACAGATAAAGGAAAAAAAATTACTGCATGGTAAAATATATTTTGATTAAAAATATCACAATTGATTAACATTACAAAAAACTACAACTTTATTTGGTATATAACGAGGTATATAATGACGTCAAATCCGTCCAATGGCAGATGAATAAAATATTTTGATAGTTTTAAATTTAATTCTCTGATATCCCAATTTGTCTCGTCTTATTAATAAGTACAAAATTATAAAAATCTTTACAAGAAAATTGTTTATACTTAAATTGAATCATTAACATACTTTTAACTGTTGATATATTTAATCTATTTCTTTCATCTGTCCACTGGGTATTCATTAGTGAAAACACTTTTTCATTACTATCTACCAAGTGAACAGTTCTTTAACAAATTTTAAAATGCCGCGAAATAAAGATACTAAAGACGAGGTCCTAAATGAAGAACATCTAAATAAGATAGTGAATGCCGTTTCGCTGCGAATTGAACAGATCCTTGAAACTAAATTTGAACTATTTACTAATGAATTAAAAAGCGTCAAAGAAGAATTAAACACTGTTAAAAAAGAACTTTGTGTTAAAGACAAATTAATAAGTGAATTATGTGAAGCAAATGACAAACTAGAACAATATAGTAGACGAAACTGTCTTCGTGTATTCGGTGTGCAAGAATCACCAAATGAAAATCCTGGCAGTACCTTAGTGGACTTATTTAAGAAGAAGATGAACATCTCCATCGGGCCTGAGGACATCGATAGGTGCCATAGACTGGGAATGAAAGAGAAAGATAAGTGCAGACCCCTAATAATAAAATTTGTGTCCTATGGTACTCGCTCGAAAGTTTTTTCTAATAAAAGTAGACTTAAAAATACTGGTGTGAGTGTACGTGAAGATCTTACGCGGGCCAGAGTCGCACTACTAAGGGAATGTACAAAACGCTTTGGAATTAAAAATACATGGACTGTGGATGGTGTTATCAATGTTAAAATACAAAATAAAATATATAAAATCAGTAGTACTGATCAGCTATCCAAAGTTTCGTCTTAAAAATCTGCAAATCATACATTTTTTGATGTTCAAACTTGTTATTTATCTTTTGCATTTAGAATAGCAGATGATGGGTCAATAACTCTATCACTGTATCAAGGTTTTTAAACCTGTATAATTTTGTATTTGTTTATTGATGTATAAAACGTATTCACTTATATTTTTTCTTATCTTCTGTATTTATTTCGAGTTTCTCATGAATTCAAATTGATAAAATAAACTGCACTTATTTGTTTGCTAGCCTCTTGAATGCATATTTTGATTATTGTTATTGTACAACTTAATTACTTGTAATATATTAATTCTTTGTTACATATTTTTATTTTTAATTACTATTGTTCTTTTTATTACAGTATTCTTATGATAACTTTGGCGCATTTTAACATAGGTTCTCTATGTAGTTGTTATTCTGATTTTAAAGATTTCTTAGAATGTAAACAATTTGATATATTTACACTTAGTGAAACATGGCTTAAAGCAGATTATTCTAATGATCAATTTTTAATTAATAATTATGAACTTTTTCGCAGTGACAGAGTTAGTAGAGGTGGTGGAGTCGCATTTTATATAAAAACATCCTTGGTTAAATATATTATTTCATATAATGATCATATCAAAACCAGCACCGATCATATTGAACAATACTGGATGATTTTTTGTATTAAAAAAATTAATTTTGCTGTTGGCGTACTTTACAGGCCTCCATCTGGAAGTATTAATCAATTTATTGACAGTTTAGAAACTACATTTAGCAATATCTTTCCGACAGTTAATTTTGTGTTTTGCACAGGAGATGTGAACATCAATATGCTAAATACCTCATCTAGCGCATCCATACGTCTTACTAATATGTATTCTCAATTTAATTCATCACAAATAATTACTGAACCTACACGCATTACTCCCTATTCTGAAACTTTACTAGATGTTCTAATAACTTCAGATATTGCCATTTGTTCAGATGTAAATGTAATGGACATGCATAATTTTTCTGATCTCGTGTGCAATTGACCTGCAAAATGATGTTCCCGTACCCACTACAATCACGTATAGAGACTTAAAAAATATTAATATGAGCGATTTAAGATCTTATTTCAACAATGTAAATTGGGATTATATGTATCATGTGGAGAACATAAATGATAAAGTTGAATTTCTAAATAATAAAATAATAGAGATTTTTGATATGTTAGCACCACTAAAAACTGTAACTGTTCGGAGACCACCTAAGCCTTGGATAACTGATGTTATCAAAACAATGATTAAATGTAGGAATAATGCTTTTGCTGATTTCAGAAAAACAAAATCGATTGTCAAATGGAATTATTACAAGCAGCTAAGAAATGAAGTCACTAGTGCCATTAGACGAGAGAAAAAAGCTTATGTAGAATTTAAAATAAGATCTGGTAAATCTAACATGTGGAACACTTTCAAAGAGTTTAATATTAATCATACATCTATCCCGCCTTTACCTTCAGAAATATGCGATGTACATAAATTAAATTCGTTCTTTAATAACATCAATACGCTAAATTGCAACTCTGATTTACTAAATTATTATAACTCTCATAAATTTAGTAGCTCTATTTTCTCTTTTACACTAGTAACAGAAACAGAAATTCAAAAAGTATTCGACACTATCAATTCAAATTCTGCTGGTGTAGATAATATAAATTTAAAGATGCTAAAATATATTTTTGTTATTATACTTCCCCAGATAACTCATATTATAAACACATGTTTATTATATGGTGTAGTGCCAGATATATGGAAAATTGCTGATATAATACCTTTACCCAAATGTAAATCTCCCAATAACCTTAATGATATCCGACCTATTAGTATTCTGCCAACTATGTCAAAAATATTAGAGAAAATAGTCAAATTTATAATTACTTAAACTGTTACAATTTACTACCTAGTATTCAGTCTGGTTTCAGAAAAGGTTATAGTACTACGACTGCATTACTTAATGTTACTGATGATATTATGAGACATATTGATAAAAATAATATGGTTTATCTTGTTCTTCTTGATTTCAGCAAGGCTTTTGATACCGTAAATCATGAGATGTTGATAGCAAAGTTAAAACATATTGGCTTCGATGATATTAGCATCAACTTCTTTACTAATTATTTATGTAATAGAAAACAAAGAGTATCATACAATAATATGAAATCAGGTTTGGCTAACATATCAAAAGGTGTTCCTCAAGGGTCGGTATGTGGACCCTTATTATTCTCCTTATATACATTTGATCTCCCCAAAATAGTCAAGCATAGTAATTTACATCTATATGCTGATGACACGCAACTTTATTTACCTTTCAAACCATGTGACCTTAATAAATCGTTAGATAATATTAATGAAGATCTACAAAATATTGCTAAGTACGCTTGCGATAACTGTTTAACCCTCAATGTACAAAAATGTTGCGTCATGCTTTTTGGTAATAAGACTGTCAGACAGTTTCTTTTAAATAACAATTTGGTTAAAGTTGTATTAAATAATGTTGAATTACCTATTAAAAATTCTTCAAAGAATTTAGGTCTAGTAATGGATACAGAACTGCGTTTCACAGAATATGTTACTTTGCTAATTAAAAAAGCATACTTAGCGTTGAAAAATCTCTATATGAATCGCTTTGTTCTTTCGAGAAAATATAAAATAATTTTAATAAACAGTCTTGTACTCTCTGTATTCAATTATTGTGATGTAATTTACGGGCCTTGCCTTAAGATTCGGGACATTAAAAGAATACAGAAAGTACAAGACTCTTGCATTCGCTTCATATTTGGTTTTAGAAGACGTGACACTGTATCATCAGCACACATCAGACATGTAGGTTGGTTAAATATGAGTGAAAACAGAAGTTATCATTATGCATGTCTTTTACACAAAACCATTATCACCAAAACTCCATTATACTTGCATCAGAAATTAATATTTAGAGGTATGCAGCACTGTCGAAATTTAAGAACAAATTTAAAATTACATATACCTAAATATCGAACAGAATTATTCAAACGATCATTTTCTTGTGCTGGACCTAAAATATATAATCAATTGCCAGATAATTAAAAAATAGCTAACACCTCTATTTTCTCATCTAAACTAAGAAAAATGTTATTTGCAAATAAATTTCATATTATTTGACGAATTGATGAATTATAATTATTGTTAAATTTTATAAAACAATATCTGTTTCATTTATGCTTTTTATTTTGTTTTTAAGTCATCTTCATTAATATTGATTTTCAAATCACATTTATTATATAAACTTCACTACTGTTATTTATACTGTAATATTATTATTATTGTTATTGTTCTATATTAAGTTGATTTAAGTTGGTTACAATATATATATATATATATATATATATATATATATATATATATATATATATATATATATATATATATATATTATAAGGTTATAAGGTTAAGTGTAAGACCAGCTGTAGCTGAACTTTGCCAAATAAAATGGGTTATTATTATTATTAATGGATTATTATTATTATTATTATTATTATTATTATTATTATTATTATTATTATTATTATTATTATTATTATTATTATTATTATTATTATTATTATTATTATTATTATTATTATTATTATTATTATTATTATTATTATTATTATTATTATTATTATTATTATTATTATTATTATTATTATTATTATTATTATTATTATTATTATTATTATTATTATTATTATTATTATTATTATTATTATTATTATTATTATTATTATTATTATTATTATTATTATTATTATTATTATTATTATTATTATTATTATTATTATTATTATTATTATTATTATTATTATTATTATTATTATTATTATTATTATTATTATTATTATTATTATTATTATTATTATTATTATTATTATTATTATTATTATTATTATTATTATTATTATTATTATTATTATTATTATTCATAAGCGTTGTGACCAGAAGTAGCAAAAAATAATTAATATATTTTTAATACATGAATATATGTCAAATATTATAAAATTTAGTAAATAATAAATTTTGAATTTGAAAAAAGAGGACAAATGCATTGAAAATTTAAAAAAAAGATACTAGACCCGGACCTTTATCCGAAAAAATAGGACATTGCCGGTGAGTCGACAAAATTCACGGCCCGCGCCCAATTGTATAATTTACGTAATATATCGCCGTTGTCGAACTCTGTGAGTATAAAAGTAGAATTGGCACACTACACACAGCGAAATGGATAATAATAAATAAGCTATGATGATGTATTCATTTATTTATCTTTAGTCGAAAAGAGAAAACAACAGATTTTAAGGATAACATTTTTTGATAACAGAAAGTGTATCGGAGTTGAAGGGCATGTGCAATGTAACATTTTTTTATGAAAAAAATTTCAACTAAGCTGTACATTCGCTACAAACATTCTCTTTTCTCCGTTGACGCAGATATGAGCGAACAAACACTAAACTTACGTACAATAGCCATTGTGTCCAGACGCGGCTGAATAGTGTTTTACACCGACCTGAAGCCCTTCAGCATTCACAGCAAGGGAAGCCTTGTACTGCGAGATACTTCATTGCACGAGCTTCGCGATATTTCTTTTCAGACAAGTTGAAGATTATGAAAAATTTATATTGCCAACACAAAACCTCATGCCATTCTGTTATACATTATACTCTATCTTTGCATATCTCTACTAATGATCTAGTATACGAATACTATTGATTATCTATATATATATATATATATATATATATATATATATATATATATATATATATATATATATATATATATATATATATATATATATATAAAGACAATATATAAGTAAAAAAGAAATAACAGATTTAATTTCACAATTAAACACGATTATACAACAAAAAGATAGTGATTTGATATCTACCTCAAAATTTAATAATTTCTATAAAGAATTTTCTTTGCTACCAGAGAATCAGAACTATTTAAATTTGAATGTTTCTTTTGTTAAAAAAAGAATAATCGCTCAACTCAGATTAAGTAATAATCACAACCTTAGAATAATAATAAATAATATAAAATACCAATTAAACCCATTAGTCAATTGTACGATCTGCAACTGTCAAGCAGTTGAAAATCTGTATCATTTTTTAATTATATGTCCTATCTATACACCATTTCGTCAAGCATATTTATCAGGATTTCTCCAATCTATAAATGAAGATAACTTTTATAATGTTCTTTTCAATTTCAATTTAAATGAAAGTAAAATTAACAATATTTTCTACTTTGTGGTCGGCGCTCTTAGACTCCGTAGTTTTTGTTTAAATATTTAAATCTCAAGCATGTTATGATTTTAAGTGCAAATTTAATTCTTATGTACTTTTGTTCTTGGTAGAATTCTGGAATTATTTTTTCACTAAATGGAAGTTCCATTTTGCTTGTTGTATATGCAAAATTCTTTGATCTGTACGTACACCTTACTTTTACATAATTTTTGATTATCTCTTTACAAAGTACTATGTTGATGTACTGAATATATATATTTGCTTTTATATAATTTTTAATTCTCTCTTTAGAATGTACTATGTTGATATACTGAATATGTATATTTCCTTTCATATAATTTTTGATTCTCACTTTAGAATGTACTATTTTGATGTACTGAATATGTATATTTGCTTTTGAATAATTTTGGGTTTAAATTATTATTATATTATAATTAATGTATTAAGATATCTTATTGTACATGCAAAATTTTTCGATATGTACCTACACTTTACTTTTATATAACTTTTTTGATTCTTTATTTTGAATGTACTATTTTGATGTACTGAATATGTATGTTTGCTTTTGTATAATTTTTGGGATTTTATTTCTCTATATTCATGTCGTCTTGGCTATGTATTTGTAAAATTCATTCCTAATTATTGTCAACAATGTGTATAAGGTACTACCTTTATGACAAATAAAGCCTATTATTATTATTATTATTATTATTATTATTATTATTATTATTATTATTATTATTATTATTATTATTATTATTATTATTATTATTATTATTATTATTATTATTATTATTATTATTATTATTATTATTATTATTATTATTATTATTATTATTATTATTATTATTATTATTATTATTATTATTATTATTATTATTATTATTATTATTATTATTATTATTATTATTATTATTATTATTATTATTATTATTATTATTATTATTATTATTATTATTATTATTATTATTATTATTATTATTATTATTATTATTATTATTATTATTATTATTATTATTATTATTATTATTATTATTATTATTATTATTATTATTATTATTATTATTATTATTCCCCCCCGTGGGCCCACCTTGTCGTGGTGGGGGGGCTCAGTAGCCTTTGTTGCCAGCAAAGGTGAAACTAACGGGTCATGACCTATGTGTCCTCCATTCATCTAACCAGACGATTAGTAGGTGATCGTCCGTGCACAGTTTTCATCATGCCTACCTGCATGTTGACCGTGTGCGGTGACCCGTGTCGGTGGAGGAGGGGATCCTGGTAGTTGAGGAAGCCCCAACACACTACTTTGGCCCTGAATTCACTCAAACGGGAGGTTGCAGGCTAACCCACCTGTGACCAATCGGTTCCCATCCCATTGCGAGGCTGGGGGGTGAGTCGTCTTGGGGACGTAGCAAGATCACCAGGAAGCGGGCGTGCACGAGGACTTAGCGGCCCCATCGTGATCTCTCCCGTGGACTGGCCTTGCTACCCTCCGGGATTGCTATAGTCTTTGGGAAGCCCTGGCACTATACCGGTTTGCGGTATTAGTGTCCCATTTGAGACTCCAAGGAGGGTGGGGATACCAAAGACCGAAGGATCATTTCACATGAAAATGAAAAAATCAAAGCCGCTCTCTGGTTCACCGACCTCAAAAAACGGTGCGCTTGGAGCCGTGTTAAAAGCTCCCGGGGAGAAAGCCTCGTCAAAAAACACATCTTGTGCGGGTATGTCCAATAACCCCACTTCTGAGATGAACCAAGAAAAGGCGGTAGTACCCCGGTTCTTGGTCATTCAAAGGCTTGGTGAAAATTTTGAAAAAATTAGTCCCTTTGTCATACAAAAATTACTTTTTGGATTAATCGGCGATTTAAAAAGTATAAAGAAAATTAGAGACGGTCTACTTGTGGAGACAGTTTCGGCTTCACAAGCAAAAAAAATATTAAAACTGACCAAAATGGGAAATATGGATATAGAAGTGGTCCCACATAGGACGCTTAATATATGCAAGGGTGTCATTTATTGTAAAGATCTATTAAATTGTACAGTGGAGGAAATATGCAACGAGTTACGGGAGCAGGGTGTTATTGAAGTGCGACGCATTAAGACAAAATTCAATGGTCAATATAAAGACACACCGAATCATGTCTTGACCTTCAATACCCCGAAACTTCCACTTAAGTTGAAAGTAGCATATATGTCCCTCCCTGTACGCATGTATGTGCCTGCACCGATGCGCTGTTTCCATTGTCAAAAGTTCGGACACACAGCTGCACGATGCAAAAGTCCACAGATTTGCATATGTGGAAAGGCCTTACATGAAGGAACCCCTTGCATAGAACCCATTACCTGTAGTAACTGCGAGGGAGACCACTTGCCTCTTTCCAAAAATTGCCCTATTTATAAGCAAGAGGTTGCCATACAAGAGATGAAAATAAAGGAGAATATTACATATCTTGAGGCAAGGAAGAAGGTCATTATTTCTACACCGGCCGGTATCTCTTATGCCAATAAAGCATCAGCCTCAGCAAAACCGGATACTACTTCCTTTGCCAAAGAAATAATTCCCCACATAGTTCAGGCATTGAAAAGTATCTTTGTTACGAAAGAAACTTTTAATGCCGAACAAAATGCGCCTCTTGTCACCAGTAATCCTTTCCCGACACCATCAAAAATTCCTACACAAAAGAAGAAATCATTAAACACTATTTCTTCTTCTATTGTGTCTATTTCTCCTGGCCCTTCTCCATCTTTCATTCCTACTAAGGAAAAGATAAGGGCAAATAATTCTTGTATTGTTTCTTCTTCTGACGAAGATCTTTCTCTTTGCTCTGCATCGTCGCAGCAGCAAAAGAAAAAGAAGGGTTGGCCTTTAGGCAAACCAAGAAAACCAGTTTAGTTCTTCTACATTATATTTTAAGTCATGAACAATATTATTCAGTGGAATATTAGGGGATGCGTCTTTCATTATTGTGACTTGAAGATGCTACTATCGGAATTTAATCCGATATGTACGTGTCTTCAAGAAACACACTTTACACCAGGACAGGTTTACTCATTGAAGAATTATAGTATAGTTAGGTTCGATTCTGCACCCCATATCCGGGTCAACGGAGGTGTGGCGATCATCGTAAGACAAGATGCGAGTTTCAAGCAGGTTAATCTCAACACTAATATTCAAGCGATTGCTATACGAATGTCAGCCCCATTTAACGTTACTATTTGTAACATATATTTACCTGACGCCAACTGGGATTTGACTGACATTCAAGGTATTATTCGGCAACTTCCCACTCCCTTTATTCTTCTGGGAGATTTCAATGCCCACCATTTCATATGGGGATCTGGGCATATTGATCCAAGGGGTAGAATTGTTGAGAACCTGCTTGATGATCCAAATCTTGTTCTAGTAAATGATGGTTCGCCCACATACTTTAATGCCCGTTCAGGGACCTTTTCTTGTATCGACCTAACTATATTCTCTTCAACATTATCAACTCGTTACTCTTGGCGGGCACTTGATGATCTACATGGGAGTGATCACTTTCCTATAGTGATCACTACTGACACTCCCATGTGTGAACAAGTGTTTGCGCCAAGTTGGTTAATGAGTAAAGCCGATTGGTCATGTTTCAAGGCATCCCTTAAAATTCCACCCATGACTAATAACACCAATGTAAATGTAGAAGAACTAACAGAAAATATTTTCTTAGCAGCAGAAACTGCAATCCCTCAGAGCAAGTCCAAAGCTCAAAGAAGGTCGGTTCCCTGGTGGAACCGCGAAATTCAAGAGTTGGTCCGGGATAAAAAAATGGCTTTCAACCGCTTCAAACGGATTCCCACTCAGGAGAACCTTATTCTTTTTAAAAAAGCAAGAGCACTAGCTCGACGTTGTATATTGGAAAGCAAGCGAAAATCTTGGGACGAATATGTTTCTGGTATTTCGTCCAATACCACAACACAAGAATGTTGGTCAAGGGTTAAACGTATTGCTGGGCATGGTAATTCTACAGGCATATCCTGTCTAAAACTGGATGATGGAACTTATACGGATGATCCATCCGCTATCGCGGAAATAATGGCCGACCAGTTCCAAAGTACTAGCAGCTCTTCTAATTACATACCAGAGTTTCAAAACTCGAAAGCGGACAGGGAAGTACCGCTAGATTTCAGTACTACTGAAATTCTTTATTATAATGCTGCATTCGTACTTATGGAACTGGAATATGCTCTCAGCCTATCGAAGTCGTCATCTCCAGGCTTAGATAGAATTACCAACGATATGCTTAAAAATTTAACCCTTGATTTTAAACTACACTTGCTTTCCGTATACAATATGCTCTGGCAAGAAGGTTCATATCCTGAGAAGTGGAAGGAAGCCATTGTCATCCCTATCCCTAAGGTCGGAAAAGACCTATCGATACCGTCAAATCATAGGCCGATCAGTTTAACGTCTTGCATCGGAAAGATATTCGAGAGAATGATCAACAACCGTCTTATGTGGATTCTGGAAACCAATCATTTTCTGTCAGATCACCAGGCCGGGTTTCGCAAATTCAGATCCACCGTTGACCATCTCGTATATCTAGAAGATGCAATTCTCACTGCTTTCAATAATAAAGAACACTTGGTTGCAGTGTTTTTTGATCTGGAGAAGGCCTATGATATGACGTGGCGGTATCACATTCTTAAGAAGCTACATGGCTGGGGTTTCCGTGGTAATTTGCCGCAACTTATTTCTTCTTTTCTGGCAGAACGCAAATTTAGAGTTCGAGTCAGTACTTCTCTATCATCCTCAAGGATATTAGAGAATGGAGTACCCCAAGGCTCTGTTTTGAGCGTCACACTTTTTGCCATTGCGGTAAATGAGCTTGTGTCCTTTGTCAGCTCTGTAGGTATGTGTCTGTATGTTGATGATCTCGCCATTTTCTGTTCTGGTAAGAAGATGGGAGACATCAACAGAACTTTGCAATCTGCAATTAACAGCATTACCCGGAGGGCTGACAAAATTGGATTCAGGTTCTCTCAAGAAAAAACCCAGTGCATGCACTTCTGTCGCCTAAACCGACCACACTATGGACCACTGCTTTTTATGAGGGATAATACTATTAAAATCGTCAATAGCGTCAGATTCCTGGGACTCCATTTCGATCCAAGGCTAACTTGGAAATTACATGTTGAAGAGCTAAGGACTGTTTGTCTTAAAGCTCTAAACATTATAAAAATGTTGGCGGGTACTAAATGGGGAGCAGAACCCAAAACTCTTATACGGGTGTACCAATCTCTGGTTTTATCAAAGATTGATTACGGGTGTGTCGTCTATGCCTCGGCAAAACGTACAACCCTCAACAGACTAGACTCAATCCACAACCAGGCTCTACGGTACGCTCTTGGTGCGTTTCCCAGTACCCCCACATTAAATTTGTATTCAGAGTCAGGACTGACGCCACTTGATGTCAGACGTAAAAAGTTTCTGCTGCTTTATGTTTCTAAAATCAAGTCCTTACCGCAACACAAGAACTTCAGTACTTTCTTTCGGAGTGATAATTGGTGCAATCCACGACAAATTCAAACCAGACCCGCTGGTATCCGCGCGAAAGAGCTTCTAGACCAAATAAACTATGATATACCATTATCGATTCCTGTAGGGGAATCTGAAGTACCGCCGTGGTTGGTTCCATTAGCTAGGACCAACTACATACTAACTTTGTACGACAAGTCCAACAGTCCCCCGATAATGATACAGTCAAGGTTTCTAGAGGTTCTGCACGGATACAAAGACACGATGGTAATTTATACAGATGGTTCTAAAACCCACCATGGTACTGGTTGCGCAATTGCTGTCGATAACACACAGCACTCATGGTCAATGCCTCTTCTAACTTCTATCTACACAGCAGAGTCCTATGCTATCTGGCAAGCTCTACGCTACTGCGAGTTCGTCAGAACTTCTAGGAAGTTCCTCGTAGTAAGCGATTCTTTGAGCGTCCTACAAGCCATTTCAAACCCTTTTACTGTTGACCCAATTATTCAGCAAATCTTGTCCCTCATGAAACATCTTCATGAGACAGGGAGAGATATTTATTTTCTTTGGGTGCCAAGTCACGTCGGCATTAGGGGTAACGAACTGGCTGATGAGGCAGCACGTTTCGCCGCTGATAGTAACTCTGTTGATGTGGTAATGTATAAATCTTCAGATATAAGTCTTCATCTGAAGAAAGAGGTATTGGCTTTGTGGCAGCGCACATGGGATGGGGTTCAGAACCATCTAAAAACCATTAAGCCGTTGGTTGCACCAGTTTTATTGCCGAATGATCTTACTAGAAGGGATCAAGTCAAGATCCATCGTCTGAGAATGGGTCATACAAGTCTGACACATGGGTACCGTTTAAATCGGGATAATGCCCCTATGTGCAACAGATGTGATACTGCTCTGACAGTTGAACACATTCTTGTTGCATGTCCACAGTATGATCTACTCAGGCGACTACATCATTTAGATCAAGACCTTTCCTTTATTTTAACAGACTCTGGTAAGATTCGTAATGTTCTGAAGTTTTTGCGTGCGGTAAATATATATGAAAAGTTATAGACTTGTCTTTTTTTCTCATCTCATTTAAATTTTCTTTATTTAATTCTTGTATACTTTTATATTTTTCCCTTATACGTATACATAAGTATGCGTTAAAACTTATATTTTTATATTGTATTTTATGCATGTGGGTTTTGTTGATCTCGTATACATATGTATATTTATTTTACATATTTATTTACATGTTACCTTTTTCAAAATTATTATGATACTTCTATTTGTAATACTTATAGTAGTATATGTCCCGTGTATTTATTTATATTATACTTTTTGATTAGTATATGGGCTAATAACCTCAGCAGTTGATGCCCTCTTCTAGTTAAAAAAATTATTATTATTATTATTATTATTATTATTATTATTATTATTATTATTATTATTATTATTATTATTATTATTATTATTATTATTATTATTATTATTATTATTATTATTATTATTATTATTATTATTATTATTATTATTATTATTATTATTATTATTATTATTATTATTATTATTATTATTATTATTATTATTATTATTATTATTATTATTATTATTATTATTATTATTATTATTATTATTATTATTATTATTATTATTATTATTATTATTATTATTATTATTATTATTATTATTATTATTATTATTATTATTATTATTATTATTATTATTATTATTATTATTATTATTATTATTATTATTATTATTATTATTATTATTATTATTATTATTATTATTATTATTATTATTATTATTATTATTATTATTATTATTATTATTATTATTATTATTATTATTATTATTATTATTATTATTATTATTATTATTATTATTATTATTATTATTATTATTATTATTATTATTATTATTATTATTATTATTATTATTATTATTATTATTATTATTATTATTATTATTATTATTATTATTATTATTATTATTATTATTATTATTATTATTATTATTATTATTATTATTAGTTTGTTAATACTTATGCAAGCCAAGTGAATAAAAACTTTTTTTTTGGACAGATAGAAAAAAATGTTTCAGACAAATATTGTAGTAGAAAGTTTAAGGATTTTCAAAATGTTTTATTTTCGAAAATCGATGGGGTGTTTTTCAAAATATCTTGTTTTGAAATTTTTGATTGGTCGCCGTTTTGTTATTTGATGAAATAGAAAATAATTGTAAATACAAGTGTTTTAGAGAACCAAAAGCAAATGCTGAAAGTTTTTGTATTTTTTAATTATTCCTTAAAACAAGGGAGTTATGGCGATTTTTCGAAAAACAAGAGAACGCCAATAACTATGAACTGGGGCTCCAAATCAAAAATTTGAGCTAAGAAAACTTGTTTGTTCTAATGAGTTCTATCTACCATTATTGGGTGTAACTACTTAGTATTAACAACCTGTATATATATATATATATATATATATATATATATATATATATATATATATATATATATATATATATATATATATGTATATATATATATATATATATATATATATATATATATATATATATATATATACATATAAAAGGTGTATCAAAAGTAAAAATTTCTACATCCGAAACAATAAAACAAATTCATTTTGGCTAAGTCATAACTGCAGAAATTACAATTTAATAGTATTAGACATGGAATTAGAAACAAGAGGCGAACAATAGCGTAACATTTTATACGTCAAATTATTAGTATTTATTTAGACAATCATTATTCTGACGCTGACGTAATAAAACGTTACGCTTTTGTTCGTCTCATGTTTCTAATTCCATGGCTAATACTATTAAATTGTAATTCCGTGAATTTTCAAATTGGTAAGTAGAGAGCGCTATGTGGTCGATTGCGGTTCGAATTTGACTGACGTCAAACTTAAAAATTATTACAAAATGTTAAATAATACACTGTGGTGCTCTCCACAATAGTTTATAGAGCCCGCGCGGAGATATAGATATACCTAAAGTTTAGAATTGGCCACATGTTCTATATTAATACAAATAATATAGAAACTTTTGTGTATTTTTAATTATTATTATTATTATTTTTACTTATTTATTTAATTAATTTGTTTCAGGTAGCAGCCCATACAAATGAGATGACAACAATCAATAGTACAACAATTATAATAAAAGAAAAATCCCAACAATAGTACAAAAATATGTACGTATAAGATTACGAATGTTCATGCCTCCTTAAACTACAGCTATATACGGAGTGTCCATGACAACCTGTTCAACATGGAGATCCCAAGAAGTACAGATCGGTTAAATTAGAAATTAGACCAAAGAATACATACATCACTTGATATGGGCAAAAATGTGATTTTTTTCATTTTCGCCCCTTGCCTTTAACTTTTTTATGTGAATCCAAACCAAATTCCAACTTGCACTCTTCTCCTTATTATTATTATTATCCTTTATTTCACAAATACAGGTTATAGGTACAATATATACACACACATTTGTATTTTTCGGGTGTAATCTGAGTAGTATACACTTCCTGCTCCGGGATTTACACTCCTTCCAGCTGCTTACCAAGCAGCTCAGGTAAGGGTGTTAAGTGATTGTTTTCCTTATTATATGTGCAGTACCGTATATTGCAGTTTTTTGAATTTCCAGTGCGTCATGTTTACCAGGGATTTTTTCTATAGTTTTTTTAAATTCTGCATCCACAAATCCTGTCCCTCCTACGATTATTGGAATTATAAATGTTTTTGTCTTCCACATTCTACTAATTTCAATACTTAAATCTTTATACTTTAGCAGCTTTTCAGAAAATTTTGATATTATATTTTCGTCTGCCGGAACTGAAACATCCAAAAGATAGGTATTTTTTTCTGTTTTTATTATTATGTCTGGTCTATTGGCTAACACAGTTTCTGTCAGTTTGTATTCCAAAATCGTACAAAATTGTAACTTTATTGTCTGCACTAGTTATTACATTTACAAGATTATGGTTATACCATTTTTCAGTTAAGTTTGTACATTTATAATGTTTGCATATATTATAATGAATGAGAGTGCAAATTTTATTATGTCTTTTAACGTATTCATTTTTAGCAAGTTCCGAACATGAAGATATTATGTGATATATAGTTTCATCATCCTTTTTGCATACTCTACAATATTTATCTTGTCTATTGCGATGTAATTTATTTGCAATATACCTAGTTAATGCCTGTTCCTGAGCTGCTGTTATAAGACTCTCAGTTTCACCTTTAATAGTACCACTTGTTAACCATTTGTGCGATTGTTCTTTGTCTACGTTTAAATTTCCCATTTGTCTAAATTTTTGTCCGTGCATAGATTTATTCTTCCAAATATTGTATAATCTTGTTTGATATTGTGTTTTTATGTGTGTAGATGTCCTCCTTTCTTGCAGCTGAGTTTGTTGTGTTATTTGAATTTCATCTTCTACATTTTCTACGATATCTTCTTCGTTACTTTCAGAACTTGTTACCCCACTATATATTTTTTTTTCTATTTTCTTCGATATTTTGAAAAGAGATTTGTTCTGTGGAAGGCCCATTTCGTAACTTTTAATGTTGCTTATTATTGGATCACGGTTACTGTTTGTTCTAATGTAAAAACTTAACTGAAACATTGTTGCATAGTAAGCTGCTTCTATCTGTTGAAGTCTTCTTCCTCCCATTTTTCTTTTTACAATATAGTCTTTCAACATCCTGACGTGGGTGTAATTGTCCATTGATGGTAAGTAATTTTCGTGTTTTCCTATCAACCTTCTTTATTTCTTCTAGGGTCCAATGTACTATGCCAAAACTGTAGAGGATTACTGGGACAGCTAATGCTCCTAAGGCTTGAAACTTGTTTTTACAATTTAGATGAGTACAGTAAAGCGTCAATAATCCGGACGTCAAAAATCCGGACGATCGATAATTCGGATTCGATTCTGGCGAAAAAAAATTTTTGCTTGTAAAGGAACAATGTTTGTATATTGCAACAAAAACGACTAAAACATGTAAATTTTTATTAATAATGAATAGTTTCATTTATCCGCTCCTCTTCTCTAAACATCACAGTAATTTATGACCGATTGCAGCTAATATTTTGCGCTGAAGACACCCAAAAAGTTTTTTATTGATTCATTTCGAAAATCCGGACACGTCAAAAATCCGGATGGGTGTCCGGTCCCAATTAATCCGGATTATTGACGCTCTACTGTATTTAATATTTTTTTAACTCTTGCTAAATATTCCCTTTTAATTCTTTATTTAATTGTCTTGTGATCTATTCCATCGCCTTCATTCAAACCTAAGTATTTATATGTTTCTCCATGCTCTAAAGATTTTATACTTTCATCTGAATTTATTTGTATATTCTCTGTCCCTATTAATTTACCTTTCTGAAAATTATCTGTAGCACATTTCTGTATACCAAATTTCATTCGAATGTCATCGGAGAACAATTTAACTTTGTCTATGGTTTCTTTCAGTTCTGTATTGCTTTTACATATCAACTTTAGGTCGTCCATATACATTTGATGTGTTACTACATGTTGAGCTTCTTTTATTTTATATCCTATTGCAGTCTTATTAATTATTGTGAGTAGTGGTGTCAATGCTAAACAAAACCAGATAGGTGACAATGAGTCTCCCTGATATATGCCTCTTTTGATATTGATGGTTCTTGTTTCTTTAATATCATTTAATGTTTTTAAATACATTTTAGTTTTCCAAGTACTCATCATTTGTTCTAATAAATTTGTAATGTTTTGAGGTATACCATAAATTTTTAGAGATTCTAATGACCAGCTGTGAGGGACACTATCATACGCTTTCATATAATCTATCCAGGCTATGGTTAGGTTTTTGTTATATTTCTTGCAATCTTTAAGCACTGCTTTGGCATAGAGTAAGTGGTCTTTGCAGCCTTGCGAACCTTTGGCGCATCCCTTTTGTTCCGCCGGTATTATTTTTTGTTGTATAACATATTTGCATATTCTGTTAGCCAATATACCGGTAAAGTTTTTATACATTACATTCAGACAGGTTATAGGTCTATAGTTTTTGGGGTTTTTAATATCTCCGTCTTTATATAATAAATATGTTTTTCCTGTTGTTAGCCATTCTGGTATAAGTGAAGGATCATCTATATATTCGTTAAATTGTTTTGCTAAATATTTATGAGATATATTTAATTATTTTAGCCGATAGATTTCCAATTTTGTGTCCGTTTAGTTTTTTCTGTAATTTCTTCACATGCCACTTCTTCCCAGTCCATTCTTCTATGTTCTTGACTCTGCTTTATTTTTTTAATCCATCTAGTATCTTTGTTGTGTTGTATATTATCCTCGTAAATATTTTGCCAATAATTTTCTATTTCATCTACACTTGGACCTTCTTTATTTAGACAATTATTACTTCTTAAAATTCTATAAAATAATTTTATATTGTAATGAAACATTCTATTATCTTTAAATTACTGTGTTCTAGCCCTAAACCTTCTTATGCTTTGTGCTGTCGCTATTATTTGCTGTTTTAATTCTTCAATTACTACTTCGATAGATTTTTCTTTGTTTTCTAAATATGTTTTTGTTAAATATTCTACTCTCGATTTTGATTTTGGAGTTTTATTTTCTTTTAATAAATATAATTGTGATACATCTGTTCTTAAATTTTTATCTTTTCTTCAAGTCTCTTTTGCCACATAGGTATTTCAAGTTGTTTTATAGGTATTCGTATGGTATTTTTGGATAGATCTATATTATTTATCTGCTGGGTTAAAACGTAGGCTGTGCTATATAAAGCTGTGTTAATAATGGTAATATTTACATTTTCAACTTCTTTCAGTATTTCATCTAGACAATTATTTCCTATGTTTATTAGTTGTCTTGTGTCTTTGTTGTATGTTATCTTAGGTAGTTTTACTATACTATTGAAATCTTCTTGTATTAATTTTGTATATAGGTCTATTATTTCTTTTTTTATGTTAGTTTCTCAGTTTTCTACATTTTCTTCTTGATCTTGTTCTTGTACTTGTATTATTTCTTGTTGATTTATTAAAATTTCTTCAATAGTAGGAATTTCTTGAGTGTTAGGATGTGTTTCATGATTTTGAGACTCGATGTATGTTTTAACCATTTATAATTTGTTGTATCTCTTCGGGGGAAAGTTTTTCTTTTTGTTCAATATACCTACGTTGATTTTGCAGCTTATTTGCACCCATATTTAATCTAGAGTTGGGATTTCTTTGACGCCATAACTTAAAAGTATCCCTGTAATTTTTAACGGTAAGTTTACTATGTTGGTAACACCACATTAACTCCTTATATTCCTCTTTTGACCACGTTTGTTTAATTCTTCTTCTAGTTGATGTAGGTGGTTCTTCAGCTTGGCTACATAACGCTCCGCCTTGAGAAACCTCTGTGCAGTAAGCGTAATCATGCTGATGTGATGTTTCCATGTTGTTATCTACTCGTTGACCATTTTCATTGCGTAAGTCGTCTTCATTATGAATCCATCCTGTGTGTGGTGAGATCCGACCCGGTAATCCCGACACGCCACTCAAAATTTGTCTTCTTGTTCGGACCATTATTTTAATTATTTTACATTTTATAGCTCCTGTCAGCTTTGAAACTAGACGCCTCCTCTGAAGAATCAGACGTTGTGAGTACCGCGCACTCATATCTGATGGATGTTCCCCTATTTATCACCTGGGGAGGCATTCTGTTGGGAAAATTGCAAACCCATGTTTAAACACTAGCTCTTCTGTGTTTTGACTGTCAGAAATTACACTATTATGTCAAACTTTAATAATACCTATAAAATTGTATGTTAATAACATATTTTAAATACTTTGATTATACTATATATAATCTGATTTCAAATATAAATTTAATTATATTTTTTAAGTTATCTATGATAATTATGATTATTATTATTTCGAAATTTAAATGGCACAAAAGTGATCTCTCGCCAGTAATGAATGCCCGTCTGGAGACGTCTGATAAATGCCTGCATATCACTTAATTTTGAATTCACACACACAAGCGCGTGTTGAACGTCCGTATCCGACGGGTACAAATAACGGAATGAATAAATGAGCTCTGATGTAGTGTTACATAGGGTGTCTTTGATTATATAGCTTTCAAATGTAACGACGGGTATGACATAACGCGATACTACAACGTAATTATATCGGAGGACAAACGAAGGAAAATGTGAAATTAGCCGGCTTATCATGGATTGATCGACTATTCAGTATGAAGAAACCACAGATTTCAATTGTTACTAATAGTTTCCTCCCATTTAAGTTTATTGCTTTATCTAATGAGGTTCGTGTAGATGGTAGTTTTTTGTTTTCAAATAATATATATCTTCTCCTTCGCTTAAACTACCGATTCTGGTGTGAAAATCATCGCCGCCGATTATATATATATATATATATATATATATTGCATCAGTGTTGGTATCCAATATATCATTTAAAGTTTATTCAAACAGTTCGATAAATACGGTATAATATTTTAATGGTGAAATATAAACATTTCCTATTATAAAACTAAATTCTGAGTTAATATTTACTTTAAAAATAACCAATTTTCTGATATCTAGATGATGTTTATATTTTTAATTGATTTTTTAAACCATAATTAGTAATCATCCACTTGCTCTCCCTTTACTCTTTTCTTTTATTGCTCAAGATTTAAAAATTTAGTAATAATTTAGAAATAGTTCTTTTGGAGCATTCTTATTTGTGTTACAGGTTTCTATAATGCCTAGTGCACACGGAGAAACTTTTAGTAAAGTTTCCTGAAACTTGTTTCCCGAAGAAGAAGAAGTTTTGGAGAAACTTTTGCATCAACGTACCGTGTGTTCACACGAGAAAAATTAAAGTTTCCTCAAAACTGGTAATTTTTCTCTAATAGGGCTATTCTGTAAGATCGTTATGACATAACGAATCGGTAAAACGTTATATCGTCATGGTAATAACGAAAATCATTTAATAGGCTTATTCTGTAAACGATCGTTATGACATTTTTCATTGTTAAATCGTTATCATAACGATAATCGTTAAAGTGGTATTCTGTAAACAATAATTTAAGTCTACATAACGAAAAAAAGATACCGATATCGTTATTTCTTAACGATTGGAAAAATCATTCGTTATCTAAACGTTTTGTCAATAATTCAGTATTTTAATTCATGTCAAAATAAAATTGCTATTATGTTGAATAGTGATCTCAAAAACCAGTCATATTACAGTTTTCTGCAAGGTAATATTAAAATAATTTAATAAGTTTTTATTCATAGCGCCTAGCGCAAACTTCTCAATTTGTCTACAGATGGTAGTAGTTGCTCTAGCATAACCTACAAAAAGAAAAATAATGGTCCGACAGCTGACAGGTTGACAGCAGAATTAATCTAACCTAGAAGTTTTGTGAGTTATATTGAATTATTTTAGATATTTCAATTAAAATTATAATTTGAGTTTAGGAAATAAAGTTCTTAACTTGATCCCAAGGTTATTATTTTTCAAAATGTGTTACATAATACGGATACAAAGATAACGATTATCGTTAAGTAGAGATAACGATTTTCATAATAACGATTTCGTTATGGTAACGATTCGATTTTACAGAATAGGCCTATAAATCTATCGACTCTTAGAGAATTATTTTTTCGAAACAGAACAAGAAGTACAGGAAATTACATGTAGGAATTAAATTTAACTAAAATTAAATGGAGAAATAAACTGAACTGTATATGCTTAGAACTAAGAATTCCAACAAAACTAAATTTATGAAGTAAACTAAACTACATAAGATTTCTAAATAAACTACACTGAAATAAACCAATTTTTATAAACAAGAATTATAATCGACTCCAAAAATCAAAGTATTTGTGATCCTAACCTCTTTTTCTTTACAAATATCATAATAGATGAGAAGTTAGGTGCACGTTAAAAAGTTGCCATAACCTCTCGAGGTTTAACGGCGCCGTTAACTTTCGGGCAACTTTTCATACTTCTTCTTCTTGGGAAACAAATTTCCGGAAACTTAGCTAAAAGTTTCTCCGTGTGCACTAGGCATAAGACTTATATCGTTTTCCTTTAGCTTTTCTTTTTGTTCCGAGTCTAGATTAAAAAGGTTATGTATTACTTTTAAGTTCCAGTATGTTATTTTAACATCCTGTATCTTTCGGAGCTTTGTTAGTTACTTTGGATTCGAGTTAGTTTATTGATTTCTGAAGAATTGTTCTACCTCTTCTGGTAATAAATATATTTGAAGATTTTGATTTACGATTTTTAAAATTTGTACCGTAATTATCTGTTTCAATTCTTTTTCTTTAATTTCTATTCCAAGATGATTAAGTTTTTTGCTTAAGTGCCTCTTGTTTTTTCCATCTCTGCAATATTTGCTCATTTTCTACCGTCATTTCTATAATTTGTTCTTTTAATAGCGGATAAAATTCTTGTTTTGGGTTTTCAATATCTGTTTGTATTTTTAGACTTTACAATGGCTTCTAAACTTTTTGTTTCGAAAATTTTTGCTTCTATTATTTCGATTAATATATATTTTAAATATTATAATGTATAAATAAATTAAAATTATTTTACGTTTATATTATAATTGAAGTAATATCATATGTTTTATTGAAGAGTTAATATTTTATTTTTATTACAAAATTTATTTTTGACAGCATTGGTGACACTGATTTTGAAGATCGAGAGAATGAAATTTGTTTAAACAAAAGTGCACAGGCTTGGTTGAGTAAAGAATAAATATTCAAGGTTTTTTCTATTGAAGAAACAAGAACTCAGTAACTGTAAAAGAGGTTTAAAATACACACAATAACATATAACATTAAACAACTATTTATTGAAGGGAAAATACATATATCAAACGTCAAACTATAACTCCAAGACTACAATTCTAAAAATTATAATTCTTTCGTATTCCTTTTCTTTACATCCACATGAAGAGCTGATTAGATTTTGATTCTAATTAGTTAACCCGCTTTTGAAGATATTAACAGTTTTTCTTGCAAAATGCTGTCACAAGTGCAATTTGCATAGTTTGTTTATGAAATAATCGAGTAAATAATTTTACTGGAAATTTAAAATCTTTTGCAAGAAAAATTATGTATGGAATTTATACATTAGGATTGACGGAAGGTATTGAACTGGCCACAATAGATTTTTTTTGTATATAATTCGCAGTTAAACTTGTAAATAATATATGATATAAAAGTTTTATTAACCCATTAGGCGCTGTTGATAAGAAAACATAACAATAAACATTTTTATTTGTTTAAATAATTTTTCTGGAAATTTCATTCAGAGAATTTGATTCTCTTGCATAATTTTATTTATTGTATCTAATTGTTTAGTACAAACTGCGCAACAGGGTAAGTAGTAAGCTTTTTCCTAAAATGGGTTTTCAGATAAACATTTTATAGAATACATATAATTATAGTTTTTATCTACGTACAAAAAAAAAGTAAATGTATGTAAATAATAGTTACATTATTTGTTAAAACTATGTTGCGTTTTTGCATCAGCAGCCGAATCTGTTAGAACAAGTAAAATAATAAGTTTTACATATAATGCGTTTATTTGCAAATAGACAGAGCTGGGTAGTAATTAATTACTTTTGGTAATTAATTACTAATAAAATTATTTTCTCCCAAATTGTAATTTGTAATTAATTACTTTGTAAAAAAAAGTAATTGTACTCAATTACTTTTGAAAATTTGGGTTTTAAATATCAATTACCATTTTGAGCCAACAAGTAAGGGAATCCCCGGGATTCGGGCGCAGCCTAGTTTACCTGTGTTGTGGGTGTAACAACAGGTTACAAATGCAACTTGTCATGCACGTTGGGACGTACGACGTACTTTGGACTTAAGTTATAATTTATTATTTTTTCTGAATCCTAATAGTAATAATATACTTTTCAAGGAATTTGCAATGTCTTCATATAGGGTCTCATATAAATCAGTATAAAGTATTTTTAATAACCATATACACATATATCAGGGTGAGTCCACACTTTTAACATATTTATTACAAGTAATCTCGATTATTTTCATATTTTTGATATACAAACATTTACATCGTTGAAAAGAGAAAAAACTGCGGTTTATATTTTAGTAAAATAATTATAGCTTGCTATTTAAAAATAAAAGTTGATAGTCGTATCTTGTAAACGTGACTATAAAAAATATCTACATCTGCCATCAAATAGTATATTTTTTTAAAAATAAAACTTTTATATGAGTATTTTTTTCTATTACTTATAATTAAGAAGTGAAATGTCGAGGACGCGGGGAAGGGGCTGCGCATCTTCCCAGACTCAGCCTTTATATAGGTAACTTGTGTTACGGAAATTCCAAATCACCTTAGAACATTTGCATCCCACTATTTGAAGGGTCACTTTCGTGTCTACCTGGAAGTGAGGCAGGTTTTCCTACCCTAAACAGATATTCGTGCATCGACCTTCTAAAAAGGAATAATTATTCAACCTTCGAGTTGCATATAATTTCAATCCAAAAATGTAGCTACAACTACGTCAAAATTTTACAAAGTTGGCAATTGTTTTTAAATTTGTTTTATTACTCTTATTATTTTTATTTATGTTGTATTTCATATTAAAAAGTGTAGTATTATCTTTTTTGTTTTATTTAATGTAGGTAAGGTAAAAGATTTTTTTAGTAAAGTAATTGAAAAACTAGTTAAAATGTCAATTACAATGCAAAAGTAATTGGTAATTTAATTACATTTTGGTTAAAGTAATTGTAATTGTATTCAATTACTTTTTGAAAGTAATTTTCCCAGCTCTGCAAATAGATACAAAAATAACTAGATACCTGTAATTACAATTATTATAAAAATATTAAAATAATTATTGCATGTTATGAAAACTAAAAAATCTGATGTGGCCAGCACAATACCTTCCGTCAATCCTGTGTATTATGTACAAATTTCATACATACATTTTCTTGCAAAAGATTATAAATTTCCAGTAATATAATTTCATGCTAATGGCAATTGACACTGACATTTTCTTCTTCTTTAGCTTTTCCCATTCGTTAGGGGTCGCTATTTTTTATTTTTTCTTCCATTCATTTCTATTTTGCTGGTCATCCTCACGTCAAAATTTTTCATTCAAAATTTCTTTTTTTGGTATTTTATGATTCCTTTTCTCGGCAACTGAATTCCACACCCCTGATAATAAATAAACCACATTAAATAAGAAAATCATGAAATTTTGAATGAAAAATTATGACATTTATCAGTTATGGACGTAATTAATAGCTGTCATTTTGACACTGGTCCACATATTTGCTTGCCAAAGTCAGCAAAGTCACGTCACTGCACGCGCCCCACACATAAATTTTCGTGCAAAAGATCCTATATTTCCAGTTAAATTATTTCATAAACAAACTATGCGAATTGCACTTGACACTAACATCTTCTTCTGTAGTTTTTCCCATTTGTTAGGGGGTCGCTATTTTTTATTTTCTTCTTCCACTAATTTTTGTTTTGTATGTCATCCTCATTCAGTTCCTTTTCTCTCCTTTCATATTATATTTGGTCTTCCTATGTTTCTTCTACCTTCTGTTATACGCTATTCATTCTTCCACTATACTCATCTCTCCTCATGACATGTTCAAACCAATGTAATCGTCTCTCTTATATCTTTCTAGAAACGCCCAACACTAGAATTATTTCCCTTATTCTTTCATCATTTACTTTTTATTGATATTCACATCTGTCAATTTGAATTACCTGAATATATTAGCAGTTTCCATGGTTAAGTTAGCACAGCTGGCTGATTTATGATATTTTATAATTATTATAATCTTTATATTTCTTTAACTCTATATCTGTTGAATATGAAATATAAAATGCAATCAAATCGTATAGAGAATAATATATTCTTTAAGTTATAATAACATTTAACTGAGTTTTTCAAGAGAAACTGTTAAAATTTTCAAATGAGGGTACTTCCGGTTGTCCAATTATAACCAAAATCTAATCAAGTCTGCATATGGTTGTAAGGAAGAGGAATACGCAAGAATTGTAATTTTTGGAATTCTAGTATTGGAGATATCGTGCACGAAACGGCGGTCCACACACACACATACACACACACGCACACACACACACGCACACACGAACACACACACACACACACAGACATCATCGTAAAAATAGTAAAATCGCATTGTAAAGACCCTAAAACGTGCTTATTCAATGAAAACTCACCACCGAATTTTTTGACCAAAGACAATACCTTACATATAGGTGACGGAAGGTAAAAAGATATAATGTAAGGAAATATCACTTTTTTGAATGATACAAATATTTTGTCTAGCTTTAACATTTTCTGCGGCTTCTCCTTGATTTTCCGGGGTGGCAGATTATAATGTGGTCAAAAAGAAAAATATGATAAAACCATTGCTTTAACATTTACGTAATTCAATCAAAAAATATACAATTTTAACAATTAATGTACGCTTGTTTCGTTGCAGTGTTAAACAAATCTAGTGTTAATTGATAATTAATAGGAAATATTTCATACAAATAATATATGTACATACAAAATTTTGACCATTCCAATCTTTTTGGCCTCTAAGAATTGAATAATATTTGTGTGATTTTTTTTAATTCTCAGCGGCTTTCCATGAAGTGACACCATCTAAAACAGTCTTTTGTTCGCTCGTTATATTTCCTCTCTTTTCCTTATTTTCACTTATTTTTAACTCTTTTCACTAACGGACACCAAAAAGTTTAAATAGAAATGTCAAATGATAAACAAACGTATGATTCATAAATATCAATTACCAACTTAAGTTTTGTGCTGTCAGATGAATGTTTTTAACGCATCGAAATCATTAGAAAATATTGAAAATATGTGTTAGTTCATAAATAACGTTCCAAAAACCAAAACAAAGAGATTTATTCTTAGATTTAAAGAGATATAATACGAGTATATTAAATAGCTCTACGAGCTCTGCAGGCTCATGGCTTGTTGCACAATATTTTTTCACTGCGATGGCTTCTATTAGCGGCTTTTTCTTCCCATCTTCTTATACCCAGGTGCTGAATGTCCGCTTTCATCGCATCATACCATCTACGTTTGGGACACCCTCTTCTTTTCTTTGAATCAATACCCCCTTTAAACACCATATTGACCACTTTGTCTCGTGACATACGTAAAGACATATAAGCATTTAGTAAAATTAAATTCGAGTTAGTGATTTGGTAACACTGTAAGAAATATTCGCATAAAATTATTCGTATGACTTCTTTACGTACACCTCTCGAGAATACGTGTGCCTGTTCCTATACGGAAATTTATATGCGAAGGCGTTCATATTCGATTCTGCTCGTATAAGCTCGAGAATTGAACCCCTGACTGTCTGGTCGCGAATCTCGGGACCCGGATTGGTTTCCGATGACGCGAAAAAGTACTTCAAAATTTAATGGCACTAAATAGACCCCTGTGGTGTGCTCTTCACGCCAGCATTGAGTGCCCGTGAGGTGACGCCAGGTAAGCGCCCGCACGGTACAAATATTTCATCATTACCAATATCTGTGTGTACAAAGCAGATTGGTGCACCCAGCAATGGGTAATATGCCGTGATGATATATTTATTTCATTACAGAGTTCCAGTAATATTATACATGACGAAAATTATAATATATTTTTTACCATCGGTAAATATTTTAGTACTATAAAGCTGGCTCAGCATTTTCATCTCACAACAATAAACATAGTACTAATATTTAAAGCTCATTTATTGCTAATTTATTACTCATGTTTAAAATTTATTGCTTTTGCCGATTCGGAGAAAATTGATGTGAGCTAGCTTAAAGACAAGCTAGCTCACAATCAAAAATTAAAAAAAAAACATGTTACAACACGGAATACGATCTGTTATAATTTATTGCTCTATTTAAAAATTTATTGCTTGCAAATAATCATGGTTTTCGTTAAAAAAACTGCATACCACACGTTTTAGCCTACTAAATGAATATCTAACTTCAAAAAATGCTTTTCTACGGAAATTATATTTTATCGCAGGTCATTATTAGTTTTCAATAATATTTACGCGTGTGAGCTGCAGCAATAAATTATTTAAGGGGCGCATTTAGCTAAAACTCCAATTTTACAGGATTATCTCGCAAAAACTATCTGTCGCTATAGGGCCCTTCAAAAACTGTTGTTCTACGGAAATTATACTTTCTCGTAGGTCACAAATTTGTTATCAACAATATACACGTGTGTGAGGTGAAGAATAAATTATTTTAGCCGCCAATTTAGCATAAACTCTACTTTTTTAGGAATATCTCGCAACAAAAACTATCTGTCGCTATAGGCCACTTCAAAAACTGTTGTTCTACGGAAAATATACTTTCTCGTAGATCACAAATTTGTTATCAACAATATACACGTGTGTGAGGTGAAGCAATAAATTATTTTAGCCGCCAATTTAGCATAAACCCTACTTTTTTAGGAATATCTCGCAACAAAAACTATCTGTCGCTATAGGGCACTTCAAAAACTGTTGTTCTACGGAAAATATACTTTCTCGCAGGTCACAAATTAGTTATCAACAATATACACGTGTGTGAGCTGAAGCAATAAATTATTTTAGCCGCCAGTTTAGCTTAAACTCGACTTTTTTACGAATATCTCGCAACAAAGACTATTTGTCGCTATAGGGCACTTCAAAAACTGCTTTTCTACGGTAATTATACTTTCTCGCAGGTCACAAATTAGTTATCAACAATATACACGTGTGTGAGCTGAATCAATAAATTATTTTAGCCGCCAATTTAGCATAAACTCTACTTCTTTAGGAATATCTTGCAACAAAAATTATCTGTCGCTACAGGGCACTTCAAAAACTGTTGTTCTACGGAAATAATACTTTCTCGCAGGTCACAAATTAGTTATCAACAATATACACGTGTGTGAGCTGAAGCAATAAATTATTTTAGCCGCCAGTTTAGCTTAAACTCGACTTTTTTAGGAGTATCTCGCAACAAAAAATATATTTGTCGCTATAGGACACTTCAAAAACTGTTTTTCTACAGAAATTATACTTTCTCGCAGGTCACAAATTAGCTGTCAACAATATACACGTGTGTGAGCTAGAGCAATAAATTATTTTGCCGCCAATTTAGCTTAAACTCTAGTTTTTTAAGAATATCTCCCAACAAAAACTATCTGTCGCTATAGGGCACTTCAAAAACGTTTTTCTACAGAAATTATACATTCTCGCAGGTCACAAATTAGTTATCAACAATATACACTTGTGTGAGCTGGAGCAATAAATTATTTTAGCCGCGCCTTTAGCATAAACTCTACTTTGTTACATCTCACATCAATAAACATAGTTCTAACATTTAAAGCACATTTATTGCTAATTTATTACTCATGCTTAAAATTTATTGCTCTTGCCGATTCGGAGAAAATTGATGTGAACCTTAAAGACAAGCTAGCTCACAACCAAAAATTAAAAAAAAAAACTGTCACAAGACAGAATACGATCTGTTATAATTTATTGCTCTATTTAAAAATTTATTGCTTGCAAATAATCATGGTTTTCGTTAAACAAACTGCATACCACACGTTTTAGCCTATTAAATGAATATCTGACTTCAAAAACTGCTTTTCTACGAAAATTATACTTTATCGCAGGTCATTATTAGTCTTCAATAATATTTACGCGTGTGAGCTGTAGCAATAAATTATTTAAGGGGCGCATTTAGCTAAAACACCAATTTTACAGGATTATCTCGCAACAAAAATTATCTGTCGCTATAGGGCACTTCAAAAACTGTTGTGCTACTGAAATTATACTTTCTCACAGGTCACAAATTAGTTATCAACAATATACACGTGTGTGAGCTGAAGCAATAAATTATTTTAGCCGCCAATTTAGCATAAACCCTACTTTTTTAGGAATATCTCGCAACAAAAATTATCTGTCCAAATAGGGCACTTCAAAAACTGTTGTTCTACGGAAATTATACTTTCTCGCAGGTCACAAATTTGTTATCAACAATATACACGTGTGTGAGCTGAAGCAATAAATTATTTTAGCCACCAGTTTAGCTTAAACTCGACTTTTTTAGGAATATCTCGCAACAAAAACTAGAATTTAATCTAAATTGGCGGCTAACATAATTTATTGTTGCAGCTCACACATGTGTATATTGTTGATAACTAATTTGTGACCTGCGAGAAAGTGTAATATCTGTAGAAAAACATTTTTGAAATGCCCTATAACGACAGATATTTTTTATTGCGAGATATTTTTGTAAAAGTGGAGTTTAAGCAAAATTGGCGGCTAAAATAATTTATTGTTGCAGCTCACACACGTGTATATTGTTGATAACTAATGTGTGACTTGCGAGAATGTATAATTTCTATAGAAAAACATTTTTGAAGTGCCCTATACTGACAGTTTTTATTACGAGATATTTTTGTAAAAGTGGAGTTTAAGCTAAATTGGCGGCTAAAATAATTTATAACTCCAGCTCACACACGTGCATATTATTGATAACTAATGTGTGACCTGCGAGAAAGTATAATTTCTGTAGAAAACATTTTTGAAGTGCCCTATAACGACAGGTAATTTTTGTTGCGATATATTTCTGTAAAAGTCGAGTTTAAGCTAAATTGGCGACTAAAATAATTTATTGCTCTAGCTCACACACGTGCATATTGTTGATAACTAATATGTGACCTGCGAGAAAGTATAATTTCCGTAGAAGAACAGTTTTTGAAGTGCCCTATAGCGACAAAGAGTTTTTGTTGCTAGATATTCCTAAAAAAGTAGAGTTTATGCTAAATTGGCGGCTAAAATAATTTATTGCTTCAGCTCACACACGTGTATATTGTTGATAACTAATTTGTGACCTGCGATAAAGTATAATTTCCGTAGAAAAACAGTTTTTGAAGTCAGATATTCATTTAGTAGGCTAAAACGTGTGGTATGCAGTTTGTTTAACGAAAACCATGATTATTTGCAAGCAATAAATTTTTAAATAGAGCAATAAATTATAACAGATCGTATTCTGTCTTGTGACAGGTTTTTTTTTTAATTTTTCGTTGTGAGCTAGCTTGTCTTTAAGGTTCACATAAATTTTCTCCGAATCGGCAAGAGCAATAAATTTTAAACATGAGTAATAAATTAGCAATAGATGAGCTTTAAATATTAGAACTATGTTTATTGTTGTGTGATGTAACAAAGTAGAGTTTATGCTAAAGGCGCAACTAAAATAATTTATTGCTCCAGCTCACACACGTGTATATTTTTGATAATTAATTTGTGACCTGCGAGAAAGTATAATTACCTTAGAAAAACAGTTTTTGAAGTGCCCTATAGCGACAGATAGTTTTTGTTGCGAGATATTCCTAAAAAAGTAGAGTTTATGCTAAATTGGCGGCTAAAATAATTTATTCTTCACCTCACACACGTGTATATTGTTGATAACAAATTTGTGACCTACGAGAAAGTATAATTTCCGTAGAACAACAGTTTTTGAAGGGCCCTATAGCGACAGATAGTTTTTGCGAGATAATCCTGTAAAATTGGAGTTTTAGCTAAATGCGCCCCTTAAATAATTTATTGCTCCAGCTCACACGCGTAAATATTATTGAAAACTAATAATGACCTGCGATAAAGTATAATTTCCGTAGAAAAGTAGTTTTTGAAGTCAGATATTCATTTAGTAGGCTAAAACGTGTGGTATGCAGTTTGTTTAACGAAAACCTTGATTATTTGCAAGCAATAAATTTTTAAATAGAGCAATAAATTATAACAGATCGTATTCTGTCTTGTAACATGTTTTTTTTTTTAATTTTTGGTTGTGAGCTAGCTTGTCTTTAAGCTAGCTCACATCAATTTTTTCCGAATCGGCAAAAGCAATAAATTTTAAACATGAGTAATAAATTAGCAATAAATGAGCTTTAAATATTAATACTATGTTTATTGTTGTGAGATGAAAATGCTGAGCCAGCTTTATAGAGCTAAATATTTTGTATTTTATCAAAACTATAACTTATTTACAAATAAATGCAATAAAGATTAAAGAAAATAATTAAAAAATAATTTAGATTTATTTACAAAGACACCAAAATAGGTACAGGTTGTTCACTTTGTCCACTATTGCTATCTCGAGAACTATAAGAGCTACGAGGTCGTTATAAAAGAAAACAATTTCTATTCTACAAGACTATTTTATTGAGCATAAAAAATTTTTTTTTCAACCAGTGGTTCACAAACTGTGGATACCAACTTTGTTATTTTAAATACAACTATATTTTTTTATTTGCTTATTCGATAGAGAATTTTATTCTGAACTCAGTGCTATAATATTTGTATACCCTTAGATAACAATTTTTATGAGAAAAATGCATGTTTACATTTATTTCGTTGTAGCTAAAATAAGTGTGCCATGGATGAAATATGTTGAATATGTTTTCAGATTTTAGAGTGCTTTGACCGAAACAATAGCACTATGTATATTGTTTACAAATGTCACTTGCTATTATTGAATTATTCTTGTTGTGTGAATACTGAATAAGCTCAATAAAATAGAAAAATGCATAATTTTGCTAATAATGAAAAAGTTGATATGTAAGAAGAGTACATTTTAGCAAGAAAAATATCTTTGCCGTGGTTAGAATGTATCAGGAGAAATATCCTCAAAGAGAAGTACCATCACATAGATATTTTCCAAGATTAGAAGCCAGATTTCGTGCGAATACAACTGCATTTATTGATAAACAAAGAATTACAATAAATAATGATATTGAAATAGATATTTTGGCGTATATTGAAACAAATCCAAGGGCATCTATTAGAATGGCTGCTACCGAGTACCAGTGTAGTGTAGGAAGAGTACATAAATTTTTAAAAATAAATAAATACAGAGCGTTTAATCTTTAAAAAGTCCAATATTTGCATCTTGGAGACGTAATGAAATTGTCATTTGTTGTTAAATGAAGGAAGACAGTTTTTAAAATTTATTATCTGGACAGATGGATCTTTTTTTCAAATAATGGCATATTTAATGCAAGAAGTAATCATTACTGGAGACTGAGAACCCTAGGGTAATTCCGGAAGAGTTTGGGGCCAACTCTTCCGGGAGGGGGGGGTCTGGGTGAGTTGCTGCTGCCAGAAATTTCGGCATACCACGGCCCACATTACGACGAGGAATACGCAACAATGACTTTATTAAGAAGAATCGGTTGGGACCATCGTCATTGTTGGGCGAACTTAATGAAGAAAAATTGGAATGGCACATTAAAAAACTTCAAAAGGAAGGTTTCGCTCCACATCGTAAAACTATGCGATCAATGGCGTTTCACTTAGCAGAACAGTTGAAAATAAATCACACTTTTAACAAAGAAAAAGAGTTATCTGGGTATGATTGGCTGAATATGTTCCTGAAGAGACAACAGGACCTTAGCGTCCAGAGGGTGTTTCACTAGCACGTTACCAGGGTATGAACAGGGTAGAGGTTGATGCGTATTTCGACTTATTGGAAAAAATTCTAGAGGAAAATGATCTGTGGACACTAAACCACACCATATTTTTAATATGGATGAAACGGGCTTGCAGCTGAACAACAAGCCTGGATTTTTTTATAACCGAGAAAGGGCCTAAAAATGTTGCTGCTGTTACGTCATCGGAGAAGGGTGAGACCATAACAGCTATTTGCTGTTGCAGTGCCGAAGACGTTTTCTTGCCTCCGGTTTACATATTCAAAGATAAAAATAAGAAACAGGAATTCGATGGAACGCCACCGGGATTTGCTGTTTTTATGAACGAGAAATCTGCGTATATTAGCTCTAGTTCATTTCTTAAATGGCTACAGACTCATTTTGTACCGAGGAAACCTGTTGGAAAATTGCTTTTAATTTTAGATGGGCACTCAACGCACTGCAGCTCAGTGGAAACTGGAATTCGCAGAAAGTAATGGCATTATCCTACTATGTATTCCGAGCCATACGACTCAGTTTTTGCAACCTTTATATCGGGCATTTTTTAAAAGTTTGAAATCACGTTTTACTGCTGCAACTAACACTTTTGTAAAAGCAAATCCAACGCGAAAAGTGAATACTCTAGTGTTCGAAAAATTACTGGCCGATGCATGGGCAAAATCTGCAACGGTGGAAAATGCAGTATCAGTTTTCCGCACAACGGTATTTTGCACTTCGATCGAAGTGCAATACCAGATTATGCATTTCTATATGATGAAACTGCTCAACCTGAACCTGTCTTGCATTTAGATTAGCCTAATGAGGTGAAAACTGATGACACCAATGAAGGAAGTAATTTACCTCCACAGGTCACAAATGAAACGACTCCAAAAAAAGAGACCCCCGGTACTATGTTAGATAAAATCAACCCAATACCTAGCACATCCACATCTCTCGTTGAGCAAGTTCGGAAAAGCGGGAAACAAATGGCAGCTATCTTAACTTCCTATGAAAATATATAAAAAAAATGGAAGAGTCTCTCAGCACAGAAACCAAAATTGTTCAAACCAAAAGAATCAAAAAAGGCAATTGGTGCTGGAAAGAAGAAATTAGGGAAAAGGGCTAAAAACCATGTAGATGATTCATCCTCCGATGAGTCTGCATTTGATATTGTACCACAAGAATCTGTTGACAGTGTAGAAGAAGACAACGATGCAGAATTTGCAGGGTGCGGCGAACTGTATACAACGTCTTCCAAACAAGACGATTGGGTTCAGTGCATTCAGTGCCAACAGTGGTGCAGGTTAGATGACCCGCCAGGACCAGAATTTCTTTAATTTTTGTAAGAATAGATATAGTTTTGTTTTCTATTTTGTTTGTATTCAGAGTTTATATTTGTGCTTATATATGTGAAATAAATTTTTCCGTTCGATACCTTATTATATTTACGAAGTACGCGTTGTTTAAAAAAAGTGGGTCATCTCTCCTGGAATTACTCTAATTGTGCGTGAGAGAGGATTTCAATGAAAATTTAGTGTTAACATATAATGTGCTATTTTGAAAGATAAAATATTTTTTTATATGTATGAAGGTACTCTCACAGGTGATCGGTATTTACAATTCTTAAGAAACACGTTAGCAAATATGCTAGATGATGTGCCATTAAATGTTGTAAGAGATTTATATTATCAACAAGACGGTCACCTGCCCACAATGCACAAAGAGTAACGCAATATTTAAATGAAATGTTTCCGAATCAGTGGATTGGTACTAACGGCCCTATTGCTTGGCCCGCCAGGTTGCCGAATTTAAATCAATTAGATTTTTTTATGGGGCTACTTAAAGGATAATGTTTATAATAATGTGTATCCAGACTTACAGCATCTAAAAAACAGCATTGAAAATGTTTTAAATAATACTGAATGCCGGACGTTGAGATCAGTATGAAGTAATTTGTTTCGAAGAATACAATTATGTATTAACGTAAATGGATGACAATTTGAACAGTATTTGTAAATTTATTTATTTGTGGTGTTTTTGATTCAAACTAATTGTTTTTCATATTCATTTGTATTGTCCATGGCACATTTATTTTAGCCATTTTTAAATAAAACTGATATAAATCTAAACATGCACTTTTCTCATAAAACTTGTTATCTAAGGGTATACAAATATTACATGACTGTATTCAGAATAAAATTCTCTATCGAATAAGCAAATAAAAAAATATAGTTTCATTTAAAATATCAAAGTTGGTACCCAAAGTTTGTGAACCACTGGTTGAAAAAACATTTTTTATGTTCATTAAAATAGTCTTGTAAAATAGAAATTGTTTGCTAATTTAACCGACCACGTAGCTCTTATAGTAACAGTGGACAACATAAAATGAACATTCTGTATATATAATAAAAAAATACTTATTTAGTTTAAATTTCAAACAGTAAATAAAATAATTATTACTTCAGCTATAATTATTTTATTTTGTTTGGAGTTGTAAACTTATTCATATACATTTATTTTAAATTACATATACTATATCCCCATGCTTCAATAATTAATACAATTTTTTTATCATTTAGTGCTATTATCTCAATCATCTGATTCATCTGTCAGTTTTTAAATATGCTTGCGCGAGCGCTTGACCTTGAAAAATAACGAGGTTTGAAAATACAGCAGCCGGGCTATTTACTATTCTGACAAATCACGTAGTACAACTAGGCTGCAATTGTTCACACCCTCAGTGTTACCCCTCGCACATCCGATCCGACCGCAGAATAATGGTAATAGAGTACGGATTCCTTTTCAGCATGTTGCTAACTCGAAAAATCAAATGAGCAAAGACATACATGTCTAATCAAGTAAACAAGATATTATATATATATATATATATATATATATATATATATATATATATATATATATATATATATATATATATATATATATATATATATTCATCAGTCTAACAACCGAAAACCGAACGTCCGTACTTTGCCAGATCCCAACAATTTGACGTCCTTCGTAAAGTGACGTCCGAATATGGATGCCAAATTATAAATCAGTTTTTCTCACATTTTTAGCATCTACATGATGTGGGGGGTCTACCTGCAAATTTTAATTTTGGACGTCAAATGACTGTTTTCTTGTTAACAGCCGTATATTTAGTTCATTCTGTGTGTGGCGCTTTCGTCGCATCATAATATACGCCGCCGTATACTGATAACCGAAAATCACCGCCAATTTGACGTCCATACACTTGGCAATATGGCATGTGTAACTCGTGCGTTTAGTTTTCAGTATTTACTCACTTTAAATGTTTAAAGAATATGAACCTGAATTGGTTAGCATGAATGATAGCATAATCAAATATTATATTGAGAAATTATTATTTTTAAAGAATTTAGTCAACATTGGGTAAAATTATAAAGATGTCTATTATTTTCCATATTATTTTGTTTATTTTATAAAGATAATTTGCAGAAATAATGTACTTTAATAAAATAATTATTTTTTGAGAACTCGAAGGATAAGAACGTCTTTTCTCAATTAAAAAAATCATTATTCATTAAAACATGAAAAATAATTTTATATTTATTTATTGTTCCGATATTTTGTTACTATGTCACATAGGAATGCAATAACTTCTTTGATAAAAATATTTTATGACAATGACAAATTTTAAATGAATTATTTTTTCTACGTTCCGTCGCCTTTAGATAAGGAAGATATTGTCCTTGGTCAATAAATTCATAGTCCGTTTTTAACGAATAAGCCATTTTAGAGTCCCTACAATACAATTTTACTACTTTTACGATGATGTTTGTATATGTGTGTGTGTGTGACGATATCGATAGCTGCAAACTCCAAAAATTACAATTTTTTTCGTACTTCTGATTTGTATACCCATATGAAGAGCTGATTAGATTTTGGTTATAATTGGTCACCCCGACCGGAAGTACCCAAATTTTTATTATAAACTTTAAAGAATATTATACTACATGATTACAATTTTTCATTACATTTGCTATAATTGGAGGAGCAAAATAATTATAAAGAAATTAATTTTCAAAAATCTTGCAGTCTATGCAGCATCACAATGGAAACAATTTGGATATTCAAATTATACTAATTACTAATTGACAGATGTCAGGGTCAAAATATGTTCGTGAAATAATTTTACTGAGAATATAATTCCTTAGTCACGTGACATATTTTCCGCCAATCAACATTCAGAATCTCCCTAGCTACGCGTTTATCACAGCGATGATAAAAAACAAGGAAATTATCACCGTATTTATAGTCGTTACTAAGGGATTTGTTTTCTTTATTTATGACATTGACAGTTAATTTTGAGTATAAAAATAAATAATAACAATTATTCAAACTCCGAAATATTAAATAAAACTCGTAAGTACCTACCATGTTTTAATACAATATGAATATGTATATGAAAAGTTAGGTTAGGTTAGATTGGAAAAATTAATTATATTCTCTCATTAAATATAAGCTCGTGATATGATTAATACTCGAAGATATTGCTCGTGAAACCGAAACAGCACATTTCAACTCGTCCTTCGGACTCGTGAAATCTGCAGCTCGGTTTCACTCGAGAATATCATCGATGATAATCATATCACTTGTTATATTACGTATGAAAATATAATCTCTTGCAAGAAGGATTTAGAAATATATAAAATTGACGGCCACATTAGAATTTCTTCATTCAGTACATGAAACTTTGTAAACGCAAAAAGGAAATTATTTTTGGAAAATGCTAAATAATTTAAACAATTTTTAAGTAATTTTCATTATGCCGGAAATTAATTTCGAGTTTTTCAGTTTATTAGATGTAAAATTGTTGGAGTACAATATTGGACCTCTAGTCGGCCTAGACAAAAATGTTTAGTTGTCATTCATATCAATTTATATGTGACAGATGTTTTTGTATCACTTTATATTTAATAAACCGTGCAAGATTTACCGTGGTCGTGTTATTGAGTTTAGTCACATCCCAATAAGTTATGGGGCTCAGGGTACGCGAATCATACGGACGTATAATTTGGAAACGCGACGATCTCGGAAATCGAAAGCCGAAAATATAAAATCGTGAAAAGTGTAAAGACAGTCGATTTGTTAGTTATAAAAATGGCGCACGCAAACGCGACGCGACTTGAAATGTTATCACGTGATAATTACGATACGTGGAAAATTCAAGCAGAAGCTTTACTAATAAAAAACGATACATGGGCATACGTTTCGGGCGAAAACCCGCCACCTAAAGTGACCGGCAAAGGCACAGCGCTGGCCGCAGTAGAAGAATTGTATAAAAAATGGCTGAAGGCGGATCAAAAGGCCAAGGCGAATTTGATTCTATCCATCAACCCATCCGAAATAAAACAAATTCGGGGATGTGTCACCTCGCGCGATGTTTGGATCAAATTGGAATCCATTTACGCATCGAAAGGACCCGCTCGTAAGGCGACATTACTAAAACTCCTCACGCAGCATAAAATGCAAGAAGTCGATGACATGACGGAACACCTCGCTGGATTTTTCGACGCAGTAGACAAGTTGCAATCGATGGAAGTCGATATAATTGGTGACTTACTGGCAATCATGCTTCTTTACAGCCTCCCGAACAGCTATGACAACTTCCGTTGTGCAATTGAATCTCGTGACAATTTGCCGGATGCTGAGACATTAAAAATCAAGATAATGGAAGAGTACAATGCGAGAAAGCATGCGGAACGCAAAAACCGTACCCTCGTTGAAGCTGCTCGCTGCATGCTCATCGAATCCGGATTGCCTCCATCTTTTTGGGCTGAGGCTATGTCCACAGCGAATTATCTGCGAAACAGATGCACGACGAAGAGGTTGGCTAATGGGACTCCGTACGAGAAATGGATGGGAAATCGACCAAATATCTCACATCTTCGCACTTTTGGTAGTAAGGTCGTCATATTAAACAAATCACCGACTAAGGGTAAGTTTGACCCACGAGGTATACAAGGAACTTTCGTTGGATATTCCGAAAGCTCCAAAACTTACAGGGTCTGGATACCTAGCGAGCGAAAAATCCGCATCTCCAGGAATATCATTTTTTTAAATGAATTTGAACCCGAAAGTTTTTATAAGGACTTCGTTCTAGAAGACGAAAAGTCTGATGGATCCAATAACGAGAATTTCAACCAAAAAACATGTATACCAAAGGGAGTAGAAATTGACGCAAATGTCAACGATCCGATAACGTCAAATACCAATATGTCAGATGAGAATCATTCAGAAACGTCAAATGTCAATCATTCGGAAACGTCAAACGTCAACGATCCGGAAATGTCAGAAGACGTTGAGCCACCGTTCCTGATTTTGGAAAACGCCACGGATCCACCCGCTTCAGAAGAAAATCAGCTTCAGAACACCACGCATTTTATATCTGATACTTTGATAAAGTGAGGACCTGGTAGACCGAAAAAATTATTAACAGGAAAAAGAGGTCGACCCGCTAAGATTTATAAATTGATAGCAGACCGCTCCGATCAACACGTCGATATAACTAATGTTCCTTGCGAAAATGAAATTCCCAGACCCTCAAACAAGTCGAATGAAAACTCGAGTCAAGGTGACGTTCAAGATATAGATAATGACATTTATGATGTTAACTTCGCTATGAACGCATCAGAGATTCCTTTCGACGCAGCAGTTAACGTGCCGGATTAAGGTTAGTGGTTCGATGCTATCTATCCAGAAATTAAAAGCTTGATAGCGAATGACACCTGGGAATTAGTTGACAGATCGACCGAAGGTAAGGTGATCGATTGTAGAACAGTCCTGCGAAATAAATTTAATCCAGACGGTACGCTGGCTCGGAGGAAAGCAAGAATAGTCGCACGAGGTTTTACCCAAAGATCGGGCATAGACTTCACAGAAACTTTTGTTCCAGTCGCCAGGATAGAGTCATTTCGTTTACTTATAGCCTTATTAGTAAAATTTGGCTTACAGATTTCGCAGCTTGACATTGTAACCGCCTATCTCAACGGTGACATCGACACCGAATTATTCATAGAACAACCAAATCTACTAGAAGAAGTTTTACAGAAAATGATTAAAGCCGAAGTGGACGAAACCATCATAGAAAGGACAAGGATCATGCTCAAGAAGTTGAAATCTAATAATAAGGTATGCAAATTACGAAAGATGATTTATGGTCTTCGGCAAGCCGGTCGGCAATGGCATCTCAAGCTGGACGAAGCTTTTCAGTCAATTGGACTGAAACCCACCAATTCCGATCCCTGCGTATATGTAGACCCTCAAGGCGATTGTCCAACTTTCGTCCTGATCTATGTGGACGACATCCTAATTGCATCACAAAATCCCAAAAGAACTGACGAAATAAAGAGAAAGCTCGCCACCAGATTCGACGTGAAAGATCTTGGGTTCATAAATTATTGTCTTGGTATTGAGGTAAAACAAAGCAAAGATAAAATCACCTTATGTCAAAGTGGGTACATTATGGATGTCTTGGAAAAATTCAAGATGAGAGATTGTAAGGCCGTAAAAACTCCGATCTCGGCCGGAACAAAGCTGGAATCCCATCAAGCCAGTGAAAACGAAAGCGAGCGATACCCATTTAGAGAAGTGCTTGGAGCTCTTATGTACATTGCTGTCGGTACCCGACCAGATATTGCCTATGCCGTCAACATGTTAAGTCAGTGTAACAACTGTCATAACCACGAACATTGGCAAGCCGCAAAACGTGTCCTACGCTATCTAAAGGGGACAATCGATAAGAAAATAAATTACGTTCGGGATGATAAAGGAATCCTTGGTTATGCGGACGTAGATTGGGGGAACTGCCACGCAGATAGAAAATCATATAGTGGATATAATTTCATCATGTCTGGAGCAGCTATCTCCTGGTGTTCACGTAAACAGAGGACTGTGGCTTTATTGTCTACCGAGGCGGAATACATGAGTCTCAGTGAAGCCGCAAAAAAAGCCATCTTCTTGATTAAATTCGTAAATGAATTAAGTTTTAAAGACTTATCTAATATTGTCATTTTTAACGACAATCAATCAGCCGGTAAATTAGCTCAAAATTCAGTTTTCCATTCTAGATCCAAACATATAGATATCAAGTTCCAATTCATACGTCAAGCACTTATGGATTATCCAATGAAACTTGAGTATCTTCCCACAGAACACATGATCGCAGACGTCTTGACGAAACCCCTTCCTGGAGTCAAGCACGAGAACTGCATCAACGGTCTAGGTCTACACGACAAAATGTGAATTACGGTTCAACATTGAGAGGCGGTGTTGGAGTTCAATATTGCACCTCTACCACCTAGACAAAAATGTTTAGTTGTCATTCATATCAATTTATATGTCACAGATTTTTACTTCCTTGTACGTAAGTAAAGGAAGTATTGTAATCGCGAAAAATTTTGGTTTTCAGATTTCAGCGGAAATATCCATTTTGATGATCCCTGAATCCATTTTGACTAATTTCGTCGTGACGTCTGTACGTACGTCCGTACGTACGTATCTCGCATAACTCAAAAACGGTAAGCCGTAGAAAGTTGAAATTTTGTATTTAGGACTCCTATAACATCTAGTTGTGCACCTCCCTTTCTGGTTATTACACAATTCCCAGAAGTGGCACTTTACTTGAAGCCTATAATAGATTTTAATGAAAAACTGTTTTAAAATATAATCCAAAACTTTTCAAATTTGGTATAAAAGACTTTTATGTCAATCGAAATAACATAATAGATTTTGGTTAAAATAGGCTAACCGGAAGTGGTACATTACTTGAAGTTGTTAACAGTTTTTCTTGAATAAAATTATTTTATTTTGATTTTAGAAATAAATGCTTCAAATAAAAGTTTTAGAGAATTAATTTCTGCGTCTAGCAAATCAAGTATTATTAAATTAGCTCTTTGTATAAGCGAGATATGTAAATTTAAAAATTATATACTTTTTTGTTTTTGTAATAAAGCTTGCTATGGATTAGGACAAAAACATAAAAAAAATGTTAATGTCAAATTACGTTAAATACGTGCAATTTTATGATTCGTACAATAACAAATATTATATTTTTATTGTGAAATTAGTCATATTCATTGTTGTAATCAAATATTTCTTTGTTGTAATCAACTCTTTTTAAAAAAAACCGGGTTAGATTATGGTCGCTATATATCTTACTGTTTTGAAGTTAAAATTAATATTTTGTAATTTATTTATTAAAAAAATATGTATAGTTTAATAATCGTACAAGGAAGTCGTGTGGTGTCCACATCAGATTTTTTTGTATCACTTTCATAAATTGTATCATTTTATATTTAATAAACCGTGATAGATTTACCGTGGTCGTGTTATTGAGTTTAGTCACATCCCAATAAAAATAATTATTAGGGTGATTAAATTATTGTCCGTATTCGCAAATCAGGTATAAATATTGTATATTTATATAAGAAAATAGAGTATAATATACGGGCATAAGTGCTTACAAAGCATTAATGACGTAAAAAAACACTACGCTTCGTGTCGTGGTTTTAAGCTCGTCACACGTACTTTAAATACCAAATCAACATAGCCAGGTAGCTTTGGTTTCTTTGTTGCTATGGTAGATTATTTGAAAAAAGAAAACAGTAAGTATTGTCAATTAAAACAAAGTTCTTGAAAATACCTTATTTTTGTAATCGTTTAAAAAATATCTCGCTCGAAAGTAATATCGTATTGCTCGTGTATTCCAATTCGCACGTTATTATACTATTATAAGTATTTTGTGAATGTGTGACATGTAAAATTTAAAATTATTTTTTATTACACAATTATGTATTATACATCTACACCTGCTACTACAATGATTTCATAAACATCTCGATAAACATCTATAAAAATTAATCATAAGGATTTATTGCTGATAAAGAAAAACCTCGCCCAAATTATTTTTAAATATATTAAAATGAATCGGAGTAACGGAAATTTATTGATATTACACCAACGTTTATGTCATTGTCATTACAATAACCATCTTCAAGATTAATCAATGTCTCTTAGGATTACATAGGAAACACAATATATTAAATTATAGTAAAACATTCCTCAGAATTGAATAGAAGAATAAATGAGATGAAATAAATAATAACTTACAATTAGGTTAAAATATATTTAAAATGGACAAGAATGTAAAACAATGGTTAAAAATTTTAGAACAGTAACGGATAAAAACTGAAAATTACTTAAATATAAAATTTAAAAATACGGTATTTATAGTTTCGGGGATATTATTGGAAACGCCCCCCCCCCCCCCCAGACGACTTGTCACTGTAAAATGTTATAAGATCTCGGTTAAATAATACTTTTGGAGGTAAATTCAATATAGCTCCTAGGTGAAGCCAAGGTATATCACTAGTTTTATACTACGTAGAGATGTGAATAGCACTTCGCAACATTATTCATGCTTAATTTTATTGGTGTATAATGAAATAAAAAGGTAAGTATTTTAAAAATTCAAAATCAGTATTGTAATTTGTATAAAAAATAAACTTGAAAATTAATTTATGTCTTTTGAAATGCGATTATATGAGTTAAGGTGTAGCAAAAACAGCGTTAAATATTACATGAGATACACTATACATTTCATTAAAAAATATGTAATACCCTTTAACGCAAACTTACCGAAGGCCACCCTGACCTTGGGGTAACAAAAAAAATACCAAACTGTGGCTCAGGGTGCGTTCCCGAGACAGGTTTGGGCTCCGACCAGCTACAGTGAAGACGGGGGTGGTTCGACAGCTGAAATGAGGGTGGAAGGGAAGGGCGCCAGTCACTCAATACCCAGAGCTTACAAACGGCTGAGAGACAAGCCCTCAGGAACGGAACTAATAGGGAAAACAGATCGCACACGTCTTTTTTCTTCATTAAGCAAGGACACAATGGCTTAAATAAGAAAAATTGCAAAAAGTTAATAAATGTTTGGGGTAGTGTACCCTTAAGACTGATCAGTGCTGCGGGTAGCCTAAATAGTGGAAATAATGACGTAAATCCAACTTCGGCGTAAAACTCTGTGTGCAGACACGAAGCGAATTGTTTTTTATGTCATGATAATTTAAGTTTCTGTTTGACCCCGAGCTAACATGCGAGTGACAACAACAAATGAGAAAGGTTATGATGATTCAAATACAAATACAACAATGCCAGAGAGTGAAAATATATGAACGAGATACGGGATGTAAAAGAAAACGAGAGCGAAATATAACATAAGATAGGTGCAGGTGTGATATACTTATGATACGAAATATGATACGAATAACGGAATAACAAGTAAAATTTTTCAGAGGTGAAGGGGGAAATGAATGAAGTGAATAGGAATGAAAAAGGAACAGAAAATGACGAGGACGGAAAAATACTGTTACAAATTCTGTTATTATAGGATAGACAAACTAAATTTGACAAAACAAATATTTAATATAATCAAAATGCTTGAAATATGGATGGTAGTTTTCTGACTTGCAAATGACAAATATATGTATCTATGTGAATAATATTTTTGAGATATGGAAAAAAAATATTTCTTTTATATCTTATAAGCTGAGGTACATATAAACAAGTTTATGAAAGATGTGAGAAAATTAGTATGTTATTCCGATCATCCAATTTTACAAGCGATTACTTACGCAACTATAATATACAAGTACTTCAGTCTTCTTAGTTGGGTGCTCAGAATGCCAGTCAATATTTTTAATTTATTAGAAAATCAAACTCATATTTTTCCTCTAGGCGTCAGACGTTGAGATACATATATTAAATTTTCTAAACCCCAGTGCAAGTATATTTATCTATTCTAAAAGCATTTGGTTACTTTAATTCAAATTTTCATTATATCGGAAGCAGACATAAATTTATATAAAATCTGATGTGGCCAACACGTGACCTTCCGTCTATTCTATGTATTTTATATAAATTACTCACAGATAAGGTAGTGTCCTGCAAAAGATTATATATTTCCAGCAAAATTATTTCACAAAGTATGCAAATTATACTTGACATTGACATCTGTCGATTAATAAAATTTACTGTTTCCATTTGATGTCCATTGTGCTTGCAGCAACGTAGGTTGCAAGATTTATGAATATTAATTTCTTTATAATTTTTCTTCTCCAAATACATTGAATATAAAGAAAAAAATATAATGAAATCGTACAGAGGATAACATATCTTCAATATTTGTGATAACCTAAAATGTCAAAAAGAGATATTTAACTGCTTTTTTTGAAAAAAACTGTTAAGAACTGCAAATAAGAGTACTTCCGGTGTACCAATTATAGCCGAAATTTAATCAAGTCTTCATACGGACGTACAAAAGGAAAGAATGAAAGAATTATCATTTTTGGAATTGTAGTTGTTGGAGTTTTCTTGTTAAATTTGTAGAATACTTACAATAAAATAAGCTGTAAACAAATTATTTATTATATAGTAATATATTGAAATTGGATTATTTAAAATAATACCGTTTTAATGCAGATATGATAATACTATTTAACTTATCATTTTAACATGCAGAATGAATTTTGTTTTATTTGATTTAATAGAAGAATCGAATGTAAATCATATTTGAACAAATAGGTTTCAAAGTATTAGTAAAAAATATAATTAAAAAAAATCATGATCGCATGTTAAACGACTATGTTCGTATTCCATGTTGATGCTACAGTACACAATATTTGGCAACAGTGCAGGATGCCAGATTGATAGCTTTCTGTGAACGTATATTTATTTTGGACGCCAAAATGTTGGACGAAAAGAACATGGCAGGATACGATAGGCAAAAGATTCTAAACCACGCAACAAAATATTATGAAAATATCTACACATCTACATTATGTAATAATGACGCCAAAAACGAAAATCTGTCTTCACGAATATGCGAAGAAATACCAGAAATAATCGATTCTGAAATTATGAAATCAATAGAAGAACTAAAAAAAGATAAAAGTCCGGGAAATGACGGAATTACAAATGAATTAATACTGTTCGCAAAGATTTATTAATAAAACCACTACAAAAACTCTTCAATTTAATTTTAAAATCCGAAAATATTCCAGAACAATGGCTTCAATCTAATATTATCCTCCTACATAAAAAAGGAGCAAGGGATCAAATAGAAAACTATCGACCTATAAATCTTGTCAGCACATTGTATAAATTATTTATTACATTAATAACAATAAAGAGTACACTGGATTTCCAACAAACCCCAGAACAAGCAGTCTTTAGGAAATCATTTTCGACTACAGATCATCTACATACTATAAACTTGCTGATCGAAAAGTGTAAAGAATACAATGAAATTATATACATTATGTTTATAGACTATACAAAAGCCTTCGACTCAATAGAACATCATCTTATATGGAAATCTTTAGAGTCGTCTGGAATAGATCATACATAAACATACTGAGAAGTATTTACAAAAATATGTAGTACGGCGAGAATTATACTATATGAAAACGGGCCGCCATTCAAAACTAGACAAGGAGTGGGACAAGGAGACCCAGCATCACCGTACTTATTCAATAATGTCCTGGAATCAATATTAAAAAAATTAAATTGGGACGACCATGGAATTAGTAAATAACGTATCAAGGGTGTTACAAGGACAATAACGCCTGAGGTCAACAGTGTGCTTTCCGAGGGCCTCCGGCCCGAGGTGTGTACGTTGACCGAAGGCATTATTGCCCGTTTAACGCCCGTGGTACGTTCAACGGTTAATGTCCGACCGATATATTATTTTATTAAAGATTTTTGTCCTACCATTGTGATTTTTGTTAGAGATATTAATCTATTTGCTTGCAAACGCTGTAACTAGGTAACGCGATATTCTTGTTTGTATCCTCCGCAGAGTTTCTGTATTCTGTACCCAATAGCAACAACGTCAAATTTATAACACACCCTAGGGTGTTATTTGGTATATAACAACCCTGAAAGCAGGGTTGTTATGATAACAATAACGTAACGGTCGGACATTAAAAAATAAATGGTACATATTTGAACAACCTCCGTTCTGCGCACGATGTTATCATAATTTCCAAATCCTCTGAAGAACTTGAAAATATGTTTATTGACCTAGAAGAAACGAGCAAATTATATGGTTTGACAATAAACTACTGCAAAAGTAATATAATGACAAATGATCTAAATCCGACTAATTAGACATTAAACCAAATAGGATACGTTGAAGAATGTACTTAGGCCAAATCATATCATTCGAATACAAGACCGAAAAAGAACTACAAAAAAGAATATCTCTGGGATAGAAAAAATACTGGGCATTAAAACAGATCTTCAAAAGTAATATATCTATATCACTAAATAAAGGGTTTTTGATATGTGTGTGCTCCCGTGCTTCACTTATGGATGCCAGACATGGGCACTGAAGAAAAACAAGAAAAAACGTTAAAAATAAATGTAAAGAAAATGGAATGAAGTATGCTGAGCATTACACGAAAAGATAGAATCAAGAATGAAGATTTGAGAAACAGAACCAAAATAAAGGACGTACTACCGTATACAAAAATTCAAAAATGGAAATGGGTAGCCCACTTGTTTAGACTAAACAAGAACAGATGGTCTAAAAAAATAACGGAGTGTTTACCACGAAACCACAAAAGAAGTAGAGGAGGTCAACTGAAACGATGGGACGATGAAATAACCAAAGTAGGAGGAAAATTATGGTGGGGAAAATGTTCGGACAGGGAAACCTGGAAAAACCTTGGGCAGGCCTTCGTTCAGCAATGGACTACAACCAACTAATAATTACAATAAACAAATATTTGTATATTACGTTTGGTACTCTTTAGTATTGATTATATGGTAATATTAAAAATAAATAAGAAAATAATATATACAGGTATACTATTGAATAAAATTTATGATGTAATATAACACTATGTAATTTCTTTTATGTTGTAATAAAGGGGTATTATTATTATTATTACTATTATTATATCTACGTAATTACATTTTCAATATTTGACTCCAATGAACTACCTAAATTATAATATATAAGATGTGCAAAATAGCGATATCTTCAAAAAATACATTTATTTATCGGTATATTTTTATTAACCGTATTATATTTAATCAGGAAGTAAAAAATACGTATTCGTTTATGGTTATTGTTAAGCATTGTTTATCTCAATAACTGAATACAATCTACTTTCTCCTAAGACTTTATTTATTTAATTATTCATAAAAAAAAAATCTGATGTGGCCAGCACATAACCTCTCGCCGTATATTTTACCTGGCTGTATGCATAAAGCAAAGAATATTTTTATAAATACAAATAATATATTCATATAAATCTATGACGTATAAACTTCTTTATTATTCAATAATAGCATGTCTCAACATAAAGATATTTTACCATAAATTATGTTACAATAAATTACAAAGTAGAGTTTACCATATATAAATATTAGGCTGGTAACTGCAATTTTCAATTCGAACAACGTTGTTTACTTTCTCTTCATATTCTTCTAGTAAAAACATTAATTTTGGGCGGTCTAAAATGTATATATCTGGATTGTGCATCTATTCTTACATATCTTCTTTTACATTTTATTTTTTCATACATGTTATATCTAAATAACACTAATTCCCTTTAATAAAGTGACGGATAGATTGCACTCCGATTATTCTTATATCGATGTGTAATTTTGTCAATATTTACAACTTACTTGAGAAGAATTTGATAGCTTTTTCGCGAGAGGTAAAAATATAGACACGGTATATTACCCATTCATGGGTGTGCCAATCTGCTTGATTCGTAGATATCCGTAATGATGATATATTTCGTACCGGGTAGGCATTTACCAGACGTGCACTCATTGCTACCGAGATGTCACTTTTGTGCTATATAAATTTCGAAATAATAATATTAATTTTAATATTAATGCAGAATTGTAAGCTCTACAACTTTGATTTGAAACATTTTAACTGAAAATAATTAGGAAAGCACGGGTCTTGTCTGGCCTGTTGAACCTTTGGCGATTTTTCTTTCACTCTTGTTGATTTGTACAGCCACAGAGAATCGCCGTCATGAAATCCAGATGAGTTGCAACGAAAATCGTAACGTATTTTCATTTTTCCACAAGCAAATGCTAAACTTTGATGTGCAGCATTATGTACCAAAATGAGTTACTTCTCAACTCTTCTACATTATCATTTCAGGATTTAGGTTTGTCTGAAGGTATATCAAATAAAATATCGCAAGTAAGACGTAGTTCTCTGCGGAAAACAATACTTGCTGGTGTCGTGTTCGTGCTACTATGTATTGTCGAGCGGGGGTCCGTCGATTTGGCCCCCCCCCAATAAATATATTCGAGTCAAAAGCTAGCTCCAGATTCACTAGAGCTAGCTCCAGCTAGCTCCACCAATCATATAGCTAGCTCCTAATTATTAGCGGAGATATTATGGGTTACATTCGGGGGGGGCCAAATCGATGCTAGCCCCTTTAATTCAGATATTTGATGTGAAAAGCAAGCTCCAGAAACTTCTAACCTAGCTCCAGCTAGCTCCAATAAATTTAAAGCTAGCACCACCACCCTTAGAGCACCAGAAATAAAATTAAATCGTCGACTTGGCCCCCCCCGGTAATGAATTCGAGTCAAAAGCTAGCTCTAGAGTCACTAGAGCTAGCACCAGCTAGCTCCACCAATCATATAGCTAGCTCCTAATTATTAGCGGAGATATTAAGGGTTACATTCGGGGGGGGCCAAATCGATGCTAGCCCCTTCAAGCCAAATATTTGATGAGAAAAGCAAGCTCCTTATACTTCTAACCTAGCTCCAGCTAGCTCCATTAATATTAAAGCTAGCACCACTACCCTTAGAGCACCAGAAATAAAATTAAATCGTCGACTTGGCACCCCCCGGTAATGTATTCATGTCAAAAGCTAGCTCCAGGTTCCTCAGAGCTAGCTCCAGCTAGCTCCATTAAAATTAAAGCTAACACCACCACCCTTAGAGCACCAGAAATAAAATAAAATCGTCGACTTGGCACCCCCCGGTAATGTATTCAAGTCAAAAGCTAGCTCCAGATTACTCAGAGCTAGCTCCAGCTAGCTCCATTAAAATTAAAGCTAACACCACTACCCTTAGAGCACCAGAAATAAAATTAAATCGTCGACTTGGCACCCCCCGGTAATGTATTCATGTCAAAAGCTAGCTCCAGGTTCCTCAGAGCTAGCTCCAACTAGCTCCATTGAAATTAAAGCTAACACCACCACCCTTAGAGCACCAGAAATAAAATAAAATCGTCGACTTGGCACCCCCCGGTAATGTATTCAAGTCAAAAGCTAGCTCCAGATTACTCAGAGCTAGCTCCAGCTAGCTCCATTAAAATTAAAGCTAACACCACTACCGTTAGAGCACCAGAAATAAAATTAAATCGTCGACTTGGCACCCCCCGGTAATGTATTCATGTCAAAAGCTAGCTCCAGGTTCCTCAGAGCTAGCTCCAGCTAGCTCCATTAAAATTAAAGCTAACACCACCACCCTTAGAGCACCAGAAATAAAATAAAATCGTCGACTTGGCACTCCCCGGTAATGTATTCAAGTAAAAACCTAGCTCCAGGTTCCTTAGAGCTAGCACCAGCTAGCTCCATTAATATTAAAGCTAGCATCACTACCCTTAGAGCACCAGAAATAAAATTAAATCGTCGACTTGGCACCCCCTGGTAATGTATTCATGTCAAAAGCTAGCTCCAGATTACTCAGAGCTAGCTCCAGCTAACTCCATTAAAATTAAAGCTAACACCACCACCCTTAGAGCACCAGAAATAAAATTAAATCGTCGACTTGGCACCCCCCGGTAATGTATTCAAGTCAAAAGCAAGCTCCAGGTTCTCTAGAGCTAGCTCCATTAAAATTAAAGGTAGTACCACCACCCTTAGAGCAACAGAAATAAAATAAAAATGTCGACTTGCCCCCATATATATTTCCTCTGTGTGACATCGCTAAGAATGATAGAAATGTGAGCGTCGTAATTTGAAGACAATTAAGCGTCTTTTATGAACCATGAATTATTTTAGATACAGTTTATTATTCTTTATAGTACTACAATAATAATTAAAGCAACATTTGATTATGATACATATGATACATTAATTCAAAATAAAAACAAAAATTCTTTATAACAAAAAAATATTAACGATTAATGCCGGCTTTACACGCTTATATTTTTACATGTATTTCTACAAATTCGTATTGAACTTAAACAACACAATTCTCAAACTTTATACGATTATATGTATACAGAATCATATTGTTCAACGCGAAGTTGTAAGAACAAAAAACAGTAGAAAGGTATCAATTTTACGCCATCGGGCAGCACAAGTCGGATTGGTGGGAACTTTTAATTATGTTGTTAATAAGGAAGGCATTTAAAACCATATAATGAAAAAAAATTCAATGCGATTTTTGTCGCCGATGGATTCTAATGTTCCTGGATAAATATTAACATTTCTCAAGGTTTTGAAAAAAAAGATGACTATATACAGAATAGAGGTCACGGATTTAAGGGTGGATAAAACATCTCAAAACAATAAAAAAAGTTCATATAAACATATATCCGGAAATACCTTGTTTCAGAGCAGATCTTAATATTTTATTTCTGTCATATACAACTCATACTTTTAACATTACAATAAAATCATAGTGGCCATTTACAATAGGACGAAGATTAGAATGTTGTATTGAAGTTCAAGGTGAACATTTTGAAAAAAATTTTTAATTTATAATTGACTGTTTTCCGATGTAAATGGCCTCTATCATTTTATTGTAATGTTAAAAGTATGAGTTGTGCATGACAGAAATAAAATATTAAAATCGCTATAGCTCTGAACCTAGGCATTTCCAGATATGTGTTTATAAGAACTTTTTTTTATTGTTTTGAGATGTATTATCCACTCTTAAATCCGTGACCTCTATTTTTATACGCCCTGTATATTAATGCTTATTTAGTAAAAAACAAACCGGAACACTGAACAAAAGTTGAAGGAGATGCAAATTCTTTTTTCAATTTTAAATCATTATATAATTCCCATTTACCGTTGTGTCTTAAACTATAAGTTACAAAATGGCCCATGGAATTAACTGCGCATTTACCTTCATATCCTATAACATCTCTTAATAAAAAAGTAACATTATTAATTAATAATTTTGTCGGGATAGATTTTAAATTTGTAGAAATCTCACATACATGTGCATCCTGATTCATTGGTTCTATATATATATATATATAATCATGCACATTAACGTCTTTTTCAAAAATTTTGCTCTTGCAAAACTTACAGAGTTTTTGAATTTTCGTTTTTTTAATATAATCAGTTAAGCTTTCTTCTAAACAAGATATATTATTACACGTTATTGAAATAAAATTCAAAAGTTCTGTTTCTTTATGTGAACAGTGTAAACATGTATTATTTACAGAACCCATGTTGACAGATATTAATATATTAGTAAGAATATTTGGAATTGTGTCCTCGCATTCAATTTCCCAAATGTTGTCCATTAAATTTCTAATTTGTCCTATAGAATATAAAATTTTACTCCGTAATTTGTAAACATGCGGGGTGATTCCTCCATGAACCATTTTATGAACGAGGCGTAAAAATAGATCATTACTGTCAATAGTATTTAAATAATTATTAAATTGCGCACTATCACAGCATGCGGAACAAAATAATTGAGCTATTGAATCAAAACCACACGTATTACGTAGAGTTATTAATTTATTATCTATTAATATTGGTTTTTTATGAACAATATTTCCGTTCCTTAATAGTCCTATTGTGCGCAGCCTTGGTGGCTTCTTTAAATCAATATGCATAAATTCCGTTTCTGGTTCCAAATATGATTTTCTTGGGCGTTTCGTTGGGGAAATATTTTTTCCCATCCAGTTTTCTTGTGCAGTGGATTCCAGTAGAGACTTGTCTTTTATGCCACTTTCAAAACAATATTTGCAATATAGACTTTTTTCGTATGTTATGGCACAATTGCTATTACTATGTAAATTTATGTGACACAAATCACAATTCAAGTTACTTATAGTTTCGATTAATAGTTCGCAGGAAGCACAAACATGTTGCTGGTATTCGCAGTCTCTATCTAAAATTTAAAAATAGTCCAATCAGTGAAGCAGTTTGAAATTTTTTTTAGGGATAAGCTATTTTATTCCTGATTCTTATAGATTTTGAGGCATAGAATCCGATAATACTTATCCGGGCGGCTGAAAAGTTGCGGAACGCCACTCAAAATGAGGTTAAGGGTAAACCCGCTGTTTTTGAGCATTATTTTATTTCTCAAAATCTAGATCGACATTGAGTTATTATCATGATTGTTATTTATTTCGGGATATCGAAACTCAGTTTGACACCTTTTATACGGTGTACTAGCTGTATAATAATTCGATTTCTATTCATCGCAATAACTTGTAAATCGACTAAAACTCTTTGTGAAGCTTTATTATAAATAATAAGAGGTTTATCAATGAATTTTATTGATTTTTAATCTTCACCCTCTTCACCCATATAAATAAACGTTACAATATCAATCATAATAATAACACATTGTCCATTTTGAGATAAAACAATAATGTTCAAAAAACGGGGTCTTTGCCCTATTTAACCCCATTTTTGGGAATGTTCCGTAACTAAAAAGTAACTTCGACCTTAGAGTTTGTTTGGTTTATTTAGGTTCTATCAAATTTATTTCATTAGTAATACATTTATAATTTATGAAAGGAAAAATCCCCACCACTGCAGCTTCGCGGTTAAATTTGAGTATCATAGCAACGCTTGTCAAGGCAGCAGCCATATTCTTATTTGGAAACATGGCCTACGTCATTACTAAACGGGTCTATAATACTAATAAAGTTGAAAAATATTTTAAGGTCGATTTGTTTTTCGAGTGATTTTCAATCAAGAACATGTAAAAATATGTCAGTGTTAAAAGTATACAACAAATATATCCTTAACTGCAAACTTACTAAAAATTTCTCTCCCAGTTGTTTCAGTACAAGTCATATCTTGTCCACTCTGCTGAAAAAATATAAAACAATAATTTCTACTTATATTATAACATACATTAGGGTGGCCGTTATTTTGTTCAAGTCGGAATTTTATCCATTCCTGCCCAAAATATGTTTTAGTATGATGAAAAAAAAATCCATAATAAAAATATATTTGAACAAGGTTATCACTAGAGAGTTGAAATTTTCAATTTAACTTAAATAGGGTTTTCACGTTCTTCACGATGAATATTCATAACATTATCAGATATCTATTTTATATATCATTACCTGAATTTTTAATGCATTTACTAAAATCTCTTCGTCATTTTGATCGTTAAGCATCTGTAAAAAATATTCTTTTGAAAACATAAAAAGCAGATATTATGGAAACCATGTACCTCATTTCCCATACACATTTTGTCGTTTTTTTCATGATTTTCATCATGTTTTCCTATATCGGTGTAATTACACGAAGTATTCACATCTGGTCTTGTAACCTAAAATATTTTAATATCATTTGAATCAGTGTTCAATATGGCATATTTAAAGTGCCCGCCATTTTATTTTTTAATAATGTAACATGTGGATTATTTTATATGACTGTAAAGCAAATTTAATGTGCTTTTCAAATTTGTAAAAAAATATAGTATGTTCTGTTTGTAATTTCAAAGTTAATATAAATTAATACTAAACCGGAAATGATATTATGAATTTATCTCTGTCATTAATTAGCTTACATGTTGCTGTATGAATCGTGTTATATGAAGTATTTGCTAAGTTGATATTTGCTGGTTCTCTTAAAATATAACTACCTGTATACTATATACACAGGGTAATTCAGAGCGGGTGAATCAAAGAAACCCACATATTGAGAGAGTCATTTTGAATAAAAAATGTTATATAAAGATATGTCCGGAAACGTTTCGTTACAGAATTACAGCCTCATCAAATTTTAACTCGGGCTACTAAAGTTAATTCCTTAACTAGAAGAGATACGACTTCGGTTAAATTAGATAAAAGTTGCCTTATTAGTAAGCTATTCCAGTGATGTATTTGTTTTTCCAAAGGTCACTAGATAGGAGCAAAAATGTAAAATCGACGATTTTCTTTAAACAATTTTAATTACAAAATAGTGATAGATAGAGAAAAAAGTTTTTACCAAAACTTTTAGTTTATAAAGCCGTCTTTACACTCGCAAATAAAAATATTTTGTTTACTTACTAGTTTTCAAGTTATGGCCCAAATCAATATTTTTTTAAATGGAATCAATAGTTGAATTTATTTTCAGTAAATAGCTTTTTTTCTGTTTTCAAACATGTATGTATTACTTTTTAAATTCCATATCGAAATAATATGTCTTTTTCAATATGAACATATTTTAATTGCCACTAATATTAATAATATTGAATACCGCCGGGTGTCCACGGAAAGCGGGACCTTTATTAATTTTTGTAATTATGACAGTATCATATTGAAATTTTGTATGTGTACACTGTAAATAATCACTCCCGGATTAGCCGGAACTAGCATTAACTTTTTCATTTCATATATTTTTAAATTTTATATTGCATAAATTCAAATTTAAAAATTACAAAGGTGGTAGTGAAATGTTTAAAACAATTGATTCATGTAACTTATACAAGTTCTCCAGAAATGAAGAAATCGATTTGTTGTTAATATACGGGAATGTAGGAAAAAATGTTTCATTAAACTTCGACTTGTGGCATATCATTATATTCATAATTACACGTAGAATTCAAAACTAAAAAGATATAGTGTTCCATTTGAAATAAGAAAGTTAATGCTGATAAACCGGAAGTATTACTTTTATCTTTGTTATATTAAATTAATCCTTTTTATTTACAGTCTACAGAGACCAAATTCAAATTTTATACTCTCATAAATAAAATAGTTAATAAGAGCCCAGCTTTCCGTGAACACCCGGTATATTATCTAAATATTTCAACAAAATTCATTTAACTCTAATGCCCGAAAATTTGAATGTTTAATAAATACACTTCATACATTAATGTTTGACATTTGAAATAGGTGATTCAGATATTATTCAACAAATAATTTAGTTTTTCTCAAAATTTGAAGCAGATACAACAAAATTGAATAAGGTTATTTATTTTAAACATATTTAATTTGAAACTTTTTTCTCAGCTGATCCAAAATTTGAAATAAATAAAATTTATTGGTTTTTATCGCGAATAAATCTTCATCTTACTTACAAAATTCATTTAAAATTTTAATATACTCACCGAACTTCCAGAGATTATTTTTGCATAACCTAAATTGTTGCGTATGTGTTCAATTACAAAATCCTCGGCTCTTAATGGCAATTTTTGATGACGAAAAATTCTGTTTTTAATTTGGTTAAAATTAGATTCAACGCTGGCCGAACTGCTAATTCTTGGTGAAAAAGGAAAGTATGGTATCATGACTGCAGTCCACATTGGTATCATATTAGCAATATTATTTAGAAAATCATTTACTAACGATGGTAGCACTTGCTGGTTACCTCTATCTCCATCTGATGTTTTCTTAGTAAGTGCAATATCCGCTATTTTTTTTACCCAATCTTTAAATACTGTACTATTTTCCATTTCCTCGCTCACAATGTTTTTTTCTTCAATCGTTTGCATTATATCCTCTGACATTTGTAACAGTTCTGTAGAACCCGTAGCTATTCTCCTTTTCAACCATTCTTTCTTCATTTCACATTCCGTTAATTCACCATTTCTGTCATTACCTTCAGTGTCAGAGTAAGCAACACAAAACATAGCAGCTAATAAAGTTTCTAGGTCTTTTATTGAACTAGTTTGAACCATTTGGCCAATACATTTTAAATAAAAAAATTTAAGTTACGGAACATTCCCAAAAATGGGGTTAAATAGGGCAAAGACCCCGTTTTTTGAACATTATTGTTTTATCTCAAAATGGACAATGTGTTATTATTATGATTGATATTGTAACGTTTATTTATATGGGTGAAGAGGGTGAAGATTAAAAATCAATAAAATTCATTGATAAACCTCTTATTATTTATAATAAAGCTTCACAAAGAGTTTTAGTCGATTTACAAGTTATTGCGATGAATAGAAATCGAATTATTATACAGCTAGTACACCGTATAAAAGGTGTCAAACTGAGTTTCGATATCCCGAAATAAATAACAATCATGATAATAACTCAATGTCGATCTAGATTTTGAGAAATAAAATAATGCTCAAAAACAGCGGGTTTACCCTTAACCTCATTTTGAGTGGCGTTCCGCAACTTTTCAGCCGCCCGGATAAGTATTATCGGATTCTATGCCTCAAAATCTATAAGAATCAGGAATAAAATAGCTTATCCCTAAAAAAAATTTCAAACTGCTTCACTGATTGGACTATTTTTAAATTTTAGATAGAGACTGCGAATACCAGCAACATGTTTGTGCTTCCTGCGAACTATTAATCGAAACTATAAGTAACTTGAATTGTGATTTGTGTCACATAAATTTACATAGTAATAGCAATTGTGCCATAACATACGAAAAAAGTCTATATTGCAAATATTGTTTTGAAAGTGGCATAAAAGACAAGTCTCTACTGGAATCCACTGCACAAGAAAACTGGATGGGAAAAAATATTTCCCCAACGAAACGCCCAAGAAAATCATATTTGGAACCAGAAACGGAATTTATGCATATTGATTTAAAGAAGCCACCAAGGCTGCGCACAATAGGACTATTAAGGAACGGAAATATTGTTCATAAAAAACCAATATTAATAGATAATAAATTAATAACTCTACGTAATACGTGTGGTTTTGATTCAATAGCTCAATTATTTTGTTCCGCATGCTGTGATAGTGCGCAATTTAATAATTATTTAAATACTATTGACAGTAATGATCTATTTTTACGCCTCGTTCATAAAATGGTTCATGGAGGAATCACCCCGCATGTTTACAAATTACGGAGTAAAATTTTATATTCTATAGGACAAATTAGAAATTTAATGGACAACATTTGGGAAATTGAATGCGAGGACACAATTCCAAATATTCTTACTAATATATTAATATCTGTCAACATGGGTTCTGTAAATAATACATGTTTACACTGTTCACATAAAGAAACAGAACTTTTGAATTTTATTTCAATAACGTGTAATAATATATCTTGTTTAGAAGAAAGCTTAACTGATTATATTAAAAAAACGAAAATTCAAAAACTCTGTAAGTTTTGCAAGAGCAAAATTTTTGAAAAAGACGTTAATGTGCATGATTATATATATATATATATAGAACCAATGAATCAGGATGCACATGTATGTGAGATTTCTACAAATTTAAAATCTATCCCGACAAAATTATTAATTAATAATGTTACTTTTTTATTAAGAGATGTTATAGGATATGAAGGTAAATGCGCAGTTAATTCCATGGGCCATTTTGTAACTTATAGTTTAAGACACAACGGTAAATGGGAATTATATAATGATTTAAAATTGAAAAAAGAATTTGCATCTCCTTCAACTTTTGTTCAGTGTTCCGGTTTGTTTTTTACTAAATAAGCATTAATATACAGGGCGTATAAAAATAGAGGTCACGGATTTAAGAGTGGATAATACATCTCAAAACAATAAAAAAAAGTTCTTATAAACATATATCTGGAAATGCCTAGGTTCAGAGCTATAGCGATTTTAATATTTTATTTCTGTCATGCACAACTCATACTTTTAACATTACAATAAAATGATAGAGGCCATTTACATCGGAAAACAGTCAATTATAAATTAAAAAAATTTTTCAAAATGTTCACCTTGAACTTCAATACAACATTCTAATCTTCGTCCTATTGTAAATGGCCACTATGATTTTATTGTAATGTTAAAAGTATGAGTTGTATATGACAGAAATAAAATATTAAGATCTGCTCTGAAACAAGGTATTTCCGGATATATGTTTATATGAACTTTTTTTATTGTTTTGAGATGTTTTATCCACCCTTAAATCCGTGACCTCTATTCTGTATATAGTCATCTTTTTTTTCAAAACCTTGAGAAATGTTAATATTTATCCAGGAACATTAGAATCCATCGGCGACAAAAATCGCATTGAATTTTTTTTCATTATATGGTTTTAAATGCCTTCCTTATTAACAACATAATTAAAAGTTCCCACCAATCCGACTTGTGCTGCCCGATGGCGTAAAATTGATACCTTTCTACTGTTTTTTGTTCTTACAACTTCGCGTTGAACAATATGATTCTGTATACATATAATCGTATAAAGTTTGAGAATTGTGTTGTTTAAGTTCAATACGAATTTGTAGAAATACATGTAAAAATATAAGCGTGTAAAGCCGGCATTAATCGTTAATATTTTTTTGTTATAAAGAATTTTTGTTTTTATTTTGAATTAATGTATCATATGTATCATAATCAAATGTTGCTTTAATTATTATTGTAGTACTATAAAGAATAATAAACTGTATCTAAAATAATTCATGGTTCATAAAAGACGCTTAATTGTCTTCAAATTACGACGCTCACCTTTCTATCATTCTTAGCGATGTCACACAGAGGAAATATATATGGGGGCAAGTCGACGTTTTTATTTTATTTCTGTTGCTCTAAGGGTGGTGGTACTACCTTTAATTTTAATGGAGCTAGCTCTAGAGAACCTGGAGCTTGCTTTTGACTTGAATACATTACCGGGGGGTGCCAAGTCGACGATTTAATTTTATTTCTGGTGCTCTAAGGGTGGTGGTGTTAGCTTTAATTTTAATGGAGTTAGCTGGAGCTAGCTCTGAGTAATCTGGAGCTAGCTTTTGACATGAATACATTACCGGGGGGTGCCAAGTCGACGATTTAATTTTATTTCTGGTGCTCTAAGGGTAGTGATGCTAGCTTTAATATTAATGGAGCTAGCTGGTGCTAGCTCTAAGGAACCTGGAGCTAGGTTTTTACTTGAATACATTACCGGGGAGTGCCAAGTCGACGATTTTATTTTATTTCTGGTGCTCTAAGGGTGGTGGTGTTAGCTTTAATTTTAATGGAGCTAGCTGGAGCTAGCTCTGAGGAACCTGGAGCTAGCTTTTGACTTGAATACATTACCGGGGGATGCCAAGTCGACGATTTTATTTTATTTCTGGTGCTCTAAGGGTGGTGGTGTTAGCTTTAATTTCAATGGAGCTAGTTGGAGCTAGCTCTGAGGAACCTGGAGCTAGCTTTTGACATGAATACATTACCGGGCGGTGCCAAGTCGACGATTTAATTTTATTTCTGGTGCTCTAAGGGTAGTGGTGTTAGCTTTAATTTTAATGGAGCTAGCTGGAGCTAGCTCTGAGTAATCTGGAGCTAGCTTTTGACTTGAATACATTACCGGGGGGTGCCAAGTCGACGATTTTATTTTATTTCTGGTGCTCTAAGGGTGGTGGTGTTAGCTTTAATTTTAATGGAGCTAGCTGGAGCTAGCTCTGAGGAACCTGGAGCTAGCTTTTGACATGAATACATTACCGGGGGGTGCCAAGTCGACGATTTAATTTTATTTCTGGTGCTCTAAGGGTAGTGGTGCTAGCTTTAATATTAATGGAGCTAGCTGGAGCTAGGTTAGAAGTATAAGGAGCTTGCTTTTCACATCAAATATTTGGCTTGAAGGGGCTAGCATCGATTTGGCCCCCCCCGAATGTAACCCTTAATATCTCCGCTAATAATTAGGAGCTAGCTATATGATTGGTGGAGCTAGCTGGTGCTAGCTCTAGTGACTCTAGAGCTAGCTTTTGACTCGAATTCATTACCGGGGGGGGCCAAGTCGACGATTTAATTTTATTTCTGGTGCTCTAAGGGTGGTGGTGCTAGCTTTAAATTTATTGGAGCTAGCTGGAGCTAGGTTAGAAGTTTCTGGAGCTTGCTTTTCACATCAAATATCTGAATTGAAGGGGCTAGCATCGATTTGCCCCCCCCCCCCCCGAATGGAACCCATAATATCTTCGCTAATAATTAGGAGCTAGCTATATGATTGGTGGAGCTAGCTTTTGACTCGAATATATTTATTGGGGGGGGGCCAAATCGACGGACCCTGTCGAGCGATAGGCCACTAAGAACAGCGGCAGATGACGATCCTTTCTTGTTTGAATTAGACCGACAATTTTTCGAAGATACTCTCACAATGTTTTATTGAACCTTTCTACCATACCATCTGATTGGGGATGGAAAGGTGTGGTACGGATTAATAGTTTTGAATTAATTCTCCCAAAATATGATATTAATACGAGTGCCATGACTGAAAAAAGTGGATATTTAATGAAACGATAAAGATCATTGCACTGTGCATCCCGACGTACAAAATTTAATAGATTGTATTGAAGAAACATTAAGAAGTATTGATAGAAGATTTTTTTTTAAAAAGTTACGAAAAATTTAAAATGCAGAATTCAGTTATGTATTGATATAAATGGAGATAGTTTTGAGAATTTTTTGTAAATAATAAATCATTGCAAATAAAATTCCTTTTTAAGTATATTCACTTTTTTCAGTCATGGCACTCTTATTAATATCATATTTTGGGGGAATTAATTCAAAACGTTAATATAATTTTGTTCCGAAAATTTTGTTATATAAGGGTATGAAAATTATATATTGCTGAATTCAGAATAAAGAGCTCTATTGAATGAGCAAATAAATGTATGTTTCCATTTAAAATAAAAAAGTTGGTATTCATATTTTGAGAAAAAAAAAATTAAAAAAGCCAGAGACGAGCAAATAATTAAATGGGGCTTTTATTTATTACAAATTAGCAATTGTTATGCAGCGTCCTAGACGTCTGGATTTTTTTTTGTAGTATCTATTTAGACAATTTAATATAATAACTAAATGGCAGGCTAGAGCAAATACTTTAGGATAGGTTTGTTTTTGAAATTTTGAAAATATTTTTTTCGAAAAATTCACAATACTTTTTATCTAGACTAATGGACCAACACAGTTATGAGAATATGCACAACATAAAATCATATTTCTTGTGCTATGCTTAACTGTAGGGATTTGGTGTGTAGAATTGTATCTTGCACTTGTTGGCCATCGGAAATACATATAGGACTATTCTGTAAACATCGTTATAACATAACGAATCGTTATAATAATAACGAAAATATTTTAATAGGATTATTCTGTAAACGTTCGTTGACATTATGCATTGTTATATCGTTATTATAACGATAATCGTTAAAGTGGTATTCTGTAAACATTAATTTAATTCTACATAACGAAACAAAGATGACATTTTTTAACGACTGGAAAAATCATTCGTTACACAAACGTTTTGTCAATAATTCAGTATTTTTATTCATGTCAAAATAATATTGCTATTACGTTGAATAGTGATCTCAATAACCCGTAATATTATAATTTTTTGCTAGGTAATATTAAAATAATTTAATAAGTTTTTATTCCTAGCGCCAAGCGCAAACTTCCCAATTTGTCTATAGATGGTAGTAGTAGCTCTACATAGACCACAACAAGAAGAAGAACGAGTCTGAGAGCTGACAGGTTGACAGCATGCCAGCTAACTCCCACCAGATCTAATCTAACCTAGAAGTTTTGTGAGTGATATTGAATTATTTTAGATATTTCATTTCAAATTATAATTTGATTTTAGGAAATAAAGTTCTTAACTAGATCACAAGGTTATTATTATTTTTAAATGTGTTACAGATTACGGATACGAAGATAACGATTATCGTAAAGTACAAATAACGATTTTCATAATAACGATTTCGGTATGATAACGATTCGTTAAGCGAATATTTTACAGAATAGGCCTATTAGTACCCTTATTTAAAAAAAAATTGATTCATTCAAAAATGGCATTTTTCACTGGTCGACTTCATTCCAACATTGATATGCTTTGTAAAATTTAGTTTCGCCTTTTAATTTCTTCTACTAACTAAAGATTTTTTTAACGCTGACACATCCAATATATACTACTTGTTTAAGACGCCCAGACAGTACTTCTGCCGACATTCGTAAGATTTTCTGTTCGAATTTCTTTTGAAATATCCACAGCAGTTTTCTTGTATCTACTATAGATTTTAGTTTAATTATTTTATCTGTTCGCTTTACTGGTTTATGGTGCCTATCTCATCTTGGCGTGTCAGTTGATGATTTTGTCAAATTATATTTATTATGCTTTTTTTAAGCCGACTATCTCACGAGAATCCTTTCCTTGTAGAATAAGGTTTATTACGGATTCTCGTAACTGAAAGTGGATGTATTTCACCATTTCATTATACAATAAACTAAATTAATATCAAATTGGGAATATGATGATAAATATAAATAAACAAAATATGGAAACTATGAACAACAACTTGCCCCAAGATTTTAAACACGGACAATTTCGTTTATGCTATAAAATATAATGACAATAAATTTTAAAATATGTTTTTTTAAAAGAGGTAAAATAAGTTTGGCTCAATAATTTTTCACACAATTGCATAATCATAAATAAAAAAATCTATTGTGGCCATCACAATACCCTTTCCATTGTGGTATACAGGGTGAGTCATCGAAATCGCCGTCTTCGATATCTTCCTTGTCGTTAGAAACACAGCATAAGTTTTTTAACAGAATTTATTCGTCTACTCAAGGAGCATAACGTAAAATTATTTTCACATATACAGGGTGTTGCATTACAGCTCGGCGAGAATTTTTTCTCTTTTTTTAAATGAAACATCCTATATATATATATATATATATATATATATATATATATATATATATATATATATTTATATTTTTTGAATTGTATTTTATTCACTTATACGAACATATGAATTTTGTTTTAGTTTTCCACGGCGAGATATCGAAGACGGCGATTTCGATGACTCACCTGTATATAAGTATTGTATTTAACATTTCTTGTACACACAAAAAATTCTAATTACACCTAATCTTTATATTTACGTATTTTCTATAATTTTAAATTCATTCTATAAGGAAGTTTTCTCCATTTCTTGTAAATGTTCGTTTTTCCAATTCATTAATGGAATTGATATATAATTAATAATACAATAATAAATATTAAATAAAGTTCTCAGAAAAAGCCTTCAGTACTATCTCTGAATTTTTGACACTGACATTAGTAACATTTATCTGTCAGTTACACACATTTAAATTTCTCAAGTAGTTACCATGGAGATGTTTGGGCTGTGAGCAAGCTGTGAGATTTATTGCAACAGATTATTTTATAGATTATATTTCTACGAGTATATCTTTAAAGAAGATATAATATATTTTTTTTAATGTGTCGGATAGAGATTTTTGTTTTTTAATATTTGTAATAACATAAATTTTCAAAAAATAATATTAAGAAGATTTCTGTTAAAATATTACTACTTCCGGTTATCCATTTGTTACCAGAATCTATTCAACTCTTCCCATTACTGTTGGATTGAGGAATCCGTAGTTATATAGGTCTTTAGTCGTATTGAATTTGAGATATCGTACCTCCAACAACCCCCCCCCCCCAATACACACACACACAAACAAACACACATCCGCGCGCACATACACACACAGACATCATTGTAAAAATGCTATAATCGGATTCTAGGGACCTTAAAACGTGCTTATTCACTAAAATCTGGATATAAACCACAAATAGTTTCCAATATTCGGAATCCGCTGGAAAAGTTCATTTACATTTCTGTTTCTAACTGTTGATCTTCTTCGTAAAGTAGAAATTTGTTGAAATTAATCATGTAATCATTAATTACATATTTTACTACGTAGATGTAAGCACCCACTAACACTAATGGCTGGCTTATGAAAAATAACTGATTAACTCTAATAACTTTTAGATAACGTCTTTGTTGAATAAATGTAATATTTATAAAGAATAGATAGTTGAAAAAGACAGTTTTATTGTTATAAAATAGATATTTCATCTCTATCTGAAATTTAATACAACGGAGATGGTACTATTTTCAAGTGGTAATTCATGAATATAGATTGCACAGATGTGCGGTACTTTTTTGGGCTGTATATATTATTCCAAAATGTCACATTTATTAGTTTCGGTATTAATATCATTCATTAAAATAATTAAATTTGTATCAATCAGTATTTCCATTTAAATAATATTTAAATTTATTGTTTTCGTAACAAGTAGCTGAGTTCCTCGTTCAAGTTACAATATTTTAAAACAATTATTATTATTATCTATACAATACAATTTTTGTCACCCGAATACCAAAAATTGTATAGTTCACAAGATATTTTTGACAATTCAATTATTGTTTTCTGTACAATGTTATTTCTTAATTAATGTTTACAGGAATTTCAATATTACAATCTACAATCCCTTGTATAGAAAACAACAATTGCTCCGTTTACAATATTGATTTGTAAACAAATGTTACGAAGAAGAAGTTTTTCTTCGATTCTAAAACAAAATGGCATTTTTCTCGGAAACGGTTTTATCCTACTCTTCTAATATGTTCAAAATTCTTCAAATTCATTGACGGTATTAGCAGTATTTCTAGGATATATGAAACATACCTATAATTTTAAATACATATTTAATTAATAATACAATAACATATATTAAATGTACTCGTACCTGCTAGAAAAATCTTCCAGTAATGTTAGAAAACCTGCTGATTTTTGATACTGACATAGTGCATTTATCGGTCAATTACAAATATTTAAATATCTCAAATGTTTTTTGGGCAATGAGAGATTATTCTGTATTATATACTATATCTCTAAACCTGTAGGAGATATAATATTTTTTTAAAATTTGTCAGATTGAGAATTTAATTATGTTTATTATTTGTAGTAACATAAATTGTCAAAAATAATATTTAAAATTATTTTTCTTTTAGAAACTACCACTTCCGGTTGTCCAGCTGTTACCAGAACCTATTCAACTCTTCCCATTACTGTTAGATAGAGGAATCCGAAGTTACACAGGTCTTTAGTCTTAAAGAATTTGAGAAATCTTATCTACAACATCTTAATACACACACATACACACACATATCCACGCACACACACACACACACACACACACACATACACAGACATCATCGTAAAAATGTTATATTCGGACTCTAGGGACCTTGAAACGTGCGTATTCACCAAAAATACAAAAATTTAATGTTTTTAAGTATTATTTTGCATATAAAAATTACGAAATACCAAAATTAAATATTGTCAAGTATTTATTGCATAAAAAATGACAAATACAATAATTAAATAGTGTTAAATATTTATAACAAAATACAAAATTTAAATAGTTCCCCATTCGTTTGGGGTCGCTATTTTTTTATTTCCTTCTTCCACTCATTTCTGTTTTACGCGTCGTTCTCATTCAGTTACTTTTCTCTCAAGTCTTCCGAAATACAGTCCTTCCATCTTATCTTTGGTCTTTTTCTGTTTCTTCAACCTTCTATTACTAAGCTATTCATTCTTCATCCAATATATATTCTTCATCTCTCCTCATAACATGTTGACACCAATGTAATCGTCTCCCTTGTATCTTTCTAGAAACTTGTAACACTAGAGTTATTTGCTTACCTATCTTTCCGTGTCTTCCCCAACATCTACTTCAACATCCTCATCTCTACCACATTAATTTACTTCCTATTTATACTGACATCTGTCAATTTGAATTATATGAATATATTACTAGTTTCCATGATTTATAAAATTTAATTTTTTTTAAATTCTTCAACTCTATATCTATTGAATATGAAGTATAAAATGCAATCAAACCGTATAGAGAATAATATATTCTTTAAGTTATAATAACTTTAAATGTCAATAAATCAAATTTAACTGTTAAATCTTCAAATGAGGCTTCTTCCGGTTCACCAATTATAACCAAAATCTAATCAGTTGTTCTTCTGGATGTATACTTGAGGAATACGAAAACAATATAACTTTTGGAATTGTGGCATTGAAGTTATGCGATCCGAAACTTGGTAAAATCGTATTATAGGGACCCTAAAACATGCTTATTCACTAAAAACTCATCATTGAATTTTTTGACCAAAGACAATACCATCCTTACCTAAAGGTGACGGAAGGTAAAAAGTGCTAGATGCAAGCAAATGATTTAGGGATATTTTTGTTTTTACATGTTTAATTACTTATTAATTAATAATGCAGCAATAATGGTTTTACAGAAGTTGTCAGTAGTTTTTATTATCAAAACTTTAACTAATTTCAACTTCAATTCTGCCACCACCTCCCTAGCTATTATGTTTCCCTGTAATTTGTATATTGTTAAGTTTTAAAATAAAAACCTATTTGAAAGTTGTTTCAGTGAAAAATTGTATCCATATAATTATTTAAGGTTGATGTTATTTATTCAACAAGTTTTCGTAATAAGCTCTTGAAGGAACGCGATTATTTTATGAATTATTTAGATTGTAATTCCTGATTTTGGGAAGCAGAGGCGGTTCATATTGTATAAAGGACGAACGCAGACGACAGTAGTAAAATGGACACTGCTTGAGGTCTAATGTAAAATTAAATTGGAAAAGTTGCCGCACATAATACGAATACGTGCTGCAGGTTATGAGCACAGTTGTTATTATAATTATTACTCTATTCTTTGTTTCATACTGCTTTCGTATTCATTACTTATATAATTACAAAGAATGTACCTAACCAACTTGTTTTATTTTTATACTTTTATAATAAGTTATTATTTCGTTTACAGAGAAGCAGAACAGTAGGTAAATAAATGTCAATTTTAGACATTCTAGAACTTTACTTGTTTTAATACCAAACTATAATGAAGAAACAATAAGCATTTACATCAAAAAGATTATATGACCGATGTTTAAGAAATTTTTATTGAAATTTATGAATAGGTATCTATTGTTGTACAAATTATACATAATACACCTTTTAATAAAATAAAAGTTTCAATAAAAGTTATTTGTCTTCATGATGACATCCCGTTACTTTAACTAATTTACAGTAAATATTTTAAATAAACATGTTATGTGGCTAGCACATTACCTATCGTCACATTTTAACCTTACCATTAAATAACGTCACAAGGTAGTAGGAAGAATATTTCACAGTAGTGCCTGCTTTTTAAAATAATACTTTTTTATTTTATACGAATTTGCAATAACATAAACTCCACGATTTATTATGTCAAATTAGTTTTATTTTCTTTCTCTAAATTCATATTTGTTGTAAAATCTTAAAAAGTCGAGCATAAAGCTGGGCTTAGAGTAACGGTGTACTTGGCCAATATTTGTTAACGACGTATACTTGTCATGTTTTGTGGTTAAGTCCTGGTCAGTTTTTAATAGTATGTCGGTAAAAATGGCACATGTTAAAGGGATGACAATTATTGGTACACTTGACAAATATTAATTTGGTGGTTGCGCCCACACGAGTTGTACAAATATTGTGCCTTGCTTCACTTGGTTTGCATTTTGTATCAATATGCCGATGAAAAAGCTTGTGTGTTTTGAAAATGCTATTCTATTTAATTATTGTATAAATAATTAAAAATTAAAACAGAGTAGTCAAATTAAGTGGTGTTTTTGTTTTTGTTAATATTTTTTTCTTTTTTACCTCTTGCTAAGAGAATTCATGCTAAAAATCGCTTATCCAGATTTTAATGATTAAGCACGTTTTAGGGTCCCTATAATCCGATTTTAATATTTTTACGATGATGTATGTGTGTGTGTGGATGTATGTGTGTGTATGTGGGTCGGTTGGAAGGACGATTTTAAAAAACTATAATACTTAATATCTGTTTAACTACGTATGTCTCAATCAGACATTACTGGGAAGAGCTGAAAATGTTTTGGTAATAATTGGACAACCGGAAGTAGCAGATTCTTAAAAAAAATCTTCTAAATATTATTTTTTGATAATTTTTGTTCTTGCAAGTAAAAGAACAGTAAATTCTCTATCTGATACATATAAATATTTTATTATATCTTTTATAGATTTAGAGATAACGAAATATAAGTTATGTAATAATCTGTTGTAATAAATCTCACAGCACAAATAATGTCATGGAAACCAATTGAAAAAAAATATATTAAATGTTAGTAATTGACAGATGTCTGGGAAGTACATATATTATATTATTTCTTAATTGTATTAATAGTGAAATATATGAAATTATAGGTATATTACATATACCCTTCAAAAATACTGTCAATCCCGACAATGAATTGGAAACATTTCAAAAAATTAGAAGAGCAGGACAATATTTCTTCATAGAATGTATTTAAGAATAAGAAATCTAAATATAAAGAATAGATGTAAGTAGAATTTTTATGTAGAGTATAGGTATACAATAAATGTTAAATACAATAGGGCGCGAGCAGTCATGTCACTTTGTTGGCCTTGACAAATAGATATGAGGGCCCGTGTCAAAATGAAAGCTAGATACATAGATGTCAAATATCATAATTTTTCATTCTAAATTTAGTGATTTTCCTATTCCATGTGGTATATTTTCCTCGACAAGTAAATTTCACACTCCTGGTAACAAATTAACTACGTGAATTTAGAAAATCTTCAAATTTTCAATGAACAATTGACATGACTGCACGCGCCCTATACTTATGTAACCAAAAACGGAAGTGGCGAGAGGTATTATGCTGGCCACAACATATTTTTAGTTTTAAATAACACCCCACGCAACACCCACTCATTACCACAAAGACTGCGCAATAGATGACTTTTATAGGATGGTCTCTATCCATGATGGTCAACACTCATAATACACTCCCGCCAACATTGTACCAATTTGTTGGCGTAGTTTAAAAAAGTCGTGTGAGCGCCTTTGCTTGTTAATGGCCTACATGACCTGGTACACTTGCCAAGTACACCAGTATTTGTGTATTCGACTAAAGCCGGGTTGAGATGACTGGTGTATTTGACGAATACACCAATATTGGTACACTTGGCAAGTGTACCAGCTCATGTAGGCTGTTAGCAAGTAAAGGCGCTCACACGTGTACAATTCTTTTAAAATTACGCCAGCAACTTGGTAAAATGTTGGCGAGAGTGCATGTTGAGTGTAAATGTAGATCATCATGGATAGCAATCTTTTTAAGTTCTTTTATGGAACACTGAATACTTATTTTTCTTTCCATTCTCTTCCAAGCATCGTTAATTGCATTGCGGTTTTTATGATCCAACTGTTTTGCCCACTATACGACTGGTATGTTTTCATATTAATTAAGAAAATCAAACACCACTTCATTTGACTACTCCATTTTAATTTTTAATCAGAGAAATATTTTCAAAACATATAAACTTTTCCATTGATACAGAATGAATAGTAGCGAGGTAAGGCACAATACATGTACAAGTGCAACTTATGTAACCACATAGTATAAGGCTTAACCCTTGTCAAGTGTACCAATGATTGTGATCCTTGACCATTTTTACCGCTAGACGAAGGGACACTGACCAGTATTCACCAGTTACAAATAATTGTACAAGTAAATCACTCACACGACATGACAAATATACGCCATTAACAAATATTGGCCAAGTTTACCAGTCGTCTGAGTCCGGCTTAAAACATATACCGCCGCAAACAGGAACAGAACTGTCCAAAAATCATAAATTTGGTTCAAAATTTTATCAGAAAGTTGTACAAATAGTAAAATATGTGCAATACATTTCATATTTGACGTTCGTTCGCTGTAGTTTATTTTCTTTGTTATCAGATTAATAATTTACAAATTATACTACACATATACAAATATTCAATATTCCTAAAGAAATCTCAATATTTTTATGAAATTTGGAATCCTTAACGTCAATTTCCAATAAAATATATTGAAAACGCCTTTCCCTTTGTCTTATATGTGGAACCAGTTTCTACATTAGTAAATATGAAAACAAGTATTACAATGATCCTCATCGTAATACGAGTACATTTTACGTAATCGAGCTGAAGGCGAGTTTCGCAAAGTACGATTATTACAAATGACATTGTAATACGTGTTTTTCATATTATTTTTCCTATTTTGGATTAATTTACTTTTATTTCTAAATTATTATTGAAGGAAATATTAAAATGTCAAGGTTAGTAACACTGACAGTTCAATAAACATATGACATTTAATTTATTTTGACAACAGTTACTTACAAGTTAGGTTAGTTAAAATTTATATTTAATAGTGCTAACCAAATGAACAAGTGTTGATGTGACAGAACGTGACAATATCATATTACAATTAATAGTATAAAACCATGTGTAACTCTTTAGTTAAGCTAGTCTGTATTTCGCAACCTGTATTATCATATTAAAGTATCATAAACTTGTATTCACAAAAATAAATATTTTTTAAAAACCCAATCGATCGATAAAGAAATTTAAGTGGCGCAGTCGGTAGGATTGTCAAAACAATTTAACGAATATAAATTGTTTCACTTTCGTGATTAATTTGGCAATTCGAACATATTTATACTTCGATCACCGTATCCTGCATCTGAGGGGACATCAGAAGCAAGAAACATCTCGACGAGCCGAGCTAGCCAAGCTGAGCGGACATCAGTGCAACTCCAGACTCAACTTCGAGACCGTGTACGACTTCAGGGCACATGAAGCCGACACTACTATTTTTGTGAGTACCATATATCATTCAGAGAACCAGAATCTATATCAGATTCAAATAATTCCGAATCAGACTCCGATCTCGAAATAGAAGATCGTATAATTAATTTAAATTCAAATTGTATTAGAAATATCATTTTACGAACGCCAGTATTAAACATGGCTACCCCTGTATTAAAAAAGGAATATTTGTACATGGTGCCAGAGTTCCATGGGGAACGTGAATTACTTTCTAGATTTATTAGTGTTTGTGAAAAATTAGTTACAAAATTTTATAACACCACAAACACAACAGATTTCCAAAACGATTATTTAATGAGTAGTATATTAGCGAAAATAAAAGGTGAAGCAGCTATCAATATTGCAAGTTGCACAATTGAAAAATGGGAAGATTTAAAAAAGGCATTAAAAAATGTTTATTCAGACAAACGTGACTGGTTCACATTAAATATGGAAATAACGGAATTAAAACAAAATCCTAATGAAAACGTTTTTGATTTTTATGGTCGTTTACAACACCTTTTAAATTTACAAATTTCTTGTATCTCAGCAAATGCCGCTGCCGAAGCATCCGTTGTAATGATTGACTATTTCCAACATTATGCTTTGCGCGTTTTGTTAAAAGGTTTAAAAGAACCTATAGGCCAATTAATGAAGGCAAAGAACCCCGCAGATTTAAATTCAGCTTTAAGTATGCTAGCAAATAATTTCCAATTTGAATATTATGCCAAATCCAAAAATACTAATCAGCATACACACAAATTAAATCAAAAACCGCAAACACACCAAACAAGATATAATATTCCGAAACCCACACCTTATTTTAATTTTACACCCAATAAAAATCCATATCATTCACCTATGCAACAAACAGCATACAGACAACAATATACACCCCAACAACAACGAAGACAATACACACCACAAACACCACGGCAAGGTCCATCAATCAGACAAAACCTTCCTGGCCCTACTCCGATGAGTATTTACACACGAAATACAGTCCAACACCGTCCTACACCTGGCCCATCCAGACAGGTACAAAACCACTACGGACAAAACCGCGCTAACACAGCGGGAGAATTATTTAATATCAACGAGTCAGCTGTACCTGCCGATGATCCATATGTTTATTACAATCTCGACGATAACCAAGAACAAATTGACCAAATTTTAATTGATAATGACTACGAAAATTCAAAAAACCCCGAAAATTTTGATGATGATAATTTTTTAGACGTTGTAGCCTCGGAACACATAGAACACATTTACCCAGAATCGAACTAATGAACTTGACAAATAAAAGTAAATTACCGTACATAATATTCCCAGAAAATAATCTGAAAGTTTTAATAGATACAGGAAGTACGAAATCCTTTAGAAAACCTACCATAGCGCATAAATATTACAAAAACGCCATTTTTAAAGACCCATTCCAAATCTCAACTGCGCATGGAACATCAGTCGAAAATTATAGCACACTCGTACCTATTTCAAAAATATTTAATTTAAAGAAAAATGCAAGTTTAAAATATCATATTTTCAATTTTCACGATGAATTTGATCTTTTATTAGGGTTAGATAACTTGAAATCATTAAAAGTAATTATAGATTTGAATAAAAATTTAATTACAACACCCACCTGCCAAATAAAACTTCAACACCAAAATTCAGAAAATACAATTAATACGAACAATATTTGTCATTCAGATAATAACATAACTTTAGATCCCAAAACTGAAAAGGTAATCAAAATTCAAGTAACTCAACAAAATGGAACTATTCTAATACCAAAACAAAAACAGAATAATTTAATTATCCCTGAATGTGTCACCACAGCCAATAATCACTATGCACTTTGCACAGCAATTAATAATTCAGAATCACATATTAAATTCACACAATTACAACCAATTACCGTAGAGAACATCTCCAATTATGAAACGTACTCATCCCCTAACTTCAATTTCATTCAATCAGAAAAAATTAAATTTGATATTTCAAAAATTCGCACAGATCACATGAATTCAGAAGAAAAATCAGCTATTTCTAAATTAATTCACAAATATTCTGATATATTTCACGTAGACGACAAAAATTTAACATTTACTAATCAAATTAAACATTCCATAAAAACAAGTGACGAAATTCCTATTTACACAAAATCTTATGGATACCCAGAAATTCACCGACAAGAGGTACGTTCTCAAATACAAAATATGTTAGATCAAAATATTATCAGACCATCATATTCTCCATGGTCATCGCCTATTTGGGTTGTTCCCAAAAAGATTGACGCATCCGGTAAACGCAAGTGGCGTATAGTGGTAGATTATAGGAAACTGAATGAAAAGACAATTAACGACAAATATCCACTACCAAACATAACTGATTTACTAGACAAACTTGGACGTTGTCATTATTTTACTACGTTAGACTTAGCATCTGGCTTCCACCAGATTGAAATGGACAAACAAGACATACAAAAAACTGCATTTAATACGGAAGACGGGCATTATGAATTCACTCGTAAGCCTTTTGGCTTAAAAAACGCGCCCGCGACATTCCAACGCATTATGGACAATGTTCTGAGAGGATTAGTAAACGAAAAATGCCTCGTTTAACTCGACGACATTATTATATTTAGCACCAGCCTTCAAGAACATATTCAAAATTTAAAATTAGTTTTCGATCGTTTGAAAAATTCAAATTTTAAAGCACAATTAGATAAATGCGAATTCCTCAAAAAAGAAGTAGCATATCTCGGGCATATTGTAACCCCTGATGGCGTGAAACCAAATCCCGACAAAATTTCAGCCGTTCTAAATTTTCCTATTCCAAAAACAACAACACAAATTAAAGGTTTCTTAGGACTTTTAGGCTATTATCGGAAATTTATTAAAGACTTCGCTAAAATGACGAAACCGCTGACTAAACGCTTAAAGAAAGGTGCAGTTATTGACATTAACGACCCTGAGTACAGACAATGTTTTGAAAATTGCAAGAATTTGCTGACTAATGAGCCGCTACTCCAATACCCAGACTTTGATAAAGAATTTAACTTGACATGCGACGCTAGCCAAGTAGCAATAGGAGCCGTGCTATCTCAAGGTGGCCTAGGCAACGACCTACCAGTAGCTTGTGCAAGCAGGACACTGAACGATACCGAGATAAACTATTCCACCATCGAGAAAGATCTTTTAGCTATCATTTGGGCGACTCAGTACTTTAGAACATACTTACTAGGACGCAAATTCAAACAAACACAACTAGATGACACTCCACTAGCTCTATACAAAGGCTATTTAGATAAGAAACACTACCTTAATCACAATAACGACAACATCGTAGAAGTAATAGGTAATCTATTCGACGCACCGTCCGACTCTAGTCTAGCTCATTGCGTGAGCAAAGATTTAGAAATGTCATCGGGTATTGCCAAAAATTTCAAAAATAAATTTAATAACGTACACATATTAAAATCTCAAAATCCTCAACTTCATAACCTAGTATATTTAAAAACCCCACAAAAATATATACTGTACTTAATAACAAAAGAAAATTATTACAATAAACCCACTAAACAAGACATAAAATAAAAAATTTAAGTATACCAAAAATTGCATGTGGACATGACAACCAAGTTTGGACCGAAATTAAATTATTATTAAAATACATATTCGATAACACTGACATACTAATAACTGTTTACAAACTCCCTGAAAACGAAATTCCCCAGATTGAATTAAACATAAACGAAGCAGAATTCATGAAACACTTTTATAAATTCATAGAAAATTTTAATACAGAGTTAAAAAATAAAACAGATAATAAAGACGACGATATTCAATCCCTTGCAGTCGAGGTAGGTGACTCACATCATAATGAGATAAACGATGACGACACAAGCGATAGCGATATCACAATACATTCAAGTAAAGAAAATCCTATTGTTGGAATTCCAATAGTAGAATGCCCTGTAAACTATGGCAAAAATCAAATCATCATAACAGAAGTCGATTTTAATCCCAAACAAGTAAAAATTACAAAATTATACGATAATAAAAAATTACGATTGGAAGTAGATTTTTCAAAATTTAATTACAAAGATGAAATGATTGCATTCATTAAAGAATACATTGTACCAAATACCACATTTATTTCCAAAATGAACTATACGAGAAATTCAGTCTAATACTTCAAAATTATTTCAAAAATTCTCAACTAAATTTAGTAAAATGTACAAAATATTTAAGAGACGTTACCGATAACGAAGAAATCACACAAATTATATCGAATTACCATTGTGGCAAAACTAATCACCGCGGTATCGACGAAACAGAAGCACGCATAAAACAACAATATTATTGGCCAAAATTAAGAAAATCTATTCAAACATTTATTAATAGCTGTGAAATATGTCAAATAACAAAATACGATCGGAGACCCCTAAATGTAAATTTAAACATCACCCCTACCGCTACGAAACCTTTCCAAATTTTACATATAGACAGCATCACCTTAGAACAAGCAAAATTCTTAACTATTGTAGATTCATTTTCAAAATATGCACAAGCATACAAATTAAAATCAGGACAAAGCATAGAAGTTTGTAATAACCTAGTAAAATATTTTACACATCACGGAATTCCAGAACAAATTATTTCAGACAACGGGCTAGAGTTCAAAAACTCAGTCGTAAAAGAATTGCTGACACTACACAAAATCGACATACATTTCATAAGCTCACAACATCCAGAATCTAATGGCATTATAGAACGTTTTCACTCTACCCTTATAGAACATATCAGACTATTTAATAATCAAAAAGAATACAAAACTGAGCCTATAGAATCCAAAGTAAATTATGCGTTATTAGCATATAATAACACAATTCATTCAGTTACAAAATTGAGACCATGCGAAATTATTACCGGCCATTTAGACACTAACTCTCCATTTAATCTCGACCTCGAAAAACAGCTTATCAACAATTATATAGAAAATCACAAGAATAAAACTAAATTACTTTACGAATCAATTAGAGACAAAATCCAAACGAATAAAGAAAAGGTAATAAGCAAATGTAATGCAAATAGAGAAGAATTGCCCGAAATCCCCGAAAAGGTATACGTAAAAAATAGACAAAAACAACAAAAAACGAAAAACAAATATAAACCCGAAAAGCTAACAAAAGTTAATAAAAATCTGAAAACAGGTAAAATAAAAACCACCCACGGTAACACAACAGAAAACATTCACCTCTCTAACATTAAACGCCCTAGACAAAAAACTTATAATTTTGAACCACTTCCAGGTTGTTCGCATTGGGACACGGAACAATAATTAGGAACATAACAGAAAACCTAGGAATCCTTCCCATCAATCTCGGTCCTGCCAAACTCGAAAAGACGACTCACACATTCATACACTACTACAATCTCAAAGTTCTTCTAAAATAGTACATCGATTTAAATACACAATACTCAACACTAAAATCGACCATATCAAATAACTCACAGTATTTCAACGAATTATAATAAAAAAAAATTAAAATTTATTGGGACAAATAGTGACACTAAAATTAATAATATCGGATTTCACTCTGATCATCAAAAAACTTAACGTGGCTTAATGGATTGGGGAAAATATTCAAATCAATCACCGGAAATTTAGATGTTTGCAAACATACAAAAAAAAACGAGCATAATTTGGAAAATCAACTCAAACTTTCGTATTCGGTGAACCACCAAATTATTCAAAATTTTAATAAAACCATCTCAGATATCCAGCACAACGAAGAAATATTATAATCCAAAATTTTACAACTTTTCTAAATAATAAACAGTACGCACATTAGTATACTGTATGGAAAAAACATTTACGATCAACTTGTTATATTATACAATTCTATATTAAATGTCGTTGAAAATTCAATCTCCTTTGTAAACTAAGAACACTGCATCCTAATATAAAACACCCCATGGAGCTACTAGCAGAACTAAAACAAATATCAAAATTCTATCTCTTGCAGTTACCATTTGAACCCCGACAAGAGAACCTATTAGACTTCGAGTCCTTGTTAAAAATAAATTGTAAAATTAAAGCAACTCAAATAATCTATTTCATTTCCACCCCCATTAATTTCGAAAAAACTTTCGAATTCTACTATAATGTACCCTATTCCAACCAAATACGAATCAAAATTTATTACAATTATCCCCAATACGAAATATCTTCTTAAATCTGATAAGGAAATCGTGCCTCTGAATGATATGTGCGTTCAAGCAAAAATATATCAGTGCACTCACAAAAATCACGCCCATTTTTCAGCGATGTGCGAAGAAGAAATATTCCAAAATCCAACTTCGAGTCATTACCATTATACAAAAATATACTTAATAGAAAATCATGTCGAAGTGATTCCAGAAATCAACATGTACCTAGCTGTTTTCCCAAACGAGGAAAAAATCACCATCAAATGCCAATCCAATCAACATCCAAACCCTAGAGGAAACTAGCCATGCAGAAGAGGTAGTCTCGCACCCCTGAAGGCATCGAACTTCGACTCCTCCAGGAGGCTCGAATCTGAGGAGGGAGGAGTTATAGTGCTAACCAAATGAAAAGTGTTGATGTGACAGAACGTGACAATATCATATTACAATAGTATAAAACCATGTGTAACTCTTTAGTTAAGCTAGTCTGTATTTCGCAACCTGTATTATCACATTAAAGTATCGTAAACTTGTATTCACAAAAATAAATATTTTTTAAAAACCCAATCGATCGATAAAGAAATTTAAGTTTTATTAATTTTTATGAACCTACAAATAAATAGTTTGAATTTTAATTTAAAAGAGTTCATTACTGTTTAATGTATTTTAGTATAAAAATATCTAATTTCAGTTCTCTTGAGTAATGATAGGTAATGACAACTAAAATGAAAATTTATTTGACACAGACTAAGTAACCAACTTTACAATTTAAAAAATCCCCAAAAACATTTGTACAAAATTGTTCATTGTACTTGTTTTCGATAAAAACAGTTGTACAAAATTCAATTTGTAAACGCGAAATAGGAAGAATATATTTTCCATATAATTTAGTTTTTTATCGTTTGACTTTTTACCTCCAGCTACCCCTGATAAGGGAGGTATAGGGATCGTGCTAAAAATTGCATATCGAGATTTTGCTAAATGACCACGTTTTAAGGTCCCTAGAATCCATTTTTAACATTTTCACGATGATGACTGTGTGTATGTGTGTGTGTGGTTGTGGATCCTCTTTACGCTCTAACTCAAATACTATCATTCAGAAAGTTTTGAAACCATGTATTTCTACCTTATTCTAATATGGAAAGAAGCCATTAGATTTTGGTGGCAATCGGATAACCGGAAATGGCAGTTTACTTGAAGCTCAAGATAGTTTTTCTTCAAAAAATACCTTTAAATGTATTTTTTTCGCAATTTATTATTATAAAAATTAAAGATTATTCCATTTTCTACAGGTTTGCTTTAATACTTTTTCTGTATATTCTATAGATAAATTTATAAAGTAATATAAAAATTATACCCCATCGGTAAATGGCGGGAAGTATTGTATTGGTCACATCAGATTTTTTAATATAAACACGGTCATACACACACGCACACGCGCGCACACACACACCCACACAAACACACACACACACACACACACACACACACACACACAGAGAACAGATATCATCTGTAGAATGTTGAAATCTGATTATAGGGATCTAAAAATGCGCATTTACTGAAATTTCGATATGCGATCCCTATACCTGTCTTACCAAGGGTAACCGAGAGGTTAAAATAATATGATATTAACATTATCGATTTGTGTTCGTGTTACACTGTTAAATTTTTAATCTTTAGCTAAAAATTTAAGTTAAAGTTACGTTATTATATTTCTTCATGTTAAATAATGTGTTAGGATTTCTTTAGTTATTATTAAGAATTCTAATATATGTCACGAAGAATGAATTTTAACAAGCGGGTCAACCAATATATGGGACGGGGGTTCGTATTTATTATCCATAATATTTAACAAACAGACTGATCATTGAATAGCGTAGAACTTAATAATTAAAAAATTCTCAGTTATTGCCTGGGCCTAGGATATAATGTTAATCATGCTGCATGAAAATATTGCAGTGATGCGTATTGAATGCACAAGGATAAATTGGTCCTGAAATGAGTACGTCGGTAATAATACAATGCATACAATAGAAATAATTTACTCTATTATAAATATTCACTGAAGTGTACAGCAATTTGGTAAATAATCAAGGTGAAAGCTTTTTAAGTCATTTATTGCGGACAAAATAGCTCAATTTTTTTCTTTTAAGAGAATAAATCTAAATACAAACAGTTCCCCACTTACTTTGCGAACACGGAACACATAATCTGATCCAGAACGCAGCTGTAAATAGGGCGTGCGGGCACGAAGGTTTTTTGCCGCTACATCGATTAAAGAAGGGGAGAGGAGGCGCGAAACGGCGAAACCCACGACGTCAATCAACGGCGTCACGCGACTTCCACGCACTGAACGAACATTCGGCGTTCCACACGCGACCTACGACGTACTCTAAACCAGATATTATGCTATCTATTCACGTAGTCGTACACACGTATACCTAAACCATTTATCTGTACAGTACTATAACCCTACGTGAGTCGCGCATATGTAGACCAGTTATCTTTAAACAATAATAATTAAAACAAAATATTAATTGAACAAGCGCGGTTCTGAGTAGCTGTTGAACATACTACATCATAGCAGTTTAGCATGATGAGTTTTTAGTGAATAAGCATGTTTTAGGGTCCCTATAATATGATTTTACCATTTTTACGAAGATGTCTGTACCATAACTTCAATACCACGATTCCAAAAATTATATTTTTTTCGTATTCCTCAAGTTTACATCCAGAAAAACAACTGATTAGATTTTGGTTATAACTGATGAACCGGAAGTAGCTCCATTTGAAGATTTAACAGTTAGATTTAATTTTTCGACATTTAACGCTATTATAACTTAAAGAATATATTATTCTCTATACGATTTGATTGCATTTTATTCTTCATATGGAAACTACTAATATATTCATATAATTAAAATTGACAGATGTCAGTATCAATAAAAAGTAAATTAATGTGGTAGAGATGAGAATGTTGAAGTATATGTTGGGGAAGATACGGAAAGATAGGTAAGGAAATAACTCTCGTGTTACAAGTTACTAGAAAGATTATGAGGGATGATTACATTGGTTTGAAAATGTCATGAGGAGAAATGAAGATAATAAAAAACAGCGATCCTTAACGAATGGGGAAAGCCAATGAAGAAGAAGAAGAAGAAGAAGAAGATGTTAGTGTCAAGTGCAATTTGCATAGTTTGTTTATGAAATAATTTTACTGGAAATTTAGAATCTTTTGCAAGAAAATTTATGTATGGAATTTATACATAATACACAGGATTGACGGAAGGTATTATGGTGGCCACAACAGATTTTTTTATTTTTGGTACCGTTATTTATTATCTTTGAAGGTGTTTATTATTGTTGTTAATTTAGATATAGACATGTTTCTACATAACCATATTAAAAAAAATCATATCGACACTATAGTAATAATCGGATCACATTGTTTGAAAATTTGTGGGGCTCGTACTCTTCCTACCTCCACCACATTGGCAAAATGTTGTCATATTTGCCTTATTTTTTTAAAAAAAATCTACTCATGTACAACGTGGAATGCGGTATACACATTCAAAGATTGTTTGAAAAAGATTTGCACCGCATGTTTGAAAAAATAAAAATATGTCTAATATGGCATTAATTTTGTTGTTAGTAGGTATTTGTTATAATTTTTACCTCTCGCTATTGGACAACCGGAAGTAGCATATTGTTAAAAAAATCTTCCATATATTTTTTTTAATTTTGTGCTACAAATATTAAAGAAGATTCAATTCTTTCTCTGATACCTTCAAATATTTTATTATATCTTTTATTGATTTAGAGATAATAGAATATAATATATAAAATAATCTGTTGTAATAAATCTCATAGTCCAAATAATGCCATGGAAAACAATTGAAAAATTAAAATGTTTGTAACGGAGAGATAAATGTCAGTGTCAGAAATCCGGAGACATTACTGAACACATTTTCTGGGAAGTACGTACATATATTATTTCTTATTGTATTAATAGATAAATATTTAAAATCATAGGTATATTACATATATCCTTCACAAATACTGTCATTCCCGACTGAATTGGAAACATCTCGAAAAATTAGAAGAGTACGACAAAGTTTCTTCATTGAATGAATTGAAATTTAAAAAATCTAAATATAAAGAATAGGTATAAGTAGGAATTTTGGTGTACAGTGTAGGTACAAACGATATGTTAAATACAATAGGGTGCCAGTAGTCATGTGACTTTCTTGGCCTTGACAAGCCCGTGTCAAAATGATAGCTAGTAATTATGTACATAGATGTCAAATATCTTAATTTTTCATTCTAAATTTCGTGATTTTTCCAATTCTATGCGGTTTATTTTCCTCGACAAGTAAATAAATAATATATTTTACCGGATTTCGCCTGAATAACATTTATTTTGTATATTTATAAAAAAAACTTATCTTACCAAAGGTTCACAAACATATGAGTATAGTGCAGTTTTATTTAGCAGCCATTCAACATGTACACTGGCTTGAAAAAAAATCGCGCGCACCTTAAAAATCAAGTAACCGGGTTTTTATTATTTTTCAGCTATGTAAATAATATAAAAACTGACAATGTTGTCACTGTCATCACTATTTGATCTATTGTGGAGCAAGTTCTTCATCGTGTTTAATTTACTTTCTATTAAATTACAAATATATTCTAGAAAAATGAAAGAACAACCAAGTATGTATTTGAATATGTTAATTTTGACATTAAACTGACACTAGTGACATTGACAAGTTAAATATCAAGGTCAATCAATATAGCAAAAAATAGGTGTACGCGATTTTTTAGCAAGCCAACGTACTGTAACGCTATTTTGGGGATAGCGGGCAGAAAGTTGGCGTGAGATTGCTCGGGCGCCAACGTTCGGATAGCAGGTTTGGAGATAGGGTGAAATATGAAAAACACAATTACAATAAAAGGTACAAGACAACTTTATTGTATGATAACTCGCTGTACAAAAGAGTATTGTGGTCGCTGATGGGTACAATACGATGCTGGGTGTGCGAGTTAGACAATTTACTGGTTTTCGGAAAAATGACGCCGGGCGTCGCGACGGCGGTAATGTCGGTGTATGAACGGTAGATGCACGGGTATCCAAAAATGTGGATATAAATGTGTTCGGACGGTTTCGGCCGTGATTGACGCTAGGCGTCGCGAAGGCGGTGACGGTGGAGGGCAAGCGGTAGGTACGGTGATCTTAAGGATCTGTCTAGAAGTCTATTCGGATGGTCTTGGCGTAATCGACGCCAAGTGTCGCGACGCTGATGTTGCGTTGTTTCGGCGGTTAACGGCAGGAATGACGAACAAGGTGTAGCTACGCGTTTCTGCAATAATCGGCAGATCGACGCCGGGCGTCGCGACAGCGACGCTCGTAACCGGCTGTCCGTGGAGTACGTGGAGATCGATTGTATATACGGCGTATGACGAGAAAGTCGACCCAGGCAAACCTCACAGACTCTAGGCTTCGAGTGCCCCGGCTTACGCACTTGGGCGTCGCGGCGCAGAGTCGGAAAAACGCACTTGGGCCGATGCACGCTAAAAATACACGACTTGGAATAATGGGCTGTTTTACAGTAACTCTGGATAAACACGCGGACTTGACGTCTATAACACCCGGGTTTACACGCCGGCGGCGTCGAAACGTCAAGTCGGTAAAACTCGCAACGAGTCACTGTAAAATGGCTAGACACGCGCAACTGGTGAATTTACTCCACGGAGATGATTACGGCCGGTGTCAGTCGTAGTGTCTCTGGATGTTTTCAAATACGCCCTTCGAAGATGCTTTGGCTTACGCTCAACAAGCGTTGCGACGTCGGGCGTCTGAAGCTCACAACGAGACACAGACTGACTTTCAATAAACAACTAAACAACTCGATCGGAGAGCTCACCGTTACGGGTTTTAAAGAAAACGGAAATTTTGCTCACCTGGAGATCGGTTTCGAAGTCTTCACTCGCAATCAAGAGTCGATGGAATACTCGCAATCGGCTTTAGTTGTTGAAAGGAATACTCGCAGTCAACAACTGTCTTCTGCAAACGCGGGCCCTGCTTTTATACAGCCCTACTAATTAAACCAGCTTAAGTTTGTTTACTAATAGCAAAAACTGCATAAAAGAACAGGGCAAATAGGATAAAAATGGAACACGATGTTGACGACACTTTATGTGGTTTATTTTCCGGTCAGATTACGCGCCTTATTCCAATTGTCGGGAAGAAAAGTTTTCACGGTTCGCGGATTAATGAGGAGTAACACGGCTTTGAACTATTTAATCCGCAAAACTTGTAACATATTCACATCGTCACAGTACATATTAGGTACGGTATAAACTATATTTTATGTGAATGAGAAAACTTCAGAGAAACCTATTATTAATATCTCATTAAATATTTTGCATTGAAATAAGCGTTAAGTATTGTTTAAACGGTCTACATTTGTAAAGTCGTCACAGAAGTCCGCGTGACTAACGAAAGGTTAACTATAGAAATGTATAGTGCTACTACAGCTTATCTTCTTTACATTTTCTTCGTTTACTTATTTAGTTTCATATTTTAAATTTACATATACAATATACGTATGTATATAACCACTAAACAAGAATATATGAACATTGGAATGTCAAAAACTTGGGATTATATTCGAAATCAATAAAATTGGAAATACATAATTTACTTCTGTGTTAGACACATACCTTAGTTTTCCCAAGAGAAAAATTATGTGAAAAAGTATATAATAGATAAACTAAAAGCATACTCTTGTGTTTCCACGATAATAATACATGAGAGAAATTACATTAAATATGTATAACACTCGCACGATACAAATATGTCATTATTAAAACGGATATCTACGTACAAAACAGATTGACATACCCAGAAATGGATAATATGCCATGATGTATAGGTATTCTCGTCAAAAAATAAATTAATAGAACAAGTTCGCAAATACAGTTATTTTATTGATAATTTTAATACCGTTTAAAAATTCCCATGTTTATACTTAAATTCTATCGTCACATATCTTTTTTTTTTCAAGCAATGTAATCTAATTTTTTTACTCAAACCACAATAATCCGAAACGTTAAGTACAGCAATAAATTATAAATAAATTATTACAAATACTTATGAAATAGCTTGGTTACATTTTCATAGTAAATAGTTAGGCTTAGTAGGGATACTTACCTCTTTATGAAACAGATTTGACTTGTAATAAGAATTTTAGTATACCACTTACGTTTGGTTAATAGTATAATCATTTCTACAAGAAGAGACTACCATATGAATATTAGAATTGTATGGGATATCTATATATTATTTAACACAATCATATTCAGTAGAACATGAAATAAATCCTTTTATTTATGACAATTATTTAAAAATACAATGTCACTTTGATTACAATTTATACTATTTTTATTTTCAGAGCATGATTGATTCCTAATGTTTCAACATCTCCTTTCGAATGTTTTTGAAAATAAGTTTGGTAAAGTCCGATTAGTTTTCGTAGTTGCATAAGTCTTGGTCCTGCTACAGCTTTCGTAAACAAATCTGCCTCCATCTTTTCGGTGGGTTTGTATTCAATTTCTACTTGACCATTTGCTATTGTTTCTTTGATAAAATGTTCTTTTATCTTTATATGTTTACTTTTTGAGTTTATGACAGGATTTCTCGCCATGTTTTTTGAAGCTTGATTATCGTTTTAAATTTTGATTTTCTTTTGGTTTATACCTATATTGTTGATTAATTATTAGAGCAGATGAATCGCTGCCTCAGTCATCGCCATATACTCAGTTTCCGCTGTTGAAAGTGCAACCGTCCGTTGTTTTCGAGACTCATAACTTATGATGCTTTCTCCGTAGATACAACAATATCCCGTGTAAGATCTTTTGTTTAGGTACCATGATGCCCAGACTGTGTCGGTCATCCCCACTAAATGTTTTATAATTTTTGAGTAAGTTAAAGAAAGTGTTGTCGTACCTTTTAAGTATCGTAGAATTCTTTTGACTAATATCCAATGCTCTCTCCCATAACATTCGTTAAATTTCGTAGAGTATATCTGGCCTTGTAGCATCTGCCAGATACATCAAAGCTTCAATTGGTTGTTGGTAAGGTAAGTCTTTGCATTTCGTAGAATTTTTTTCTAATTTCAAATTTGTTTCTATTGGAATGCTGACTGGTTTGCAGTCCTTTATGATAAATTTCTCAAATAATTTTTCTATGTAATTTTTTTGCGATGCTTTTATCTCATTTTTTCTTATTTCAAATTTTATACCCAATCAATAATTTAGTTGTTCAATATCCTTCATGTCATATGTTTTCATTAAAATAGTTTTCACGTAGTCCAACATATTGTGATTTTTTTAAGCTATTATAATGTCGCCTACGTAAATGGCAATCACAGTATATTCTCCCCCTTTTTCCATTACGAAATATATGGGTCTGCATTTGATTGTTCGAATCCCATCCGTGTAAAATTTGATCAAGTTTTTTACACCATTGTCTACCAGCTTGTTTGAGCCCATATAACATTTTTTGAAGCTCGCAAACTTTTCTTTGCCTGGTTTTCTAAGATTTTCTAACATTTTTTTTGTTTTTTTTCTTTGGTCAAAAAATTCAATGATGATTTTTTATGGAATAAGCATGTTTTAGGGTCCCTATAATATGATTTTACCATTTTTACGATGATGTCTATATGTATGTATGTATGTATGTGTGTGTGTTTGTGTGTGTGTTTGTGTGTGTGTATGTGACGAAAGTTTCGGATCGCATAACTTCAATACCACGATTCCAAAAGTTATATTTATTTCGTATTCCTCAAGTTTACATCCAGAAGAACAACTGATTAGATTTTGGTTATAATTGGTCAACCGGAAGTAGCCTCATTTGAAGATGTAACAGTTAAATTTGATTTATTGACATTTAACGTTATTAGAACTTAAAGAATATATTATTCTCTATACGATTTTATTGCATTTTATTCTTCATATTCAATAGATATAGAGTTGAAGAATTTTAAAGAAATTAAATTTTATAAATCAGCCAGCTATGCTAAACATGGAAACTACTTATATATTCATATAATTCAAATTAACAGATGTCAGTATCAATAAAAAGTAAATTAATGTGGCAGAGATGAGGATGTTGAAGTAGATGTTGGGGAAGACACGGAAATGTAGGTAAGGAAATAACTCTAGTGTTACAAGTTTCTAGAAAGATACAAGAGAGATGATTACATTGGTTTGAAAATGCCATGAGGAGAAATAAAGAATATATTGGATGAAGAATGAATAGCTTAGTAATAAAAGGTTGAAGAAACAGAGGAAGACCAAAGATAAGATGAAAGGACTGTATTGTGGAAGACTTGAGAGAAAAGGAACTGAATGAGAACGGCACGTAAAACAGAAATGAGTGGAAGAAGAAAATAAAAAATAGAGACCCCTACCGAATGGGGAAAGCTAAAGAAGAAGATGTTAGTGTCAAGTGCAATTTGCATGGTTTGTTTATGTAATAATTTTACTGGAAATTTAGAATCTTTTGCAAGAAAATTTATGTATGGAATTTATACATAATACACAAGATTGACGGAAGGTATTGTGCTGGCCACAACAGATTTTTTATATAGTGAAATGTCATCAACATTTCCCTGTTCGATCATTATTTCACAAAGATATTTCTCTAATTTTTTTGGTTTTTCCATGACAATTCTTTGTTCAATATTTCTATTTAAATAAGCTGTAGTTACGTCCATCTGGTATAATTTCATAACTTTTTTCGGCATATGTTTCTAATAACACTCTAATGGAACTTAATTTTGCAACGGGTGCATATGCATCAGTATAAACAATTCCTGTTCGCTGTTTATCCCCTTTTGCTACTAATCTTGCTTTCTTTCTTTCTATTTCACCGTCTGGTCCAAGTTTGTCTATAAGTACTATCCTGCAACCAACCATTTTCATCTTTTTTTTAATTTTCCAGGTATTATTTCTTAAATGTGCTTTTATTTCGCTTTTAATAGCTTCATTCCACTCATTGTGTGTCTCATCGTTTTCTTCTGTACAAATATATAATGTTTCATAACACTTTAACCATTCTGGTGTTCGTATATCTCTTCGTGGTTTATTCGGTTCACTTGATTTCGTAATTTCTTCTGTTGTGTTTCATATTCTGTTATTTCTACTGTTTGTAATTTAGTGACTTCAACGATTTCATCAGATTCTCTATTATTAGTAACTGCCTTTTTTGTCATTATTGTGTCAATTTCTTCATTGTCTTTTTCTCTTGCTATTGAATCTTCCATTTCTTGTAAAATATTTTACTTAGTACTTTTACATCTGTACAGTTTCAATTCTATTTTGCTTTGGCATCCAAATTCTGTATCCTTTAAATGTTTCAGAATATCTCATAAATATTCCTATATCTGCTCTTGGGACAAATTTTCCGCCATTCTTCTTTTTGTCTAATACAACCACTTTCGATCCAAATATATGTAGGTGACTGACTGATGGAATTTTTCCCATTCATTTTTTGAGTTTTATTTTCTATTATTCTTGAAGGTATTCTATTGCATAAATAATTTGCAGTAAAAATAGCTTCTGCCCAAAATTTATTTGGTACATTAGAATCCAATAACATGTATCTTGAGTGTTATTATTTATGCGTTCTGCAAGTCCATTTTGTTGTGGGGTGTATGGTACTGTCAATCTTCTTTGTATTCTTTGTTGACTTAAATGTTCATTGAATTCTATATTGCAATAGTCTCCTTTTCCATTGTCTGTTTGTATAAATATTATTTTTCTATCAATAAAACGTTCTACTTCTTCATTATATTGCTTAACCTTTCGTAAAACTTCATTTTCATGTTTTATAAAATATACTTTACAGTACTTTGAATACTCATCTGTAAATGTTACGAAATATCTTGATCCTCTGGAACTTATTTTCCTCATTGGTCGGAGTGAATTATTTCTAATGGTTTTGTGGTTTTCTTAACACTTGGGAATGGTTTTCTTGTCATTTTTACCTCTCGCTAAGAGAGGTATTGGATTCATGCTAAAAATCGCATATCCAGATTTTATTGAATAAGCACGTTTTAAGGTCCCTACAATCTGATTTTAACATTTTTACGATGATGTCTGTGTGTGTGTGTGTGTGTGTGTGGATGTATGTGTGTGTGTATGTATGTAGGATGTTGGAAGGACGATTACTCAAAAACTATAAGACTTTAAATTTGTTTAACTACGTATTTCCCAATCGGACATTCATGGGAAGATCTGGAAAGGTTTTGGTAACAATTGAACAACCGGAAGTAGAAGATTCTTGAAAAAAAATCTTCTAAATAATATTTTTTGAAATTTTTTCTTGATAATATTAAAGAAAAATAAATTTTCTTTCTGATACATTTAAATATTTTATAATATATTCTATAGATTTAGAGATAAAAGAAATATAATATGTAAAATAATCTGTTATAATAAATTTTACAGCCGAAAGAATGGCCATGGAAAATAGTTGAAAATTTAATTTTTTTGTAACTGACAGATAAATGTCAGTGTCAGAAATCCGAAGACATTACTGAAGAGTTTTTCTGGGAAGTACATACATTATATTATTTCTTAATGTATTAATAGAATTGGAAACATTTCGAAAAATTAGAAGAGGACAAAATTTCTTCATCAAAAATGAATTTAAAATTAAACAATCTAAATATATATGGAATAGATATATGCGTAAGTAGAATTTTTGGTGTAGAGTATACAAGAAATGTTAAATACAATAGGGAGCGAGCAGTCATATGATTTTGTTGGCCTTGACAAGCAGATATGGAGGCCCATGTCAGAATGATAGCTAGTAATTATGTATAAATTTCTCATTCTAAATTTAGTGATTTTCCAATTCCATGTGGAGCAGAATTAAATGTTAAATATCTAAGGCATACAAGTAAATTTTAAACTCCTGGTGATAAATTGACGTAAATTTAGAAAACCTTAAAAAATTTAATGAAAAATTCTAACATTTGACATCTATGTACATAATTACTAATTATCATTGTGAAACGGGCCCACACATCTGCTTGTGAAGCCCAAAAATGTAACATTACTGTTCGCGCCCTATACTTATGTAACCAAAAAAAGGAAGTGGCGAGAGGTATTGTGCTGGCCACAACAGATTTTTCCTTTTATACAAGCTTCAAAATCTTGTAAATTTTCATTTTCATTGAAATGAAGTAATCTCATTGTTCTTCATTGCCAATTTTACATTTTTCTAGTTGGTTTTCTTATAAAGTGTTTATTTTTTCTTTACGTTCATGATTATTCTCTTTTCTCCTATTTACGTAGCACTATCCGTTGATTTTCTTTCATGTATCACTGTTGTTCCATTTTTACCTTCCGCTACCCTTGGTAAAGGGAGGTTAAGGGATCACGCTAAAAATTGCATATCGAGATTTTGGTAAAAGAGTACGTTTTAAGGTTACTAGTATCAGATTTTAACATTTACACGATGATGTCTGTGGGTGTGTGTTTATATGTGTGTTTGTGTGTGTATATGTATATATATATATATATATATATATATATATATATATATATATATATATATATATATATATATATATACTGAAAATTTTGAAACCGTGTATTCTTACTCTACTTTAATATGGAAAGAACCCATTAGATTTTCGTGTATCAGATAACCGGAAATTGGCACATTACTTGAGCTCAAAACAGTTTTCCTTCGAAAAATATATTTAAATTACATTTTTCCGCGATTTTTTTTATAAAAATTAAAAATTATGAATTTTTCTACATATATGCATTACTACTTTCTCTATATATTTTATAAATAAATTTATAAAATAATTTATTTTATAAATCCCTGAATCTATGCTTTGAAGATAAACATATTTCCTTGGTTACTCGGATCAGATGTCAAATTTATGTAACTGAAAGATAATGGCCAGTCAATAAATTAATCATTTGAAATTAATAATTAAATAATCGCATTATTTTAAAAATAAAATATTAAAATATGTACTGTACTGGCCACAACAGATTTTTTAATGATTGCAATTAAATTCATACAAATTCAAATTAATCTAATGATATACAAAGTATATTGTAACATTTACGTATACATTTATAGGTATATAGTATGTTAAATTACTAGAGTAGTTTATGAACAAATCATCTTATTTGTAATTATTTCGGCGCCTGAATCGTTGTCTGTTTGATCGTCTTTGAATAACCAATCGTCGTTTTCCGATTGCGTTATTTCAGTAATTCTTAAGTATTTACTTACTACCGTTCAATAACAGCATAACCCGTGTTATATACATTTTACAATACATTTTATTTTACACAGTAAAAAAAGACGCTGTTAAATTTTTAGTGCATAAATATTTGCTCGAACTTTTTTGTTCTCGTGGCTATCTGCCAGACTGGTCGCGAATCTGGGGACTCGGATTCAATCTCGACCGACGCCAAAATTATTTCAAATTTTACAAAACATATCAACATTGGAATGTAGTCGATTAGAGAAAAGTGTTATTATCTAAGATTTTTTTTAATGATGGTACAAAGTATATTCGGAAATCAAAAATTACGTGTCATGGCCATGTACCTGAGTGTCTGACCGCGAATCTGATGACCCCGGTTCATTTCCAACAGACACCAAAATTATTTCGCGTTTTACCCACCTCGGTGGCCGAGCGAGTTAAGGCAGCGTGTTTAGACAGCGCTCAAAGCGACCATTACCGCTCGGATCCTGGGGTCGTGGGTTCGATTCCCACCAGGGGCTTGGATGTTTGTGACTGTCCTTTCATCATCTCATCTCCATCAATGCAACGAAACCAGGTATAAAAAAATATAATGACAAATTGAGTCATCCCCATAATTGTAATAACTTGTAATAAGCTTATATACAATAAAGATTATTATTATTATTATTATTATTTCGCGTTTTAAACGGCACAAAAGTGACCCCTATGATGCACTCTCCATACCAGCAATCAGTGACTGTGAGGTGATGCCTAGTAAACGTCCACACGTACGAATATGTCATCATTATTACCGATATTTGTGTACACAGTAGATTGGTACACTCAGCAATGGGAAATATGCCGTGATGATATACTTATTTACCATGGAACACTAAATAAATTATTGTAGTGTTATTCTTAATGTCGATCTATGCTAAGTGTATCATCAGGTCCACTATTTATTTTTCGGTATGAGTAATACAGCATATAGTCCATACTCTTACTAACCTAATTCTAATTTATACTTTTGCCTATAATCTAGTGACCTATAAACCTAATTTAATCGAGTTCGTATCTCTTATAGTTTTCGAGCTCCCCATGTTGGACAAGTTATCCTGGACACCTATATACCATATATGTTAATGCGGAGAAACTTTTTGCTGACGTTTTTCTGTAATTTTTATTTTATGTAATATTTTTTATATCTTTATTAATAATTTATTTGTATATCCACTTTCTTGTTTTATTTATATTCTTGTATTTTGCCCTTTAAATAAACCCATGTGGTCCAATAAATTTGTTATTATTACTTATTATTATTGTTATTATTATTACTAAATAATTATTTTTTGACAATATCAAAGAAAATACCTTCTGGGTGTAGAAATTATTATTTTTACTGAGGGTACATGTATATGTATGCTAATTACATTTATATTTAATCTAATTTGATATTGTTTTATGATTTTTTTGCGGAATATTTGAAGAAGTCTTAAAGATCGTGACTAATAATAGCTTAAAAATCACTATTATCGACGATACACAACCAGGCAGTAAAATGATTGTATAAGGAGTTATACCTTGATATGAAATCTACATATGTATTATCCAAAATATAATATTATATTTTAAAAACCGAATTACTTGTGAGACACCAAATAAGAAATAATTAGTTAATTACATAAAACGTAGTATCATTAATCTACTTTAGTATTTCTCTCGTAGAGCTCTTGTCTTGAAAATATGTATCATATCTATTTATGTTTAGTAAAGTGATCAATCAATGACATAAAAAGAGTTTTTGCATTAATAACAAAATATCATCCATTCATTCAACTTAGTAGGTCAAATAGATATAAAGTGAGTCCTTTTCTGTCCATTATAAATTATTAAATATAATCGACTTCCATATCTTGTCATTACTTTCAAAATGATGAAATTCTCAAAATAAGAAAAACATGAACATATTTTTCACGTTTTCTTTCAAATTTGACCTATTTAAGCTAATATCTCAAACAATTACATGGTAATTAATATATTTTCCATTCACCGTTTATTAATAGATTATGTTAATGTATAGAAAATCATACATTAATGACCTGTATTAATGCATGATTTGCCTCGGCGAGAATGTACTGCCGGCATCAAACGTTACTAACCTAAAAAAAATTGTCATGCAATAAAATTAGAATTTCCAAATTAGTAAAATACAACCAACGAAAAATATTGCAACTAACACGTATGTTAATTGGAGTTTAATGATCTCAACAATTAGTGCATCAGCGTAGCGACCGTATTAAAATGTCTCAATCATTAATCGCCTTCATTAACACACTTGATAGTTAAATATAATTACATATAAAAAAAAATCTGTTGTGGCCAGCACAATACCTCTCGCCACTTACGTTTTTGGTTACATAAATATAGGGTGCGAACAGTCATTTGTCATTGTTGGCCTTGACAAGCAGATATGGGAGCCCGTTTCAGAATGATAATTAGTAATTATGTACGTAGATGTTAGAATGTTTCATTAAAAATTTCAAGATTTTCTAAATTGTAGTTGATTTCTCACCAGGAGTGTGGAATTGTCGAGGAAAATAAACTAGATGGAATTGGAAAATCACTAAATTTAGAATGAGAAATTATGATATTTGACATCTATGTACATAATTACTAGCTATCATTCTGACACGGGCCACCATATCTGCTTGTCAAGACCAACAGAGTCACATGACTGCTCGCGCCCTATTGTATTTAACATTTCTTGTATACCAACACTCTACACCAACAATTCTACTTACATCTATTCCTTACATTTAGATTGTTTAATTTTAAATTCATTCTATGAAGAAATTTTGTCCTACTCTTCTAATTTTTCGAAATATTTTCAATTCATTGTCGGGAGTAACAGTATTTCAGAAGGGTATGTGTAATATACCTATAATATTAAATATTTAACTATTAATACATTAAGAAATAATATAATGTATGTACTTCCCAGAAAAAGTCTTCAGTAATGTCTTCAGATTTCTGACACTGACATTTATCTGTCAGTTACAAACAATTTAAATTTTCAACTATTTTCCATGGCATTCTTTCAGCTGTAAAATTTATTACAACAGATTATTTTATATATTATATTTCTTTTATCTCTGAAGCTATAAGAATATATAATAAAATATTTAAATGTATCAGATAGAGATTTTAATTTTTTTTAATATTACCAAGAAAAATTTTCAAAACTTAATATTTAGAAGATTTTTTTCCAAGAATATTCTACTTCCGGTTATCCAGTTGTTACCAAAACCTTTTCAGATCTTCCCATGAAGGTCCGATTGGGAAATACGTAGTTAAACAAATATAAAGTCTTATAGTTTTTGAGTAATCGTCCTTCCAACTAGACCTGTGCGCCGACGAGGGTCAAGGCGGCGGCGGCGAATTGTTAAAAAAATAGCGGCGGCGGCGGCGCGCCGGCGTATGTGCTTTATTTTTTAACGGCGGCGGCGTACTTTCTATTTCGGCGGCGCGCCGGTGTACGCCGGCGTTTAAATACAAAAACTAAAGTGATTTACTCAATCATATCTACATAAAACCTAAAAATGAAATAGATGAGAATTATGTTAATAATTTATTGCACTAGTGTAAATTATATCACATACCACAATTTTTCTTTACAAATATCAATTATCGTGTATGAATATAATTTAGTTTACGGAGAGTGCGATAATGAACTTCGTTTCTAAACATTTTTTACAATACACTCGTTCCGTATTAATGGCAATCGGAACTTCGTTATTATTTTTATTTAAATGTAAATAAACAAAGTGTTCCCAAATCATACCTTTACTTTTATATTAACTTGAAATGTCCTTCTGATTTTGGTTTGGTAAAATAATGAAATTTTTAATATATTCCTTTACACAGTTTTCCATTTTATGAATTACTGAAGATGTTTGGCACAAATTTGTTGATCTGTTAATTAAGTTGTCATTGTATATGTACAGTCAGTGTTCCCTTCCAAACTTTAAAAGTGATGTATCCCTCCAAACACTTTAACAAAATTCCAAGTGAAGACAGCAAATTCCTATCTAATAATATAGCGCGAAATTCAAATATTTTCACTATTAATTGATTACATATAACAAATACATAAACAATAATTCTAGCAAATAAAAAACAAATAAATTCTTAAAAAAAACAATTTCTCAGTCTCTATCTACTACTTATAAGTGAATACATACTTTTAGCATGTTTTATAATGTGATCGGGGCCCACATTAAATATGTAGCAGTTAAATTCACTACGTCGGTATAGGAGGTTACTATATTATGGATGATGAAGCTTCTTGACTGGATGGTTATATGGAAATAATGAATTACTGGATTGCAGTCAAAATATTTATTTAAATTTCAGGCCTGTACGGTTTCGGCATCTACTAAAAAAAAAAAAAAATTCACCTCCTGAAGAAGGCATAGGAGATGCCGAAACCGGTAGAGGCCTGAAATTTAAATAAATATTTTGACTGCAATCCAGTAATTCATTATTTCCATTACTATATTATACTAGAACGATGTTTACATGGCGAATGTTTAAATATTTTCCAAATTTTATATATAAGAAAATTACCACAAAATTGAAAAAAACCCTCAATCCCTGGTAATACTTAAAAATCCTACGACTTGGGAACACTGTGTACAGATGATAGATCAGAAAAGCAGTAAGCAGTCTTGGAAATCACAAGAAAACAGATTTCTGTACATTAATATTTACGATTAATATGAATTTCTTTACTGAAAATATAATCATTTATAATATTATATTAACTTAATGATGAGAACAACGACGGCGCGTCGTACAACAGATAGGCGGCGCGCCGGTAGTTGAAATAACGGCGGCGGCGGCGTGAAAAATATGTCGGCGGCGGCGGCGCACAGGTCTACTTCCAACATCCCACATACATACTGACATACACACACACACACACACACACACACACGCACACACACGCACGCACGCACCCACACACACACACACACACACACACACACACACAAATCTGGATATGCGATTTTTAGCATGAATCCATTACCTCTCTTAGCGAGAGGTAATAAAGACCTGACTTTTTAAAGTCAACATTATTATTTTAAATTGTTTGTAATTTTGTTTTGCGTCATTTATTCCAAATTGTACATGCCACAGTTAAATAGTTATTATAGGAAAATAGCTATTTCAAGCGAAAATAATATTTACACTGTCGAAAAACTGTGTAACATTTATTATATTTCTTGAACAAACCCTATCTGACAACAAATATGTTAATGGGAGCATAGTATATATTAATAATTAGTTATTGAATACTATATACACGATTAGAGGTGTAATTAATCACTTTATCGCACTTAAAATTTAGTATTCAAAATTAATTTTTTTTCTAATTTTAACTTATTATTATGTATGTGCAAGTAGAGAATTATTCGTACATATTGCATGTGGAAATAACGGTTTTCTAAAATTTATTTATACATATAGGTATAAGGAAGGGCTTTGGCTGCCGGCGCTGGTTGTCTTGAAAAAACTAAACGGTAGTCGGTGTCGGTAAGTTCATCGATTGCTGCAAATATGAGAACCGGCGTTTTGTGCGTCGGGTTAGGTTATTCGCCCAGGCAAATTAGACTCTTGCTTCCCGAAAAATATTACAAAGCTGGAAATGATTTTAATCTACTTTGGGCATCCAAATTAAGAGTTATATGAGTTTACGACAGTTTCTGACTTGAGCTTAACTTTTGAGAGCCGAAAAACCACGAAATTTTGGGACTTTTTTCAGATTTTCGCTTATAACTCGAAAACAGTACATCCTATAGAAAGTATTCTTTCCAAAATTAAAGAGCAATAAATTTCGCGTCCAAACTGCTTAAATATCAAATTCGGTTCAGCGGTTTTGTCAAAAATCGGGAATTTTTACCAACTTGGCTGAAAGTGCGTTATGCTCAAGTTCACACGCCTGTAACTCAAAAGCGGGTACTCCAAATGAAAAATGTCTAGTTACGAAAGTTGTAGAGCATCAAATTCTGCGTAAAGGGAACTCCGAATTTTTAAAATTCGCTCATTCATACACACAGATACACAAAAAAATAACCGAACGTAGTCGTAGCGCTGAATTTCCGCTAAGAACTATTTTTGAAGATAAACGACCTTTGAACTCGAAATCATTCACATTCGTCCAATTATTAGAAATTAAAGGCAATTTCATAAAGGTCTACTTTTCAGACGAATGAAATTACCATGGCAGTCTAGATGATAATAAAAGATTTCAAAAATGAGAATAACAATAACAAAAAAATTAATTAATTAATTAGTATTGACTTTTTCAATAGGTTATATTTCAATAAAAACAAATCAAATTAGATTGAATTTAGCAATCATATTATTAATGTACGTAATAATGATTCTGTAGCTTTAATTGATATAAAACAAAATCTTACTATCACATCCGAATTAATAAATTTCCAAGAAACATTATCGCTATTGCAATCATTTTCTTTGTTTCGATGTTCTTCTGCGTTTCTGCGATGTTCTTCTGCGTTTCTGCGATGGTCTGTGGAAGGAAAAATCGATTTCTAGTTCTTCGTCTTCGTCAGGGAAGGGATCCTGCTCAGTTTCTTCTTTAACTATGTCGATTTCTTTGTCGTACGGTGCAGCCTGAAATAACACTTCATCCTCAGTAAGGGAATTCCTGCATGTGTCTTTTGCAGTGGGCACATATGGCGGAGCATTTTATGACAACTTTTCTGCAGGAACAAGCAGTTTGGCATCCTTTTGTACAGGTCCAGAATATGGTATTTAGCAGTTCCTGGGGCGCTGGGGGTTGGGCTGTTGGAATTGGAATTAGACCATATTTAGTGGTCTTCCATCCCCACTGCTGTGGATCAAGGATGTTATTTTTCTATACCTGCATCTATAAATGGACCCTCATAGAGTGCTGGCGAGCAGCCGCTACAGTAGGAGGCAAACATGCCAAATTGAAATTATTTTTGATAGTGCCCTCTGAAAGAGTTCCTTCCACAGACCATCTTTTCCAAAACGCAGAAGATCATCGAAACAAAGAAAATGATTGCAATAGCGATAATATTTTTCGGAAATTTATTAATTCGGATTTGATAGTAAGATTTTGTTTTATATCAACTAAACGCCCGCACGGTACAAATATGTCATCATTACCGTATACAAAGCAGATTGGCACACCCAGCAATGGGTAATATGCCGTGATGATATATTTATTTTTTTATTTTATTTCAATTAAAGCTACAGAATCATTATTACCTACATTAATAATATGATTGTTAAATTCAATCTAATTTTATTTGATTTTATTGAAATATTACCTATTGAAAAATTCAATACTAATTAACTAATTAATTTTTTTGTTATGAAGTACTTTTTCCTTTAATAAATCTTTTTTGCTAATATGGCTTTCTCATTTTTGAAACCTTTTATTATTATTTGGACTGCCATGGTAATTTCATTCATCTGAAAAGTAGACCTTTATGAAATTGCCTCTAATTTCGAATAATTGGACGAATGTGAATGATTTCGAGTTCAAAAGTCGTTTAACTTCAAAAATAGTTCTTAGCGGAAATTCAGCGCTGCGACTACTTTCGGTTCTTTTTTTGTGTATCTGTGTGTATGAATGAGCGAATTTTAAAAATTCGGAGCTGCTTTTACGCAGAATTTGATGCTCTACAACTTTTGTAACCAGATATTTTTCATTTGGAGTAGCCGCTTTTGAGTTACAGGCGTGTGAACTTGAACATAACGCACTTTCAGCCAAGTTCGTAAAAATTACCGATCTTTGCGAAAAGATTGTGTCCAAACCGTTGAACCGAATTTGATATTTAAGCAGTTTATTGGACGCGAAATTTATTGCTCTTTAATTTTGGAAAGACTACTTTCTATAGGATGCACTGTTTTCGAGTTATAAGCAAAAATCTGAAAAAAAGTCCCAAAATTTCGTGGTTTTTCGGCTCTCAAAAGTTAAGCTCACGTCAGAAACTGTCGCAAACTCATATTAAATTTGGATGCCCAAATTAGATTAAAATCATTTCCAGCTTTGTAATATTTTTCGGGAAGCACGGCCTTTTTTTGGACGAATTTGCCTGGGCTATATTAGGTTATATTAGAAGAATAATCTAGTACAAATCCATAATTTTACAATTTTAATGAATGTAAACGCTCAGAGATCAATTATTCAAATATTTTTTTGTACTTCTGCCCGTTATAAGATAAGTACTTTTACACATCTCCTGTAGTGTATAGGTATTATTAAACCCTTTATGTAATTTTGTAATTAATATAATAAAGAAATAAATAACTAAAATATCTCATATATATATATATATATATATATATATATATATATATATATATATATATATATATATATATATATATATATATATATATATATATATATAGGCTATTAGGCAATTTAATTAATGTATATCTATTGTGTGGACCTGATGGGAGTTTAGTACGATACCGATCAGGGAATACCGGGATATTTGGTACTCACCTAGCGCCAAATATCAGCTTCGGGAATCACGACTACAAATGTTTTTATGTCTGCTAGATGGCACACAAGTCCCAAAATTAAAACTTATATTTTTCAAGGTAATTTGTCTTGTGTATTACCTAATTAATTCAATTTGTTTGAAACGAGAAATGTCAAGAAATTGTAAGAGCTGAATAAAACATGAAATATTGTGATAAAATAATATTGTTTCATTTCTGATTCTGCTTTTCGTGAGTTTGACTGCATTTAGATAGTGTTTCTTGAAATATTTGACTTCGCTTCTCATTTTTGTCTTTGATTTGAATTTGGAATATTTGACTTTAACGTTGGCATTCAGAAACTTTGGCTTGGACGGAATGAGATCCAAAAAGGACGCAACAGACCTACTCATGCTTTTTTGACTCCCATACAACAATTAGCTGCTCATCGCTACAGAAAGTCGTTGAAGTATACACAACGCAAGTAAACAGTACGTCAGTATTTTCAATATGATGTGTTACAAAACAAATATTTGAAAATATTGTAGGACATCTTTATTATATTGGCTCCAAAAGTCATCACTTCTGCTCTTCCTGCGACGTTTTCTCCATACTGACTCCAGAATTCATCACCCGGGGCAGTAACTCGAACAATTCATCCTTGTTCGTGTACATTACACTTATTCTTGAATTCATCATCTGTTTGTATGTCACCACGACCAATTTATATTGGTGCAACCAGAGTTCTCTTCCGAGTAAGTTTCTTTCTTAACCATTGTACCGTAGAAAAACTCATTTATTAAACACCCAATGATGTAAACTACAGCATTTATACAACATTTCAACAATAATGTACTATGGTTTGTAATGTTTTTGTTTTTATACATTCAATATGGTGAAATATCCTAAAATTGTTATGATGAAACAATAAGGTGTATCACAAAATAGTTACGAAGAATTCAAAACTCTTCGTTATTATCAAAATGAAACTTAATTGTTTTACTTGAACTTTTATATTTTTGTATATTGTAAGTCGCACATTTATTTATCTTGTAACATTATTTACTTTTATTATTGTTAAAAATATTCTATTTTGTATAAATTGCAGTAAATAGTGGTTAATAATAAAGGACTGACTTAACGACTGACTTACACAATACTATATTGATCACTACATTGAAAATATGAATTGCTCATTTACTATCAGATTCATAAGAATAATCAGCATTTATTCAATAATATTTGGTAATCTGTTTTTTATAGGAAAATTATATATGCATATGTTATATATTATTCCTAATCACATAAATAAGGAATGTGATCTGGGGTATGATATTGCTTGAAAATTTACTTATTTCCATATTACACATGGAAAAACAAATTCTCATTATTCATTTATTATTCATTCACACTAATTTAATGAATACATATTAATAACCCAATTGTACTGAAATGAATATGTATAGAAATTGTTGAATATGGTAAATTAAGGAAATATTAATGCAACAAACTAATAACAGTAACTGAAAATTTCAATGTGATAAATAAATGCATTATTAATGTATTTTTGTAAAATTCACATATAAGTTTATTTATATATGTATATTCTTTGTATTTTTATATCACAACTTTCTACAATTTCTGTTAATATAAATTTAAATCAATAAAAACTTTTTTGTATTTATTTCAAATAGTTTTACAGACGTGCAGAATATAAAAATTGATACTAGCGCTACTCTAGCGGATTTAGGAATCACGGTTTATTAGTTATATCATTGAGTGGCGGGTGATACAACAAAACAAGTGATTATCCAGGTAAAGTGTATTTATAGATTATTATTTAAAGGAAGGGTTAAAAATTACACGGTTTTTAGTTTCACTTATACTTTTTATATTTTGTTGACTATAGTTTCGCTATACAATAGCATCTTCAGAACTAAAGTAACCTAAAACTAAAACATATTATATATATATATATATATATATATATATATATATATATATATATATATATATATATATATATATATATATATATACTAAAGTAACCTAAAACTAAAACATTATATATGTGTAATTTTTAACCCTTCCTTTAAATAATGGAGTGCAAGTTTCACCAAGTAAGAGCGGAAACCATAGAAGAAATTATAGATTATTATTACCTTCCTTACAGTAAGGGTGAACACTACATCTCCAAACCATCCAAATTCTCCTTTTCATCGACCTACGACTGGTTAAAGTTCTAGTGAAATGACAATATATGGCTATTTTAGAATTAGCAAAATGTTTTTAAATTTTAGAAGTAAATGGTAAAATTAACACAATTTAAGCTAATTTGCAATGAAAAATCACTAAAAAATATTTGTTGACTTTTCAGGTTATATGTTCCATAGCTGGGCTCTAATTACGTTTGCATATTAATTACTAGGGCTGTTGGATTTCGACTTTTAATAATCGATTAATTAAATAGGCAAACATCGATTAATCAAATAATAAAACTATCGATTAACCAAATAATTGATTATTAAGATAAATAATGAACAATCTATTGATAAACTAATCAATAATATGTTAATAAAGAAATGAATTATTTAAATTATCAATTAATTACATAAAAAAATTAAAAATTATAATTTATAAAATTATTCTAAAATAAAAATAATAATAATGAGTAAACCACACTTGCAATTATTTATGAGTAAAATAGGAGTTTTTACTTATTCTTATTTTTATGAGACATAACAAAAACAAATGTGTGTGGTGCCCCGGTATAGGAGATCTAGTATGTGCCGTTATTGGGTACGTACGAGTAAAACAATATTGCAGTACTGCAGCATTAGTAATAAAATTTCATGAAAGAATTTTTATAACATTTATATTTCTGTTTATTTCAGAAAAGAAATAAATACAAAAAGTCTCATGTAACAGTGCAAGGCTTCAGAGTGTGAATTTTAAATACCAACATGAGAAAAAATCCCAATAAACATTGAACATTGGTGCTTTAATGTTTTCTAATAGAGATACCGAGGATTTATCTTAAGTGAAGCTTATAAATACTGAAATAGTAGAAAATAGTTGACTTAAACCCTTGTATCCCCCTTTTATTTATTTAATTTGACACAAATACTACTTCTAGAAAAGCAAAAAGTTTTGGAATGAAGTCTATACTGCTATATGGAGAAACTCGAAGTAATGCAGCAAAGGCAAAACGCTTATATTCATAAAGATATCCTCGGTGAAGATTGGCAAACGAATGCAATGGCTGTCATTTTGAACATTTACTCTATTTTTTTTTATAATTAAGTATTTATAACTACGACCCAATAAAATAATATATAAAAATAACCTATTGTTTCCTTGTTTTTTTTAATCCGCGGCATCTCTGTTATAAAGTGTTATGGCACCAATATATCTATTGAGATTTTTTTCTCGTTTTGGTATCTACAATTCATACTCTGAAGCCTTGCACTGTTACATGAAACACCCTGTATATTAAGCTATGTTTATGCTCAATTTTATGAAATAATAGTAAATTAGTTAATATTTGAATAATCAAGTAAACAATTTATTATTAAAAGAATTGGTTAATCAACTAATCAATTAATCGATTAATCAACATTCGATTATTCATATTATCAAACAAATGATTAACCAAAAAATCGTTTAATCAAGTAATCACAAGAATTGATTAATGAAAAATTTGATTAATCGATTATTTTGTTCAACACTATTAATTGCTAATTAAATTACACTCTCACCCAATATAATTTTTAATTATGTTGTAAAAAAATGTAATTATACCCAAATACTTTTGGAAATATGAAAACGAATTGAAAATGAAATTGATTTTTGTAAATAGGTACTATTTAGAAATAAAAAGTAAGGATATCCCCAGGAGAATGATGTGTCGTAAGTTTTCTTTGACAGGTTACAATTAATAAACATGTGAAACTGAGTTGCTATAATAACCTCAACCTCTACTTTAGTTGTAATTTGGAAATGCAGCAGTGCAGCAAGCGACACCAAAGGAAGTTCTTACATTTATAAGCAATATGTCCATAAGTTCATTTCATAATACGATTTACCCTTGCACTGATTATTAATGTCAATAAAATAATTAAAGACACTTTCTACATCTACAGCTCGTAGCTCGTCCTCATTAGCACTGCACTTGAGGTGCACAAATGATAACATGCTATAGAACGGTGACTAGTATTCTAGGTACGAGTAAATGATCATTTGAACAGGGTTTAAATTGAAAAGTGGACCAAAGGCGATTAACATGGGAAATCAGTTTTTCTTTGCGCAAAGGTTACCTAAATATTTTAGGGAGTTATAGAGATTTAAATTCTGAATCATGTAAAACGATTATTTTATCTCTTCATATAAACGTAAAAATTAATTATAAAGTTAGTTTTTTTTAGGTTTTTGTTTAGGCAGCCATAGATTTATGACAAAACAAACAAATGCTTTGTTTGTTAAGTACACCTAAAACAATTTACCTTTTGTGTTTTGTGTTAATTTACTACTGTAATCTAAATTTGGTTTTAAATGACAGTTAAAAATAATGCATTTGTTTATTTTTTGTCATAAATCCATAGCGGCCTAGACAAAATCTCATAAAAACTGGAACTTTATAATTATTTGCGTTACGTTAGTATGAAGAGCTAATATAATCATTTTACATTATTTACAGGCAGAATTTAAAGCTCTATAACTTTTATTTGAAGTATTTTTGTATAAAATATTTAGGTAATGTTTATGCAAAGAAAAAACTGATTTCCCGTGTTAAACGCCTATGGCCTAGTTTTCAATTTACACCCTGTATATCCTGCAATAAGTTGAACTAGAAAATAATTACTGACCTTGAAAATGATACATAAATACTATAAAATATTATATTGTAATTACCTTATTTGTTTATAATGTGAAATCTTAATATAAAATATATAACATAACAAAGAATATTGGTACTGTTCTTTATGCATTGAACTATACAATGAATATAATTTCCCTTTACCTTTGCCACTTGCAACTTTGAAGTGCGTTTTTAGAGTTGCCAGACTGTACCTGAGATGCGAATCCAGAACTATTAACTTGTGAAGCGATTATGCTACTTGTGTCGGCAATTTTTAATAAATTTGTTTTATTACTCTTTTTATTGTTATTGTATTTTAGATGAAACAGTGTAGCATTAAGTTGACTGTTTTTTTTTTTAAGTAAAGTTATTAAAAAAGATATTAAATTACTATTCAAAAGTAATTCGAAATTTAATTAGTTTTTGCCAAGCAGTAATTATTTTTAAAGAATTTAATTACATTTGGTTAAAGTAATCGTAATTGTACTTAATTAGATTTTGAAAGTAATTTTCCCAGCTCTATGTTTATAAATCCATGTCATTTGACATTAAAATCTGTTATAATGTTACCAACGTAAAACATACGTAGTATAATATTTGGACAATAAAGAAAATTCATTTATCTACTCCCGCTAGAATAGAAATACCAATAACTATTAACATAAGATGGAGGAGACAACTTTATAGCTGCCTGCTGAAGATGTGCACTGCCTATGTTTAAATAGAAATTTAGAAAGACAAAATCTATTGTTAAGGTGCGAACATTGAAAGCGAATACGTATAATTTGTAGGTAATTATTGCTGTGCTTAATGTTACAAATTATAGTTCTTATACGACCGAACTACGTTGAATGGTGGTAGCGGTCTAGCTTCACGTGCCAGCGGTTTTTGGGGTCGAATCCCGAGTAAGGTATCGTTGTTTGTGTGTCCTATCATCTCATCTCCATCAATGCAACGAAATAGAATGAAAAGATGTAAGTAAAAATTGACACACCCTCATCAATCAATTGTAATACCTTCATAAAGTTTACATACAATACAGAATATTATGAGTTGTTATTCTTTTAATGGTATAATATTGTTAATATTAGTGCGTAAGATAAATTAATTGTATAAACACTAGGTTTATATTAATAAACCCGAATTAAATCAATAAAAATGTTACAGTATTTTGATGGATGACTTGAGATTGGCAAAGGAAAAAATATTGGAGTTAGTGTTATTTCCTATGTATAATTTTTTCCAAGGCTTCGAACCCGAACCTGAACCGAACCAAAACCGGAACTAAACCGTAACATTTTGGCGAACCCAAACCTGGAACCGAACCTCAAATATATTTTTCAATTGAATCCGAGTAGGAACCGAACCGAGTATTAAAATTCGGGTTCAAGGTTAAGCTCCGGTTCAGGTTCATTTTGAGTACGAAACGTAAGCGTAATCGTAATACAGCCAATTATCGACGCCTGTTTTGTCTTTTTGTGAAAATTGTGTTCGTGTTCTTGTCTTGTGTAAATTTTGGTTCGCATTCTAAATTATTTCTATATAAAGATTGTTATGCAAAAAACATTAATTAAATTTTCATTAGGTCGAACCAAACCTGAACCCAATACCTGAACCCGGAACAAAACCGCAAATTTATTAATGTTTGAACCAGAACCGCACCTAAACCCATCACTCAAAAAATAAATTAACCTGAACCGAACCCAGTTTTTGGCGGGTTCGATGCCCAGATTTTTTCACAAGCTTGCATGTTTATTCAACTGTTGGTTCACTTCTAAGTGTGACATGTGGTAGATTTTAGAGGAATGCATTATTCTGTTGTGTACCGTGATGACAAAAGGATAACAGCACAAAAACACACTAGTACAAAACTATATATTTAAATTTTATTTACGGTGGTACATCCGTGTACTTTACTATTTTGAATATGCCCATAAACGGTGGTATACTAACCACGAGAATTACGGAAAAAATGTGTATCGAGTAATGTCGACTAGGATCTTATACGGTATAGGCAAGAGGTGGGGGTAGTTTTGAAGCTAAGGGTTGTTTTTATGACTCACGGAATAGAATGTTGTTATGATATGACTTATGGAATGGAAAATGTTGGGAACTTGAACTTCGGTTTGACTACATGGTGACTCATCTCGTTCTTATGGGCCATAGACCGCACACATATCAAAATTCAGTACATTGTAATACTTAGCTTAGAAATGTATTACATCATATAGATAATACATACTCAAGATAAATAATGACATATTGTGAATGAAATGTTACTTTACAAAAGAGAATATAGACAATAAAGAAAAACAAATTCCCCAGATTGATACAAGCAAATGATTAGTAAAGTTTTTCTTAAGTGGATCTTTTCAAAAATATTACTATAGGAGCACAGCTGGGCAGTAATTAATTAGTTTCGGTAATTAATAACTAATTAAATTACTTTTCCTTTGTAATTAATTACTTTGTAAAAAAGTAATTATACTCAATTACTTCTGAAAATTTGAAAAATAATTGAAAAAGTAATAGATATTTCAAATAATAATTACAATTTTGAACCAAGAAGTGAGGGAATCCCCGAGCGACGTTCGTAGCCTTGTTTATCTGCATTGTGCGTGTAACAACAGGTTACAGATTGAACTTGTCATGCACGTTGGGACGTACGACGTATTTGGAACAGAAGCAAAGAAATATTTGAAACTCTTTCATTTGTCTTTTTGTTAAACAGGCATCAGGTAAGCAATATGTCCAAACAGGTAAAATAGTTAAAATATATAATAATACTTTACTTTTCACATTTTTGTTTCATATTAATTAGCACAAGAAGATAAACCCAATGAAACGCCAACGGATAGTAGTGAAAACGACGGAGATGAAATTCCCAAAAAACAAAAAAAGATTTCGATGAAAGATTTCTTTCCTGTAATGCCGATGCCGAGTATGTCTGCATCGACATGTACAAGTACGGGCAGTATTGTTAATCCTAATAATTCAGATCATGAGACTGAAGAAGGACATGGGCCCTGTTTCATAAAAATTACTAGTCGACAAGTTACAAGTTATAAGTGACAAGTGTACAAGTGACAAGTTCTAGTAATTTCTGTTTCAAGAATAATTTTTGACTACTTGTCAATTTTCCAATATTACTAGTGAATTTTTACAAGTTGACAAGTTTGAAACCATAGTTTCATAGTGAATGTAATATGCAACCACCTTTGCATTAAATATATATTTTTAATCACATTAAAAAGTATGCGTTTTAAAATAATTTAATTTAATTTTGTCCACATTTTGACATTCAACCCTTGCAATCAAAGAAAGTTAAGCAGGCAAAATTACAATTAATTGTAATTATATTTAATATGGCAAAAATTTCTATTAAATTGGCGTTTCTTCGCGAAATTAAGGAACATAAATACATCCTATTTGGCGCTTTTTCCACAAATTTAACAAAAAATATGAAATGTGAAAAATGGAAATTAATCCATGAATTTGCTGTTTCGCACGCATTAATTTCAAATGAGAAGGACTGGCAATATTGCCGGGATACATTATGGCCAAATTTAAGAAAAAGGACACTAGTAAATGCTTTTGTTACAGTCTCACTTTGCAGTATAATAAACCATTTTCTTAAAACAAACTCATATTTTCTTTTAAAAATTTAATTAGATTAATTAATTTTTTAATATTGGAATAATTGCTCTCTTTTAAATATTACTATTGAAAAGTATTAAATTACGAAGTAGTTGCCAAACATACTTTTTTATATTTAATGTTCAGGCTAAAGTGGATAATGCAAAGAAAACTGGTTCCGCAGGAGCAACAGATTGTAAAATTAACGAAATTGATAATGCAGTGCTCGACATTTTGGGGAAAGATTCCCCGGCCGTTTGTGGAATAGGTGTTACAGATAGTTTCAAACCTCTTCCTCTTCTGAATCACTGGACCACATTTCTAATATTGCAAAAGAAAATTGCTATAATTGTCATAAAAAAAATTCAATTGTCAACTTGTAATTTTCAAATTACCAATCTTTCATTCCTGGTTACTGTTCACTTGTAAAATACTAGTAGTAAAAACCAGAAAATATTTTTTGAAACGCTACACTTGTAAACTGCAAAAATATACTTGTAGAAACGGACTAGTTTACTTGTCACTTGTAATTTACACTTGTAGGTTTTTGAAACAGAAACTTGTCAAATTATTAGTTTGACAAGTTCTACAGTGGTAATTTACAAGTGTAGAAGTTTTATGAAACAGGGCCCAGAAGGAGTATTATTAAAATCATGTCTAGAATTAAAGTAATTACTTGGTTCAATACTTTAATGCAATATTTTATTTATTTTTTCTTCTTTGTTGCAGTTTAACTCCAAAGAAATGTGTGCTTTTTTGATGGAACATTTTACACAATTATAAATGGAGTTAATGATATTACAGCAAGATTCCAACTGTGTACTCCTAAAAAAACTACGAGTATTATAATAGGTAATATTAATGCAACCTCTAATTTTTTAAAACATTTAAATTCATAGCATGCAGGTAGTGTAGAAAAATATAAAGACCAAATTAAGAGGAAAAATTCTGCCACATTTAACAGAAATTTAAAAAAGAAACAACAAACATTACGCGAATTATCAGAACATAGTCAAATAAGTCAGAATTTTTTTGTTGAAAAATTAATAATTTTTTTTTTCGATAGTATGACACCATTATCAGTAGTAGAAAAAACCAGTTTTAAAGTTTTATTTATTCAATTAATGTTTCTTTAATGAGTAGACGAAATTTAAGTAGAAAAATAGATGAATATAAAAATACTTTATATTTAATAATATTAAAACTTATAGAAACAAAACATGTCTGTACAACTGCTGACATATGGTCTTGCAAAAAAGAAGCTTTTTTGGTGTCACTTGCCACTGGCTTAATAATGACTTGCAAAGGGTATCTATAACATTAGCGTGCCGTAAATTCGCAGGTTCTCACTTGTTTGATAAAATTCGGGACATGTTAGAAATGTACAGTCAATTTGACTTAACAACCGACAAAATAGTGGCTACAGTCACTGATAATGGTAGAAATTTTGTTAAAGCGTTTAAAGAAGTTAAGAAGTTAAATTACCAGTAATTTTGAACGAAGAATTGTCGAATGATTCAAATTCATCAGATTCTGAAAGTGAAATAAATTTTGAAACAATTGACAACAAAAAAGATTCAGATTCAATTGATTTAACTTTACCTAAACATTACAGATGTGTGAGCCATACATTAAATAATCCATTGAAGTAATGCTGGTTTAAATGCGAGACAGAAAAGCGTTACAAAAATGTACACTATTGTTGAAAAAGGCTAGCTACCCTAAGAGTTCAGAAATAATTGTGAATATATTACATCGCACATTAAGTTATCCATGTGTAATACGATGGAATTATTTTTTTATTTCTGTTTCTCAAATTAAAAAAGAGAAAACAAACTATATTTGTTGTTTCAAAAATTAAATTTGAAAGCTTTCAAAGAGACAGAAATATCATACTTAGAGGATTATGTTCAAATTTCAAAACCTATTGCTGAAACGCTGGACTTTTTGCAGACAGAAAAAATGCTGTCTACGGATTATTATCACCTAGCATTATTTCATTAAAAGTGAAAATTGAAAAAAATATTGAAAATGAACAATCCAAAACTGTCAATATAATAGGTAAACATGTTTTAAATAGTTTACTTGAAAGATTTTCATTTCTATTTTCAATAAATGACGATTCAAAAGTTGCTATAATAGCTGCATCTATCACACCAACAATAAAATTATGTTGGCTAAATGTATTTAAAGAAAAAAATCCACATGTAGAATCCAAAACAAATCTTGACTTAATTATTAATGAAACAAAAGAAATGTTCAATTACGATGTTTCCGTAAAAAGTGAAACCACACAAAAAAGTGATTGTTTTGACTTTAAGGAAAGTTCAAAAGAAACCGAATCTGCTTCATTGCCAAAAGTAATTTGTAATTTTCGAAATAAAATTACATTAGAGTTATTAAAACATTTCGACGATGAAATATACACATTAGACATATAGACATTTTGTATGAATATCATATAATAAAACAAATCTACTTAAAATACAATTCCGCATTATCTTTGTCAGCTTCAGTCGAAAGATTATTTTTTTTCGCTAGCATAATTAATTCGACGCGAAGACATGCACTGTCCGACAATATGTTTGAAAAATTGGTTGTATTAAAAAGAAATAAACATACAAATTAAAAAAATATTTTATAGTTTTATGTATATTATTATAATAATTTAGTATAAGGACTAGCGGAAGCTCGGCTCCCCCTAGGGCTCCGCCGATAGTGTTTTATGATAGTCTATACGTACATCCAATCCGTCTAGGCATACTGTAAACGCGAAGTGCTAACGCTAATATTATTCTCATTATTACAAATTTCATGCAAAAGCCGATCGACCTGTCAAAGTTTTTACACTGATGCCTGACAGCCCTTAATAATACCTCTCATTTGATACCAAACACGACGTATTTCTGACAATTTTATGCCAAAAAACAATAGCGGATCGAACTGTCAAAATTTTCACAATTCTGCATGATAGCTATTGAGAAAACACTTCATTTAATACCAAACACGACATATTTCAGACAATTTTATACATAAAAACAATAGCCGATCAATGATGTCTCTGTGTGTGTGTGTGTGTGTGTGTGTGTGTGTGTGTGTGTGTGTGTGTGTGTGTGTATGTGTGTGTGTGTCTGTGTGTGTATGTGTGTGTGTGTCTGTGTGTGTGTGTGTATATGTGTGTGTGTGTGTGTGTGTGTGTGTGTGTGTGTAAGTCGGCTGGAAGGACGATTTCTCAAAAACTATAATACTTAATAACTTTGAAACTCGCTTCGCAGACGTTAGTTTTACCTTTAGGTATGAATATTTGCATATAATACTTAATAACTGTTTAACTACGTATTTCTCAAGCGTGCATTACTGGGAAGAGCTGAAAAGGTTTTGGTAATAATTGGACAACCGGAAGTAGCAGATTCTTAAAAAAAAATCTTCTAAATATTATTTTTTGAAAATGTTTGTTATTGCTTATATCTGATACAAAAAATACTTTATCATATCTTATAGATTTAGAGATAAAGATATATAAGGTACATAATAATCTGTAGTAATAAATCTTACAGCCCAAATAATGTCATGGAAACCAACTGAAATATTAAAATGTTTGTAACTGACAGAAAAATGTCAGTGTCAAAAATCTAGAGACATTACTGGGAAGTACATACATTATATTATTTATAATTGTATTAATAGTTAAATAATTTAAATTATAGGTATATTATTTGTATATATACCCTTCAAAAATACTGTCAATCCCGACAATGAATTGGAAGCATGTCAATAAATTAGAAGAGGACAAAATTTCTTCATAGAAGGAATTTAAAATTAAATAATCTAAATATAAAGAATAGATATAAGTAGAATTTTTGATGTAGAGTGTGGGTATACCAGAACTGTTAGGGCGCTAACAGTCATATCACTTCATATGTAGATATGGGGACCCGTGTCATAATGAAAGCTAGTAACTATGTACATAATTTCTCATTCTAAATTTAGTGATTTTCCAATTCCATGTGGTTTATTTTCATCGACAAGTAAATTCCACACTCCTGGTGACAAACTAACTACCTGAATTATTTAGAAAATCTTGAAATTTTTAATGAAAAATTCTGACATTTGACATCTATGTACATAATTACTAATTGTAATTCAGATACGCGCGCCTATATCCGCTTGTCAAAGCCAACAATGTCACTTTACTGCTCGCGTCCTATACTTATGTAACAAAAAACGGAAGCGGCGAGAGGTATTGTTAAATGATTGGTAATAAATAAGTTTAAAAATATTAATATTTTTTACCAGCAAGAAACTTTTCGTCATATTTTTTTTTTTTTAATTGGACGAAATCTGTTGGTCGTATAACAATCTTGGCAAAGGTTGGTAGAATTCCACTGAAGAATTGCAAATGATCGAGTTCATTTCATGAAGGTTCAACAGGATATTTATCTCCTAATTTTTAAGATTCGGAATATTCTGTATCATCTGCATTGCGAATTTCCTGTCCTTGAAATTATACAGAAACATTTATAAGGAAAAGTTATAAATATTATCATTTAAAAAGTAATCAATGTTCTTAAGATACCTGATGAGTTCTCTGTATGTGTTAAACACATAAAAATTCTAATAATATGGGAACAAAGATAATATGTATTTCATGCCAGCTATTATTTTTTGGAGCGTCATAATGTTTATACATCACCCATTCATTTCTTGTTTCATTCAGTTTCCTAACGTTCAAATCTTGGCCAAGAAGTTAGCGCGGATGAACTTCGGGCACTCACAATTTAAAAAAATACACCCGCAGTACATATTTAAAATAATAAATAATAACAATAATTTTACCTATTCCGATTTAATAAATAATTTTCATGTACATTACTCCGGAGTGTACTTTTTAAATTGTGAGCGCGCGAAATTCATCTGCGCCAACTTCATGGTCAAGATTTGAACGTTAGGAAACTGAACGAAACAAGAAATGAACGGGGAGATGTATGAACATTAGGACGATACGTGTGTTCCCTCTTAAATATGTAGCTTGCCTATGAACCACCTTCAGCTATACTTTTCTTAAATGATAAATACTTTTCATTTATTCTTCTTTAAAGGTTTAGATTGACAAAAATCTTATTCTGTGTTCCTTGTTCTCCTCTTCTTTTATATTCTTGATATTTTTCTAACATTTCCTTTTGAAGTTCTTACTGTCTTTCTTGTCTTCCACACTTTACGATGTCATGTACCAATTTCATGTACTTTTGCCTTCGATCATCTTGTTCTTTCGTCATTCCTGTCTTTCTGTTTACGAGAATAATATTTATGGAAATATTCCAAAGTATACTGTAAAACAAACGTGAAATAAGTGTCTGTTTGTAATGAATAACTTGTATTTTGAGTTTTCGACAAATTATGAGAGTTAATTAGATGCTACTTCCGTTTTCTATAATTCAATAACAAAAATTAAAAAGCCACAAATCATTTTTTCATATAAATGTATACAATGTAGTATTTTATTTACTATCAACCAAAATTATGCATTTTGATTCATTCAATGTACTTTATAGCAGTTAAGTTCCATTTCTGTCACGAGAATTAAAAAATTCTCATTCTTGTCTACGTCTTGCTCGCCCTACACGTCTTTCTTGTCCTCATGTTGTAAAACACACGTAAAATAAGTGACTGGATGGAATAGATGGACCAGATATGACTGACAATTTTCAATATGACCAAAATATTGAATACATTCTTCAAAACTGTCAAATATTAGAATTCAGAGATTAACTACGTTTAATACTTGTCTTATTATTCTTCTTTTAGACATTTCTCTCAATAAATTCTCCATATTATTTCGAACAACTGGATGACTATTTAATTCGTAAAGGCACGAACTACCTACATATGTAAAAATATAAAAATAATAAATTATTAAAAAATATTTCAGAACTCATATTTCAATTTATTTATTTATTTGTATTTGTTGATTTGTTCATTCCTGAAGAAGGCAATAGTGTATATTGTCGAAACGTCGTAATTTAAATAAATATAAACAGAATTTAAACTAAAAAAGGTTGTATTATTCTTATAAAAATAATAGTTTGATGCAGTAAAAATTACATTACCTTTAGTTTTAATTCTGCTTCAAACTACAACTAAATCTGTTTCTGCCCAAATGAATGCAAAATTATTCATATCCCCTTGGCATTTTATGATTCTTCAGTCTGTTTCGTTCTTTAAAACAAATATGACATTTATATTGAAATAATTGCCCATTCTCAACATTTATATGAATGCAGTTTGCCATATTGTGGTTCTTCATTTTCTTCCAATTCAGTTCAAAGATGCTAAATCTGTTTATGTCCAAATGAAGCTAAAATTTCTTACATTCCTTTGCAAACTGCATGTAATTTTAAAGGAATGAATTACCAATGAATGCAATATTTTATAAGGATTTTTCAGTCTGTTTCGTGCTTCTAACCAAATATGTTGAATCTATTCCATGCGCAGGCGTACAATTTTTTGACTTTTGACACTTTCACTCGTTTACTTCATATATTCAATTGTTCATTTTTACATAATAATATGTATACATATTTAGCATTTAAAAGTACAACCACCGATATGTTAATAAACTCAGACATTTTGAAAAACCTAAAGGGTTTTCCAATAAGAGGTGTTATTTTGAATAGCCCGCTATTTCGGTAGATGTCGCTTTTGAAGCTGTCATTTTTTGACATTTGACAAGTAGAAACTACGCCATTAATAAAAATGGAACGATACACGCTTCAACAACGCATTGAAATTATTAAAATTCACTATAAAAATGGTGAAAATTTAGCAGAGACGGTTCGTAAAACTCGACAATTTTTGGGTCGTCGTGAAGCACCTTGTCGGACCGCAATACAGAAATTGGTGGAAAAATTCGAGCTGTTGGGACAAGTTAGTGATGTGAAGAATAAAACCCGTGCACGTCGCTCAAGAACAGCCGAGAATATTGCTGCTGTAGCCGAAAGTGTTGAAGAAAACCCAGGTTTGTCCATTCCTCGTCGTTCTTTGGAATTAGGCATTCCACAAACGTCATTACACCGTATTTTGCATAAAGATTTGGGTCTTAAGGCTTATAAAGTCCAGTTAACACAAGAACTCAAGCCGGCCGATCATCAACAACGTCGTGTCTTTGCTGATTGGGTCGTTGAAATGCATGAAAATGATCCGGAATTCCATCGAATCACAATTGGCCACCGAGATCTTGTGATTTAACACTTTGCGACTTCTTTCTTTGGGGCCACGTGAAAGAGAAGGTCTACGCCAACTGCCCAGCGTCGACTCAAGACCTCAAAGATGGAATTCGTGAGGCTATCGAGGACATAGGACAGCCACTTTGCGATTTAGTTTGGAAAATTTCATGAAAAGGATATTGTCCTGTCAGCGTGGTCGTGGTGGTCATTTGCCTGATGTTATTTTCCACTATTAACGGCATACCTTCCTCTTTAAAATAAACATCCGATCATTTATATTAAAAAATGGCATTTTTCTTTGAATATCAAAATAACACCTCTTATTGGAAAACCCTTTATTTACAAAATAATAAAATATATACATTAACAATAAACATGGCTTAAATTCATTTAATAAACCTACCTCGTTTAATTCATATTATTTACTTCAATTTTACAAATTATTTATACATATTTAGCATTTAAATTGACGACAACCGAACGACATTCATAATTTGTCATTAACATTGACATATCAAATGTGACAGATGGCAGCGCTTGTTATTTAGTTACTTATGACATATTTGGCAACACTTTCCTTGTGCATATAAACTGTCAAATATTATAAGTTTTAAATACAATGTTTTAAGGCTTTTTTACCTTTGTGAAATAACTGCCAATTCTCATCATTTATGATTTTGAATTTCGTTTCTTTCAAATACTATTCATTACACGGATATTTCTATTTAAAGGTTGAGAATGACATGTCAAATGTGACACATGACAGCGTTTTTCTTCTTAATTTTTTCCATGTAGACTTTGATCAATTGTTTCACTTTCCCAATTTTGAACGTTTAATATTTTTTACGCAAAAACTATGCATCCTACAGAAAAAACACATAAGTCTCGAGTCAAGAACTTTCTACCACTTGGTAAAACTTTTACGAAAATCGCTCTAACGGGTAAAGCTGTAGCCTTGTTCATATGTTCTGCGATCGTCGTGATTAAAGAAAATATATAACTATATTGAATCTAATCGTTTAGTATAAGGACTAGCGAAAACTCGGCTACGCCGAGCTTCCCCTAGGTGGATAGTGTTTTATGATTGTTTCCATGCAGTCCTAAATTATAATAGTTGCACGTTTTTAAAAAGTGCTACCGCCGTTGTTTTCAGCATTTTATGACTGTTTACACGCATTTCCACATTGGAAATGTGCATAAGCATACAAAGTACTAACGCCGCTGCCTCTCCTAAGATATCCACACGAATTAACATTCTTAAATTCAAACATTAGTTCCACTTTGGTGCTGCGATCTTATTTCCCATCGCCTATAGCAAAAACTCAAAATTAAATTGTATCATCTTCTTGAAATGTAAAAATTTATTCAGTACCCAAAAGTAACTAAGTCAGAGGCGCTAATAGGCATAATGTGCACATCGCCTATAGGGAATTTGAATTATGTTGGTGTAATGACAATTGTCGCATAACGTATTGACGGTTTTGTGTGTGATGAAAAGTCATAATTGTTTTATTGTGAACGGTTGTCATAATATTTTTTTTACAAAAGGGTTACATATTATCATATCAATGATTTAGAATATAAATTTCAAACTGCACACATATTATTCTATACATTTCTTGGCGTAGACATTTTCCTAATGTACAAATATGACCCTCGAAGTTATATTGCCCTGTACATTTCTCGCCTTGTATATTCGTGACTGTGTACAAATCTATACCTATTGCTGATAAGCAATGGCCGCGTTCAGAACTTCCCATTTCAACTCAGGCCACGCAGGCATTAGCAGTTCCGAAATTTCCCGAACACGACTAATGGACGAATCCGATTGATTCAGCAATTGTATTCGTGTTACATCGGCGCCCAACCTTGCGCATCACTGCTAGTGCTGTTTGGTAGGTTACCTCTACATACAGTCTGGCCTTGGGCCAAGATCGCCGCCATTTGCGGGCCAATGTCAAACATTCTGAATACTCATTTCCCTATTTATTTAAATAAATAAAAGTATTACATACACTTTAAATATAAATATATATAAAAGTATAAAAGTATATCTACATCTGTTATGCATTAAAATGAAACAGTCACGAAAATACATAATAATTTGCGCAACAACAACGAATATGACAGTGGCCCGCAAATGCTGGACAAAACGCGAGCCACGTATTGGCCATACCCTGAGTATACTTTGGATCAAGAAAGATGACTATTCATGGTCATTTATTCGAATAAAGAATACACAGCACTTTATATAGTAGTAGCTTAGCAACATTTCATGTTAGAAAGATTATTTGACGTATGTATGCTGTGTGACAGATATACGTAAATGGTAATATTACTTTCCAAGACATTACAAATAATAATGACGTATGTTGTACAGTTACAGATATCTAATTATCTACTGCACTGCCCTCTGTCCTAATAGTTACCCAGTGACGTTAACATTTAAATTAAATTATTATTCCATGGTTTTTGTCAAGTCTATGTTTTTGGGTTTTGCAAATACATAGGAGAAGAGCTTAAATCTTTGAGAAAGATGTTATTTTAAAAGAAACATAATTTTCATATAAATTACACTTATTTTTGTCAGTTAAATGTATCCATAAATATCTCATGTTGCACGTCTATGTATACGAAATGCAGTGAAGTTATCTGCTAGTAACCATACGGTTAATAAATGACCATGAATTGTCATCTTTCGTGAATCAAACTATACATAGGTACCCTAACACCTTGCCTAACACACATTCGTAAGTTTCTACGATATAGGCGATGGGAAATAAGTAATATGACATCTGGTAGTATTTTGCGGAACTATAATTTCTTGAATGTATAAACACAAGTGTTATCTATTATGTTTATAATATGTACGTTTTCATATTATGTAATATATCTTAATATTATATACTGAATGCAAAAAAAAAACAATTAGTAAATGTCAAATTATCCCGATAACATTAGTTCCACTTTAGCGCTGCGATCTTATTTCCCATAGAGTACCTATATACTCAGGCAAGGTATGGCCATGACGTGGCTCCCGTTTCGTCCGCCATTTGTGGGCCACTGTCATATTCGCTATTGTTGCGCAAATTATTATGTATTTTCGTGGCTATTTGTTTTATTTTAATGCAAAACGTATTTAAATATACTGATAATATTTATTTAAAGTGTAAGTAATACTTTTATTTATTTAAACAAATAGGGAAATGAGTACTCAGAATGTTTGACATTGGCCCGCTAATGGCAGCGATCTCGGCCCATGGCCCTACCTGTATATATAGATACCCTAATTTCCCATCGCCTATACTTAAGAGTAAAAAGTAATTTGCCGGCAAATTTAAAAATATTATAAATAATAGAAATTTCATCTTTGTTTATAACAGGGGTTTTTATTGAAAGTTTTGTGAATATAACTAATTTTATAAAATATTTAAAAATGTAAACATAAAGCTTGAAGTAAAGTATGGTTCAAAAAAACATTAATAATAATAACGTAAAAATACGTCTTACATAAATTATTGTAGATACAATATAATAAATAAAGAATAACATACATAAAACTATTTTATTTAATCCTCCTCTTCTTTTTTTGTTAGGAGCAGATTATAATGCTGACTTTTCAGATGTCGCAGGTTCAGTCCTAATAAGTAATAATAAAATATATTATTTAAAATTAACTAAAGTAATAATTATGTACCTTATTTTTCTGATAAAATTTAATGATTTTCCAGTCGCAGCACCGGCTACTTCTGTTGCCTTTTCCAAGGGAAACTTCCACGCATCGGCAGATTTCTGCTTGTCAAAGATGTCCACAACATTCAAATAATGTTTTTGGCTTCAGAATGAACGTTTTTATTCGACTTACTACTGCTGCACAGGAATTTTTAGAATAACTGCAAACAAAAAAATAAGAGAAATTAAATTCTTAACACTTTACGAAATGGTTAAACCATTTCCAAAATATTGTCACAATAATAACTCACCTTATATCCAAAATACGTTGTAAAATCATAAAAACCGTACAAAAACAAATCACCTAACCTTACAACTGAACTTGTGGATTTTACGTTAGATTTGGCGGGAAATTATAAAAATTGACACAAATGTATTGTAAATTATTTAATTAAGGACAGTTTTAATCAATAAATTGAACAAATATTTATTTTTGTATTATAAGAGGTTTTAATTTTTACATAAAATTACATATTAATAGTAGGCACTGGAATAATACGTATAAGCACATCTAATAAATAATATTTTATTACTTTAAAAAAGCATAGTAAAATGACATCATATAATTAATGTCGTCTAAAATAAGATATATTTCAAAAAATATTCACAATACAAAGTCTTCATAATGTTTAATTGGCTTTATTGTTAAATATATTAATTTATTGACCTTTCAAGATGTCGGTAGTTGTCCGGTCAGCCATGGCCAATTTCATTCAATTGCACTATGCTTATTAAGACCGTCTCAAATCGTTGTTTACCTATATATAATTTTATCGTGAGCTTTTTACAGATTTGGCACAGATAGTAGTGACATCTGGTTATTTTTATTTCAATTAGAAGGATATTGTCGGTGTCCATGATCCTTTTTGGTCTTTGTCAGTTTAATAAAAGTAAATACAGTACTTAATTATTCAAATTAATATTTATTTACGACAGATAATTTCCCAGAATGGTACAATGTTACGCCGTGCGTGGCGCCACTTAACGTACTAAATCTGTAAATTTCGTTAGTGTAATTTTAGTTATATTTCAGCCGGCCATAATAACCGTAGCAGCGTAGCATAATTGCATGAGCCAGCTGCATAAATTTCATAAGAATATAGTAAAAATAGTTAAGGTTTAAGGTTATAATTCTCTCTGCAATTTGTTTCCACTGAAAACTCAAAAAGGATACTTTGCTGCCAGCAGTCTTTGAACGACTTTCAGCTACACTGTTCTTAAATGATAATAAATCCTTTTCATTTCTTCCAATTCAAAAAATATTTCCATTTTAAGGTTTAGGTTTTTCTTGTTATCGTCTTTTACCATATTCTTATTATTCTTCTAATATTTCTTCATCGCCGAATTATTTCTTGAAGTTCATACTGTCTTTCTTGTCATTGATTAATTTCTTGCCCTCTTGTTTTTGTTCATCACGTTCTCTCATCATTTCTGTCTTTCTATTTACGGAATCATTCCAAAGTTTACTATAAAACAGACGTGAAATAAGTGTCTGTTTGTAATAAATATCTTGTATTTTGAATTTTCGACAAATTATGAGAGTTAATTAGTTGGTACATACTTTTGTCCTGTGTATTTTAGTAAAGAAGAATAAAAAGCCACAAAACATTTTTTTCATATAAATGTAGATATAATATTTGATTTGGTTCCTTTCTTGTTTATTATATAGCTATTTTCCTATAAGTTCACACACAATTTATACATATTGACCATTGGAAAACATTTCTCATAACCTGAAAATTAATGAAAAATTACAAAAATATATAACATATTATATACATTCTTTTTGCATACTTACAAGTAATGTAATCTGTTTTATCATGACTGTAATACATTTAAATGATAATATATCCTTCTAATATATTCTTAATTAAAATATATTTTCATTGAAAGGATGAAATGTCAAATGTGTCGTGACCTTGGTTTCTTATTAAGTTAATTATGGCACATTTGGTAACACTGTCTAAATACATATGAAATGTCAAAAATTATAATTCTTAAATACAATGTATTACACCATTTTTACCTGTGTCGCACTTGTAAAGGTTCCAACTCATGTTTCACAATATTTATTATAAACTTTGCTGTTTCTTCAGCAATCTGGGTTTAAATTCACTTGCAGACAACAAAATAAACGGATTAGCCTTTCTAACCTAACTTCTTACGAAAATTGAATTATTTTGTCAATTTCACATCTAAAATATATGCAAAAATGTACAAATATCTCAGACACGGTTAAAAATACAGCTGTTTGGACTTAAGGTACATACACTGTTAACTATATTTTACTAACTATAATGGAAATAATAACAATAACCTGAAAAGTATATGTATATTTACAAAAATATTTAATGTTTTGAATACTTACTAATGTAATTTACTTCCTCATGTTTGTAGTTCAATAAAATGATAACAAATCCTTCTTATATCTTTTTTATTTCAAAAATATTTCTATCTAAAGATTCAAATAGACATGTCAAATGTGTCGTGACGTTGGTCAAGTTTGGTTTCTTATTTATTTAATTATAGCACATTTGGTAACACTGTCTAAATACATATGAAATGTCAAAAATTACAATTCTTAAATACAATGTATTAGACCTTTTTTACCTGTGTGACATAATTTCGCATTCTCATAATTAATAATTTTGAATTTAGTTTCTTCCAAATACTCTTCATTACGCAAATATTCGTATTTAAAGTTTTAATTTGACATGTCAAAACAGCGATGTTCGTTGTAAATTTTCAAGGAGGACTTTGATCCATTGTTTTATTTTCCAGAATTTGCACATTTAATAATTTTTTATTAAAAAACTATGTATTTTACAGAAAAATGGTCCAAATTAGGAAATCAAGTTGCGAATGTATCTACAATCTGGTACAAATTTCATTAAAATCGGTCGTACCGTTTAGGCAGTGTAGACTGACAAAATTTTGCCGATCGTCGTGATTAAAATATATATATATAGATAGTGAATCTAACCCTTTAGTATAAGGATACTTACATTACAGGCGATTGGAACTCCCGAACGTAGGATTTTAACATGTAAAATTATACTTTCGTCATTTCTTGCTTCCCTAATTATTTTAATTAAAAAAGTTTCAAATAAAAGTTTTAGAACATATAAATCAACAAGCAAAATTCATTTTGCATGATTTGTAACGTCAGAAATTAACGATATCCATGGAATTTAAAAAAAAGTTAGGTTAATTTATTTTTATTATTATTTGCAGAATTGGCAACCGTGATGATAAGCGATAGTGATTAATTTTTGACTGTCCAAAAAAATTATCTCGATACACCAATAATAAGACACTTAAAATTACAGAAAAGTGTGGTTACTAGTAAACTAGTGTGCCGCAACTAAAAATATTTAGTGAGTTCAATGTAAAACTAACACAAAGCGAAAGTTAAGTTACAAACTCTAAGTACTCAGAACGTGCTGAGCGTGACAAGCGCGCACGCGCCCGCCTCTACGCGCAGTTTGGATTCAAATCAATCAAGTGTTGACAATCGTGGTAAAAATTAAAATACAAACCATGTCAGAAACAAGTAGCGGAACCAACTTAATTACTAACACCGTGACTAACGTGACAACACTACCTAATACGTCATATTACACCCAATCTACAATGAGGATAACCCGAACAACACCGATAAGCAGTAACATGACTACACAACAAATACTCAACAATTTACGACTAGGATCAATATCCCCAATAAATCTAGGACAGATTACACCAATACCTTTGTCACTAGAAATCGACAACATCCAAAAATTGACAGACACTAACAGCCTACCATGGCAAAAAGACACTAAAAGGAAGTCAGCAAAAAGTACAAGAGAACCAGACGCAGGCTCCACTCAATAAACTACAAACAAAAAAAGCAACATCATATTCTCATAAATAAATCAGATTTACTGTACTAAACGATGAACCCTCCGGGTCCGTGACACAAACTAATAAAAATCCTAAACCCCCACCAATATTCGTACAAGAAATAATAGACTTCCGTTTAATGTTAGAATCTTTAAAAACATTATTGCAAACAACAGTTCTTATGCAAAACCCACGAAAACAACGGCATCAAAATACATACTACAGAGTAGTCATAAAAAATATTCACCGCTCCATTCCGACAAACGACATAAAAGAACCATCCAGACATTGAACTTGAAAAATTCGAAAAAAAACATCTTCAAGCCACAAATATCAAAATACAGGACTCTCATGACTCACTTATCATCTCGGCAGTGTACTGCCCATCAAGACTCAACTTAAAGAAAAAAGATTTTGAAGAATAATTTAATACACTGGGGAATAGATTTGTTACCAGGGGAGACTACAACTCAAAACTTTCCCACTGGGGCTCGACAACAACAAATCCTAAAGGAACCGAATTACGAAAAGAAATACTTGCTAAAGGATATGATCATTTAAGTACGGGAAATCCTACGTACTGGCCTACATACACCAATAAACGGCCAGATCTGCTAGACTTCTTTATCGTTAAAGACATTTCACAAAATTACAATAACATCGAATCTTGTTATGACCTAACATCAGATCATTCACCAGTCATCCTAACTGTGAGCACAACGCTAATAACTAAAGAGAAAAAAAAACCTACTCTGTATAACAAGAACACCAATTGGAATAAATACCAAAGACATTTAAACGAAAGCATAAGTCTCCAAATTCCACTTAAAACAGAGAATGACATAGAAGAAGCAGCTGAATATTTAACAACGTGCATACAAAGAGCTTCGTGGTATTCAACTCCAGAAATTATAAATAAGAACAAACAAATCACTAACCTACCCAAATATCTCCGTAATAAAATCGCCGAAAAAAGAAAAAATAAGACGCAGATGGCAGCAAACACGACATCCTGAAGATAAAAATAAATTGAATCACATTTCAAAATAAATAAAAAAAATTATACAAAAAATCAAGAACGACTCTTTTAACGAGTATGTCAGCAGTCTGTCCGCACATCCCAAAAAATCTGATGTGGCCAGCACATAACCTCTCGCCGTATATTTTACCTGGCTGTATGCATAAAGCAAAGAATATTTTTATAAATACAAATAATATATTCATATAAATCTATGACGTATAAACTTCTTTATTATTCAATAATAGCATGTCTCAACATGAAGATATTTTACCATAAATTATGTTACAATAAATTACAAAGTAGAGTTTACCATATATAAATATTAGGCTGGTAACAGCAATTTTCAATTCGAACAACGTTGTTTACTTTCTCTTCATATTCTTCTAGTAAAAACATTAATTTTGGGCGGTCTAAAATGTATATATCTGGATTGTGCATCTATTCTTATATATCTTCTTTTACATTTTATTTTTTCAAACTTGTTATATCTAAATAACACTAATTCCTTTTAATAAAGTGACGGATAGATTGCACTCCGATTATTCTTATATCGATGTGTAATTTTGTCAATATTTACAACTTACTTGAGAAGAATTTGATAGCTTTTTCGCAATTCAAAGTTACTCTAGTCTACAGTACTGGTGTACATTGTCCCATAATGTTTGAAACAAATTTAAGTCCTTCAACCTAGACTTGTCATCTCTATAATAGTCACAGATCAAGAATTAAGGGATTCTCCAAATACATTTTTCTTTCATTACTCATTATTTCTGACACTGACATTTATCTGTCAGTTACAAATAATTTAAATTTGCAACTATTTTTCATGGCATCCTTTCGGTTGTAAAATTAATTACAACATTATTTTATATATTATATTCCTTTTATCTCTAAATCTATAAAATATGTATAAAAATATTTAAATGTATCAGAAAGAGAATTTATTTTTCTTTAATATTATCAAGAAAAATTTTCAAAAAATAATATTTAGAAGATTTTTTTTCAAGAATCTTCTACTTCCGGTTGTCCAATTGTTACCAAAACCTTTTCAGATCTTCCCATGAATGTCCGATTGGGAAATACGTTGTTAAACAAATTTTAAGTCTTATAGTTTTTGAGTAACCGTCCTTCCAACATCCCACACACACACACACACACACACACAGACATCATCGTAAAAATGTTAAAATCGGATTGTAGGCACCTTAAAACGTGCTTATTCAATAAAATCTGGATATGCGATTTTTAGCATGAATCCAATACCTCTCTTAGCGAGAGGTAAAAAGAATACTCTCTATGGAAAGCACCAAAAACACTGAAAACACGGACAGTACATATCTCACCAATCAAAAAAGAAGACGGAACCTGGGCCAAAGGAGGCAAAGAAAAAACAGAAGTCCTAGCAAAACATTTATCAAATGTATTCGTTCCTCATGAATCTACATTAACACCTGACGAAGTAAACCACCTAGAGGAATACCTAACATCTCCCGCACAATTTTCCCCACCGATTAGATTCTTCTCTCCTAATGAAGTGAAAAACGAAATAAAATACCTCAATAACAAAAAATGCCCCGGATATGACCTGATCACCGTAAAAGTCTTAAAAGAACTACTCAAAAAAGCTATAGTGTTATTGACTCAAATATACAACGCAATAATAAGAATATTATACTTCCCAGTGCAATGGAAGTTCGCACATATAATTGTTATCCAAAAACCTGGCAAACCAGCCCATGAAGCTTCATCATACAGACCGATATCCCTGCTACCACAATTATCGAAACTGTTTGAAAAACTGCTGTTGACAAGGCTCAAAGACATAATAGACAACGAAAATCTAATTCCCTCTCACCAATTCGGATTTAAAGAGAAACATTCAACCATACAACAAGTACACAGGATAACAGATGAGATAGACAACTGTCTACAGTGCCGCAAAATATGTGCTGCAGTTTTCGTCGACATAAGCTAAGCATTTGACAGAGTCTGGCATACTGGCTTACTATATAAAATTTTAAAAAATCCTACCACACCAGTACTTTTTCCTGATTAAATCCTATCTAGAAGATTGGTATTTTCAAGTAAACTACGAAGGAAATAATTCCCAGCTATCAAAATTAGAGCTGGAGTACCCCAAGGTAGCATACTTGGACCAGTACTCTACCAGCTCTACACAGCCGACCTACCCCACACCCTCATACAAAACGTTACAATAGCAACTTATGCTGATGACACGGCAATTATTGCGAAACATGAGGACCCCACCGAAGCATCTAAGAAGTATCACTCGTTGAAACCCTAAACTGGGCCAGAAAATGGAAAATAAGAATTAATGAAAGCAAATCTACGTAAGTCGTTTTCACAAACAAAAAAATAACACGCCCAAAAATTCAAATAAATACCAGACAACTGGACACAAAGGACGAGGTAAATATCTGGGAATGACTCTCGATAAAGGACTAGTATGGAACAAACACCTAAATACCAAAAGAAAACAACTAGACATGACAGTAAGGAAAATGTACTGGCTGCTAGGTCGCAAGTCGCAACTATCTATAGAAAATAAACTGTTGATCTACAAAGCCATAATTATTCCAATTTGGAATTATGGAATACAATTATGGGGATGCGCCAAGAAGTCCAATATAAACATCCAACGATTTCAAAACAAGACCTTACGTATGATCTTAAACGCCCCCTGGTATGTGAACAATCATACAATACACAAGGATCTGAAAATAAAATACGTTCACGAACAAATAAAAATATACGCCTCCAAATACGAAGATAAGTTGTACGACCATCCAAATGAACTCGCACGGAACCTCGTAAACAATGAGGGCGACCCCAGACGCCAAAAAGAACAAAATCCTTACACCTAAAATACCAACAAAATGTCATATTTTTTTGCATTTTAAAAGAGGAAATTCTACTGGGAATTAACCTCACACATGTTATGTATTACATTATTACATCAAATTTGCTGGTTGGACTCTATCAGGCCAGTTGTAAATGTACTAAATATATGAATAAAAAAAAGAAAAAATATTTGCAATTTGTGGTTAAGTAAACAATTACCTATTTATTAAGTTAAATAGATGATTTTTCACTTACACAGAAATTACAAGTAATAATAAAAATAAATTAACATAGCTTGACAAATAATAGTATATTATGTTATTAGGAGTAGAAAACAGTCTTTTTGCGTTGAAACCAGCTATTGCGGCTGAGGCGCTAGCCGAGGCCGGGCAAGCTGGGTAAAACACAAAAATGGCGTTCTTCTCCGAATAACATATACTATTTTTTCTTCAAGTGTTTCAAAGAAAACTGGGGATTATATATATATATATATTCGAATTGTTTTTGTAGTTTGAAATTTCAGCCAAAGTTGGCTGTGTACATTACAAAACACAAACGATACAATTGTCAAGTAACAATTTTTAATATAGTCTGTTTTGCTGTGACGAATGCTGCTGCCAGCGGTGAACTAAGAAACTAACATTTTTTTACTAGTACAATAATGAACAACATTGTTGTACTAGTAACAAAATGAATTTTCTTCTATAAAGAGTGTACAGTAGCATATTATGAATATTATAATACACTTGAGGAAAATAGTATATTATGTTATTAGGAGTAGAAAGCGGTCTTTTTGTGTTGAACCCAGCTATTGCGGCCGAGGCGCCAGCCGAGGCCAGGCAAGTTGGGTAAAACACAAAAACGGCGTTCTGCTCCGAATAACATATACTATTTTTTCTTCAATTGTTTCAAATAAAACTGGGGATTTTTATTTTATATTTTTCTAGAATTGTTTTAATTATAGCGTTTGCAATTTCAGCTGTGTACACTACAAAACACAAACGATACAACTGTCAAATAACAATTTTTCAATATGGTCTGTGTTGTTGTGACGACTCCTGCCGCCAGCGGTGAACTAAGAAGCTAACATTTTTTTACTAGTACAATAAAGAACAACATTGTTGTACTAGTAATAAAATGAATATCTTCTATAGTGTGTATATAGTAGCATAATATGAATATTATTGTACACTTGAAGAAAAAAATATTATTTTACATGTAAAGTCTTATTATGGCTAATTCCAGTCACCAACCTATATGATTTATATTATGTAAATTTTATGTATGTAAAATTGTATTTGCTTCTCTATTTTTTTACTTTATTTTGTACTTGTATGTTATAATTTAGTGTAATATTTTTTCTTTTGTTTCATAATTATCTACCCTGTGTAAATTAATGAAATAAAAAAATTAGATTTTTTTTTGTCATTTATTTAATATTTCACATTTCTTAATACTACATCGAGTATAAGTATAGTAGATATATGCTAAAATGATTTACTGTGATGAGAAATTCATTATACGATTCGCCCTTGTACTTACTTGTACACAGTTCACTGCACTGATATAGACGAAATGATTAAAAACACTTTTACACCTTACCTTACCAGACGCGACTACGTTAACGTTACCCATGTCGGGGATTTTTCATAAATTTGTTTTATTATTATAATTTGTGATATATTTCGTATTAAACAGTGTACTATTTTTTTTTTGTTTTTTACTAATGTAAGATGAATGATTTTTTTTAAAATAAAGTAATTAAAAAATTATTAAAATGTCAATTACAATTCTAAAGTAATCTGTGATTTAATTACTTTTCTCTAGAAGTAATTTTTAAAAGTAATTTCAATATATTTTGATAAAAGTAATTGTAATTGTGCTCAATCCTTTTAAAAGTAATTTTCCAGCTCTGTATAGGAGGGTAACTTATGTAGTGCAACGGTGCAAACGGGCATAATGCCCATATTTACAGCCTTTGTCGAATAAAGTTACTTTTATAATGTAATTTTATTAACATCATGTCATGATATTTGTGTACCATGGGCGTGAAATATATGTTTAGTACACGAGCGGGTAAGTTTTTGACTTTACTAGCAGAGTCAAAAAATCACTGGAGAGCACCAAACATATTTCGGTGTACACAATATTTTTTCTAAAACTAAATTTAATAATTACAAAACAGGTACAACTAATTAAAAAAAGATAACCTCTGTTGACGTCGTGTCAATGTCAGAGATAATAGTTGAATTTTCATATAAATTTTGGCACATTTAATATTGAAATTTTACACAAGTTTAATATAAAATTCGTTAAATTATACACATATATTAATATTAAAAACATTTTCACAATTTAAAATACAAGAATTTACTCGTTTTATGTCTAATTTTAGAAGTGCAAGTGAGAGAGTGCGCGCAGTAACGTGCATAATGCATAGTGCACAAAATAATGGGCACAATGTAGGAAATAATATGCACTGTTTGTAAAACACACGGTGTTATGCATACGTAATTATTGAAATAATGATATATTTCGCACACTGATATCAATTCACAAACATCTACTTTTTTGAAAGTTGTAGAAAATAGTTATTTTGTTTTTAAATTATACATTATTTGAATATAATTATTTATATGGATCGCGTTTTGCGATGGACTTATTTTTACAGAAAAAAATTCTCGAACTCTTAACTCAATTGTCTGAACGAAGTATTTTCCGTCAATCATTGAATAATATCTATTAAAAGTTCTTAAAATAAATATGTTCCGATTTACATTGCAGACAAACATTTCTAACTTCAATTTGAAGAAATTCGTAATTTAGTGACGTGGAGTAATCAAACAGGGATCGCTCGAAGGATAATCGTTTGCTCGGGTTAAGTTAGCCTCTGTCCTTGCCGTTCACGTGAACCATCACGTGATACAAATCTTGTTTGACATGTATGAACCCGCGAACCCTATAACCCCTCAAGACATATGCCTCTGATCAATACCTGGCGCTTGGAACGTTTCTTACGTTAGACGAGATATCTTTCCACGTAATGGCAAGAAGTTAAAGGAGAAAAGCGAACACCTACGCGTACGGCAGTAGAACTTATTTTGTTCATAACAGACGATGTAATGTAATGGCACCCCTCAACGTATCACTCCTTCGCTGGAAATGTTTATATTACAAGAATATGTACTTTCTTTGTTAGTTTTGTATTTAACGTGCATTAGTTGAACAAATAATAACGTTGCGTGACAAATAGGGATGGCAGCGTATAAAATAAAATGTATAAAAAGTATGTTACGTATATATAATACTCTGTGATACGTGAGAGTATAAAACTATATGTATTATACATTATATACAATAAATGTATTATACAAACATGACATACATTTTATACAATACATGTATTATATACAGGGTGTTCCACAATTCGACCGACAAACTTATACCATATATTTCGGGGATCATTATGATCAAAAAATGTTATATGGCCTATATGTGAATTCCTCTTTGTATCGGAGATATCGAAGGAATTAAAAAAAAATTGAGTTAGCCTTGACGAATTAACGTATGTTTGACAAATAACAGTTTTTATTGACGTGTTTACTATCGTAGTTAATGCTGTATGATTTTTGTACTCTCTTATTAATTTAAGCCATTATGCCGCATTTTACTAATGCATAATATGCCGATATGGTTTTAGTGTATGATTTTTGCAATGGAAGTGGACGTGCTGTAGCTGCGGAGTACCTCAGGCGATACCCAGATCGCATTGTTCCTTACAGACACTTACCTTCACTTTTTGGAAGAAGAATTGCCGAATTACATGGAAGATATTTCTCTGGAAGATCGTCGTGGCATGTGATTCCAGCAAGATGAGGCACCATCACATTTTGGGAGACAAGTGACGGTGTTTCTGAATAAAATTTTTCTGGAAAGATGGATAGGACGAGCTAGTCCGTTACATTGGCCAGCTCGGTCACCTGACTTGTTACCTTTAGATTTTTTTCTGTGTTCTCAAATCTCGTGTGTATAGTTATGGTAAACACGTGAAGAGTTGACTGACCGTATAGTTGAAGCTACTAATTCCCTAAAGAATGAATTGGCAGTAATTAACTGGCAACATTCTATGACTCGAAGGATAAATGTATATTTAGAAAATGGCGGTTCTCATTTTGAACAGTTGCTGTAATTTTGTGTTAATTAGCTATCCATTGATGAATAAATTTTCTTTTACCATTTTTTTTTTAATTTCTTCGGTATTTCCGAAAGAAAGAGGAATTTACCTATAGGTCATATAACATTTTTTGATTGTAATGATCCCCGGAATATATGGTATAAGTTTGTCGGTCGAGTCGCGGAACACCCTGTATACATATGATACAGTACATAAATTAAATATATGTGTTTGAAATATTATAATAATAATCAATGCCAAATATTTTTATACTATTTAAAAGTTGTAATACGTTTTATACAGTATGAAATGGACAATACATATGTATTATACGGACATAACATATATGTCTGTGGCGGTAATTGCCTAGGGAATTCCCCCACTTCTGAGTCAAGCGTCTTATTTTTGAAGACGGGACTTCCCCGAAGCCGTCTGCGAGCGAAACAAAACGAACAGGTCAAATGCAAAGAGTGCAATACAGTTCATGCAGTGATTGGGAGAAGTTGAATGAACTCAGTGAAGTGTTTGGGTTGGATCGCTAATTCTTGTACTCTCAATATTTTGTTATTTTAAACATTTACCTATACTCATATTGTTATTCGTGTTATTCGTATTATTTGTTATTGTTATATTTACTCGTTATATATCGTGTTTGTGTGTTTGTTTAAAGTAAATGTGTGCAATAGTATTAAATTAGTGTTTAATTGAAAGAACATTGGTAATTAAAATAAAATTAACAATTTTTTCTTCTCAAAATGAATCCCGGTCCAAATCTCCGGCATCAACAGCCGGCGCTTCATCGTCTTCCAGCCGCGTAGAAAAACTATTAGAAAAAAATATGATGTGGCCAGCACATTACCTTCTATCAATTCTGTGTATTATATACAAATTCCATACATAATTTTTCTTGTAGAATATCCTATGTTTCCAGTAAAATTATTTCATAAACAAACTATGCACAAAATTGCACTTGACACTGACATCTTATTCTTCTTTAGCTTTTCCTATTCGTTAGGGGTCACTCAGTTTTATTTTCTTCTTCCCCTCATATCAGTTTTGCGTGTCGTCCTCATTTATTTCATTTTCTCAAGTCTTCCGCAATATAGTCCTGCCATCTTATCTTTGGTCTTCCTCTGTTTCGTCCATCTTCTATTACTAAGCCATTCATTCTTCCAATCTATTCTTCATCTCTCCTCATGATATGTTCAAACCAATGTAATTGTCTCTCGTATCTTTCTAGAAACTTCTATTACTCGAGCCATTTCCCTTATTCTTTCATTCCTTATCCTATCTTTCGGTGTTTTCCCCAACATCAACCTCAAGATCCTCACTTTGCCACATTCATTTTCTTTTCATTGATACTGATTGAGGGTACTTCCGGTTAGAGTTTCACGGCTTGACTTGATATTCAAGTTACTTGACTTGACTTGACGTGAAATCAAGCCAAGCTCAAGTCAAGTAATAGTAGCCGAAAGTCAAGTCAAGTAGTTATAATAACAAGTACTTGAAAAATCAAGTAGTTATTTTTTATATTACCAGACTACATTTCATTTTCATATAGATCCTTATGTTTTATAACAATATCAATAATATACCTTGAAATATAGACTTTTATTCATAAAAATAAATCATACATTCAAATTTAAAAATTAAAAAAAATGATTTATGAGTATACTATATGAATTAACAAACTATTTATAGTATATTGTATTATGATGGCCCTTAAAAGGGGGCAAGTCAAATTTTAACGGGGCCGCCCCCTAAAGTGGTTCCAAATAATAATAAAAAATTATACTGGAAATGATTCTGCTTAATTTTAATATTTGACTCTGCCTAAATGCATTTGATTTTTTTTAACTTTATTTTTCTCCGAGATATTAAGAGGTCTAAAAAATCCATTCATTATTGGAATATATACTAGAATGACCCAAGAATATGTGGACAATATCTGAATTCCCAATTATTATTCTTAATTCGAATGGAGTATAGCTTTTTGGGCTTTTGTGCCATCGTTTAACCATCTACAGTTAACTTAATAAAAATGATTACGACTTCAAATTTTGTCGACATATTCTTAGGTCATTCTAGTATATATTCCAATACTGAGTAAATTCTTTAAAGCACTGCACAGATTTTAACTTGCAGTAGTGAATCAGCACAGCATATGGCGCGCCACGCCGTACCACGATTCTACTGATTCGCACGTTTTCGTACATAATCGGTTCGTTATCAAGTAGCTTGAATTTGCTTGATCAAGTCAAGTAGTAATGATAGAAAATCAAGTCGTCAAGTAATGAATTTTTGAAAAGCTTGATTTTCAAGTCAAGTAATTTACAAAAACATCAAGCTACTTGACTTGATGAAACCCTACTTCCGGTTGACCAATTATAATCAAAATTTAATAAAGTCTGCATATGGATGTACGTAAAAATGATAACTTTTGCAATTCTAATTTTGGAGAAATCGCGGCTGAAATTATAGTCGAACACACACGTGCACGTACACAGACACACACATATACAGACATCATCGTAAAAATAGTAAAATCGTGTTGTAGAGACCCTAAAACGTGCTTATTCATTGAAAATTCACCACCGAAGTTTTTGTCCAATGACAATACCTTCCTTACCAATAGGTGACTGAAGGTAAAAATGCTTGAGCGTCAACTGGTACCAAAACCATTAAAATCAAGTTGGGGAAACCGTGTACCACGGCCGGCTCAAGTGCAATTTCCGCACTTCAGCCCTGCTTCATAGCTTGCTGATCCACAGGGATGGTGTACATTGGCCGACGAATTTGTTAAAATTAATAAATTAAGTGGAATTTCGCTAATAACAAGCTTATCAAATTCATTAATGGGTGAAGTCGCTGATTGGCTTATTAAATGTCGACCACTAGGTAAAATATAAGAGGAAATTTGTGTTTAATTTTTGCCTGTGCTTACCAAACCCGCAGATTTAATGGAAATGTTTGAAGAAACTGTCAACGAACGTCAAAATAGCCTTCATGGAAGTACATGAAGACTTACATGTTATTCGTTTAGCCTTACATTTAATTAAAACACGTGACAGTGACGAAGTACTGGCTACCTTGTTTGCTTGTATATATACAGGCTATTCAATTTAGGTGTTTCACTATTGCTATCTCGAGAACCGTAAGAGATACGAAGTCGGTTAAATTAGCAAACAATTTCTATATTGTAAGACTATTAAAATGTGCATTACAAAAATTATTTTCAACCAGTGGTTTTCAAAATACAGAATTCAACTTTTTGATTTTAAATGAGTACCTACTTTTCAATAATATTCAATTGTTTTGTCATGGCATGAAAATAATTTTTCTTTTGTATTTTTCTCGTTTTTTTCGTTATGTAAGAGTATAAACATTTTATATCGATGTTTTCAGAAAAAAATTCTGAATTGAATAGGTGAATAAAAAATGTAGGTTCTCATTTAAAATTAAAAAGTTGAATTCTGTATTTTGAGAACCACTGGTTGAAAATAATTTTTGTAATGTTCATTTTAATAGTCATAATATAGAAATTGTTTGCTAATTTAACCGACTTCGTATCTCTTATGGTTCTCGAGATAGCAATAGTGAAACACTTAAATTGAACAGCCTGTATATATATATATATATATATATATATATATATAAATTATATACTACAGTCAGCTTATCAGAGTGTTAAACTTGTCATACTTCTAGGAATAATCCTTATCACTTAGCGGTTGAACCCAGATAGTATATAAGCCTAGACTTAGGATAACTCATGATGATTCTTTGTTAAGACTGGCATGCTGCCTGTCGAATCTCTGTAAATAAGTTCTCTACGAATAAAAGTTATAAATCTTTTTAAAAAAATATTATTTATTCTAAATAATATAATTGGCGCAGTCGGTAGGATGCCAAAAGGTCTCTAACGTGAAAATCAAAAATTTTCATACGTTTTAGTCAAGAGTATTTTATTTCTCGTAAAACGGCATCCAAACAACTTACGGCTTCAACATTAGCCCATCAGAGGTCTATTAATACGACCCAACTATAACGGACTACGATTCACAAATCTACAAGTCCACACCAGGCTGAACGAAGAGAAGTCTTGCTGTTCGAATCCACGATCACGACTCTCATCACCTGGAGAAGTAATACATCGCTGACAACAGGAAAGCTGTACCAGGAAACCCTACTTCAAGAGAACGACAATCAAGAGAAACAAGAAGATTCCGTCGCTATGAACGTCATCTTAACATTACTATTGTTGTAAGTACTTTTAAGTCCAACACTAGGTTAAATATACAAAATTACTGTCCAGTCAAATCGGAACTATACGATAAAATAAATTACTGTATGTCTTCTACAGAACAATCTGACGAAGAATATACAGTTATCGAAAGTGATAATATAATAATAGAACAAATAAGTAACGCACTACAAAACCTATCACTAAATATAAACATGACCACTATTACACTAAACGATATTAAAATACTTTGCGATCCCATTCCCACATACAATGGAGATGTAAAAACTTTACACGCGTACATCAAAGAATGTGAAGACGTGAAAACGACATTAGAAACAACATACACATTAACTAATATACAGAAGAACTTTGCTTTCCGTATTTTTAAAGCAAAAATCCAAGGAAATGCACAATCAATAATTTCAGAAAATAATTTTGAAAATTGGGATGAATTAAAAACGTTCCTCACGAGCAACTTTGAAGATAGACTTAAACCAGAAACATTATTTTACAAAATTATCACTCTTAAAGCACAGAATAATATCTATAAATTTTTAAAAGATATACAACAGTTATTCTGTGCCTACAAAGGAAAAATAGAAACTCAAGAGAAAGATAAAGGAAAAACCAAATTTCTAATAAAACAATCAAAAAATTATCATACATCATTTTATTGATTCTTTACCTTACCACAATAAAGGAGCATTTATAAACGCAAACCCTGAAACTTTAGATGATTGTGAATCACTTATAAACAATGAATTTAACTTTTTATTACATCAATCACCCATGAAACAAACTGTAAATTCAAAACCAAGTTTCAAATTTGAACTCCCACCTAAGAAATTTCCAGGTCAACAATTTCCTAGCAAACCTATAAATATAAAACCCAACAATCCTCAACAACCACCACAACCGTACAATGCTGGTAGAAATATGATAGCCAGACAAAACTTACAAAACTTTCAAAACACAAATAGGACATTTAAACCTACACCTATGTCTACACAAACTAGACAAACCCTCACACAACCTATGTCAATACAGACTAGACAAAATTATAACAACGAAATAGAGGAAGAAAATTATTCCGAAACAGAGTCAATCATACATGAAGAAAATGATGAAGAAAGTGAAAATTTTCTAGAACCACACGACATAGATTCAAACACGTAATGACATCAGACACAGGAAACATTCCCACTATCACACATAAATCATTTGACATTCTAATAGACACAGGTTCAGATATAAATTTTATTAATAATAAACTAGCCAAAGAATTAAAAACTAAAATTACTCATAAACCTATGACTTTTAAAACAGCAAAAGGAAAAGTTACAATAAATAATGCAACAAAATTAAAATTAGGAGACCACACATTTGAATTTTTTGTTCATGACTTTCACAGGACATGCAACGTACTCTTTGGTATTAATATTTTAAAAACGCTAGATGTAAAAATAGATTTCAAGAACGAAAATCTACACATGTTAAATAAAACATACAAATTCAATAATAAAATCGAAGAAAAACGAAATATGTTACAAATCAGAGACGACCATATGGAATACAGTGTTAAAAATCAATTAAAAATTCTTTTAAACCAAAATTTAGATCTTTTTCCAAAAGAAAGCGAAAAACTCTCCCATACAAATATATTGAAACACAAAATTGAATTGACCGACAATATACCAATACACACAAAAAATTACAAATTACCTCAAATCTATGAAACCGACATTGAAGAACATATACGTAAAATGTTACAAGAAAATGTAATTCAAAAATCATTTTCCCCTTATAACTCTCCAATATGGATAGTCCCCAAGAAAATGGACGCTTCAGGAAAACGAAAGACTAGACTAGTTATAGATTTTAGAAAACTTAATTCAAAAACAAAAGAAGACAAATTTCCTATACCCAATATAGACACGTTACTCGACAAAATTGGTAAACCCAAATACTTCACTACTTTAGACTTGCATAGTGGATTTCATCAAATCCAAATGGAGGAAAAAGATATAGAAAAAACAGCTTTTTCAACAACTTCTGGACATTACGAATATGTACGAATGCCTTTCGGACTAGTGAATGCACCTGCTACATTTCAGAGAATGATAAACACGGCATTAGGCGAATTAGTAAATGAAATTTGTTTAGTTTATTTAGACGACATAATCATTTTTGGCAATACCGTAGAAGAACATTTAAAAAACATAACACGAGTTTTTCAAAAACTCAGAGAAGCAAATTTAAAAATTCAAATAGATAAAAGTGAATTCTTTAAAGAAGAAGTAGAATATTTAGGTTTCATAATTTCGAATGAAGGTTTAAAACCAAACCTTAAAAAGATAGATGCCATACAGTCAATAACTATCCCAAAAACTCCAAAAGAAATAAACTCATTTTTAGGAAAACTGAGTTGGTATAGAAGATTCATTCCGAACTTCTCAAAATTAACAAAACCATTTACTAAGTGTTTACAAAAAGGCAGTATAATTGACGTTACGAACAAAGAATATCAAGACACTTTTACAAAAGCAAAAGAACTAATGACAAATCCCCCAATTCTAGCATTCCCGGATTTTAATGAAATATTTATACTAACTACAGACGCCTCGGATTATGCAATAGGTGCTGTGTTATCTCAAAAACAAAACGGAGAAGAAAAACCCCTTTGCTATGCAAGCAAAACTTTTAATTCCGCAGAAACAAATTATAGTACAGTTGAGAAAGAGTTAAAAGCAATAGTTTGGGCGATTTCAAACTTTCATAACTATCTATTCGGAAGAAAATTTATCATACGCACCGATCATAGACCACTCACTTGGCTTTTCAACATGAAAAATACTAATCAAAAACTAATGCGGTGGAAGATAGAACTTGGAGAATATAACTTCAAGATTGAATATATACAAGGCAAAACAAATAAAATAGCTGACTATTTATCACGTATACGAGAACCTCACAGAATAACGTATCACAAAGGAGACGTAACTGAAACAAATATATTCGCACATTGTATCAGCAAAGATTTGAAATTCGGAAAAGGTTTAGCAAAACAACTAGACAAGAAATTTCAAAGTAAACAATATTGCGAAAAACACACTGATGACAAAATTATAATACAAAAACCCAACAACAATAAAACTATTATTCATTTATTCTCAAAAAAACAATACTTAGAAGAATGTAATAAGAAACTATTCCAAAAATCATTAAAAGAGTTACGCGATTATTTGATCATGAACGACATATACGAAATCAATATACCCTTATTGTCATGCGGATTAGATAAATTAAAAAGAGAAGAATTACTAAATTATTTAAACAAAACCTTTGAACACTCCAATATACATATCAAAATATATGAATTGGAAACCATATTATTAAACACCAATAATGAACTAGACGCTTTATCAAACAAAAACAGTAGTACAAACGGAAATCGACATTCAGACAACGAAAACCCTATCGGAGGAATTAAAATTTTAGAAAACAGATTAAATAATGCAAATAACCAAATTATATTCGAAGTACACAACGAAAACAAAATCAAAATAAAAAAACTATTCAATAACACAAAACAAAGACTAGAGATAACTTTTAATAAAGAAAATTTGCAACAAGAAATCCTAGAATTCCTTAGAAATTATATAGTACCAAAAATTAGATATTTCTGCATTTTTAAAAAATGAAACACTAGAAAAAGAAATTAATAGAATTATACAACAAAATTTTGAACATAACTCTATGAATCTAATCAAAGTAAATCAATTAGTCCAAGACATAGAAAGTAAAGAAGAACAAGACGAACTTGTATTCCTCTATCATTTCGGAAAAATGAACCACCGAGGTATCAATGAAACTTATCAAAAATTAAAAGTAAAATATTATTGGCCTAAAATGATAGATACTATAGTAAATTTTATCAATAATTGCGAAATCTGCAAAACTTGTAAATACGATAGGAAACCAATAAAATTAAACGACATATTTACAGAAACACCTAACAGACCTTTTGAAATAATAAACGCCGATTTACTTACTTTAGACAAAAACTCTTACTTAACAATCCTAGATCAATTCTCAAAATTCGCACAAATATATCCGTTACAAACAAAGACAGGACAAGAAATAAAAAAAAAAATAGATCTCTTCTGTAAATCATATAAAATCCCCTCAAAATTAATATGTGACGCAGGAAAAGAATTTGATAATATAACATTAAAAACATATTGTCACAATAACGAAATAAGACTACATCTTACCTGTGTAAACAATCCAAAGTCAAATTTAATAGAAAGATTTCACTCCACCTTGATAGAACACTTAAGAATACTATTCAAAACAAATTCAAAATTAAAAATACAAGAAATACTGGATAAGGCAATTTATGCGTATAACAATAGTTCAAATACCTTAAAATTTACCCCCAATGAAGTACTTTTCGGGAAAGATTACACAAACATATATCCTCAAAAGTTAGAAAACGAAGAAAACCGCATGCAAACATTCATTGAAAAACGCGAATTAGAAATTAACAAAATAAAAGATAAAATCAACCAAGAAAAAGAAAAAAGGTTCAAACCTAATCCACCCATAAATAGATTAAAGAAAGTTGCATATCTGAAACAAAATAAGAGATTAATACAAAAATACAAAAAACCCTTGTACGAAAAGGTAAATATATTAAAAGTTGACGATAAAAGAAAGACCGCGAAAGTTATAGGTAAACAAAGAGTTAGAAAGATAAAAATAGATAAACTAAAAACGTAACATTGTTACAGATACGCTACCCACACAACACCATTGGAAACAGACAACAATGGCGTGAACATAATCGAACTAGCCGAAACAAAAATTTTCGAAAATGAAATTTACGTACACTATACTTACAAAATAAACAAAATCACAGATGCATACAAGATAATAGAAAATCAAATAAAACAATTAATCCTTTCCACTACGAATATCAATCAAAGATATCAAAACGAACTAAACATCAAAATACAACATACCCAAAATCATTTTTCAAAATTACAAACGAGAATCAATACACTCTTCCCCACACGTCAAAAACGAGGGATATTAAACGGCCTAGGATCTATAATAAAACAAATCACCGGTAATCTAGATGACAATGATCGAGAAAGATACGATAGAATCCTTGACAAAGTTGAAACAAATACTAAAATAAATAACGAAAACATGAAAGCTATAACGTACCATCTAAACAATGCTACGAAATATTACGAAGAACAATTCAAAATAATAAATGAAAATCAAATCATTATACAATCCAAATTAAAAAATGTACAATCTCTATTGAAAGATCAAATTAGCTGGGAAAATATATTCATACTAACCAACACTATAGATTTAGTTAATAATAATATAATGGAACTTCAAGAAATAATTAATAACATAGAAATAACCTTATCGTTTTGTAGCACAAACACCTTTCATATTTCACTAACTGAAAATGAAAATATAAAAGAACTAAAAACAATCATTACACAAAACACAGAAATACCAGAAGAAAACTACCTCAATTACCTAAATTTAATACATAGCTATTGCAAAATAGCAGACGAAGAACTGAAATATTTAATTATTATACCCAAATATTCCAGAACGAAATATCCTCTGAAACAAATTACCCCTATTCCCTTCCTGGAAAATGACCATCTGTTGGAGTTGAATTTTGAATAACAAACAATAGTCAAGATAAACCTTGAGTATTATATTTACAGTAAAATTATAAATATTAACTCGGAAAATTATTGCGAAACACAATTTGATGTAATAGATAATTGTTCAAAAACACTTCTCGAAAATCATAGTAATAAAAATTGTAATAATAGGGAAATCGATAAAGAAAATAAAATTATTCCAATTGAAAATTCAAATCTATTATATATTGTCCAAATGGAGAAACCACAAGAAATAAAATGCTCCACCCAGAATATAATATTAAAAACTCAAGGAATATTCAAATTAAACAATAATAATTGCCAGATTAATAAAAAGAAATTCTCTAACCAATTGATAGGAAAACAAATTATTCTAGACATAATTAAAAATTGTATTCGTCATTGATAAAGAAGAAATGATGGAAGACACATGCAACACCCATGCCTTATCCGGGATTCGAACCCAGGACCCTTGGAGCGTAATAAATAAAAATCAATGATTTATTTTAAATGTACATACTTAAAGTCATTTCTTCTAACAAACAAAAAGAAAAAGAGAAGGTATTAAATTTTATTTCAAATTAGGAGTGAAATGTCCCTTTTTAATGTAGTAAAGGAAGATTCAATTAGAAAACTAAATTGTCTAGAGTAGTGGTTGACATTTAATAAAATAAGTAAAAGAGTCTTTCTCACATCAAGAAATAAAAAATAATTCGCATAATGATACCACTACTAAGCTGTTCATTCTTTTTCCAATATATTATTCATATCTCCTCATGACATGTTAAAGCCAATGTAATCGTCCCTCTTGTATCTTTTTAGAAACTTCTAAACCTCGAGCCATTTCCCTTATCCTCTCACTCCTTATTCTATATTTCCGTTTCTTCTCGCAACATCCATCTCAACATCCTCATCTCTGCCACATTAATTTTCTTCTCATTGATACTGCCATCTGTCAAATTGAATTATCTGAATATATTTGCAGTTTCCATGGTTAGCATAGCTGAGTGATTTATGAAATTAAATTTCTTTATAATTTCTTAACTCTATATCCATTGAATATGAAGTATAAAATGCAATAAATTCGTACAGATTGTAGTATTGGAGTTGCAGTCCATGAAAAAATAATCACACATATACACACACGCACACACATACACCCACATACATACACACACACACAGACACACACACACACACACACACACACACACATAGTAAAAATGGTAAAATTGTATCCTAGGGACCCTAAAACGTACTTATTCACTAAAAACTCATCTAAAGGTAACAGAAGGTAAAAAAGGGTGCAAGTGTACCCCACAAAATAGTACGCTTGCACCCAACTTCCCACACAATTTTGAAAATGCTTCTATATAAATTTTTACGAAAATTGGGTAATTGGATTTTTTTTGCCTTAAATCAGTGAAAATGATAAACGTATCTTGAATAATATATATTGTATACGAATTAAAATTCACCACACAAAATTTGGTAAAGAGCGCCTCTCATTTATAATTGCATTACCTAAGTTTAAATCGTGCGCTGCAGCATGCAACATGCAACTCAAGGCAGGTGGAGAACCCTAACGTTAATATATATGCTTTAAAATTATGGGTACCTTCCCTAATCATAATATAATATGAAATATTATTGCAAATATTTAATTCTCAGTCCTTAGCTAACAGACGCAATATATCTTCGCTAATACATCTTTATAAGTTAGTAAATAATATCGTTGATGATCCGTATTGTTTGAAATTACTTAATATTTCAATACCAACAATTCAGACTAGAACAGTTAATACATTTTATATCCCATGTGGCCGACCCAGTTGGAATAGCGGTAGCGACATCGCTTCACGCTCCAAGGGTCCTGGGTTCGAATCCCGGATAAGGCATGGGTGTTGCATGTGTCTTCCATCATTTCTTCTTTATCAATGACGAATACAACGTAGAAAATTTATAAAGAAACACGTATATATATATATATATATATATATATATATATATATATATATATATATATATATATATATTCCAACTGGGTCGGCCACAATAAAGAGACTAGACTTCGCGAAAAAAAATTATAATCAAGGTTCTGAATTTTGGAATAGAGTTATTTGCCCGGACTGTTGGCCTATAGTTTGTAGAAAATCAAATACCGAGCTAGATACAAATAATTTGTGTGGTACGATAAAACACAGATGTATAAACGTTATAGTTTGGGCTTGCACGTCTGCTAACGGGATGGGGAATTTATGTTTTATTAATTAACTTATAAATATAATTATCACTTTTAAAAAAGTAATTTTCTGCGGATAAACTTGGACCGAGAGCGGCTTATATATCACAGCAAGATAATGACCCCAAACGTACAGCTCTAATTAAGGAAAAGTTGTTGTACATCATACAGTAACAACTTGAAACATCTCCCTAGTCTCTATTAAGAATTTATGGTCGGAACTAGATAAGTGACCCCGAAAAAAATCATTTTCCACATTTAAGAACACTAGACGAATCTGACTGAAGAATGGGAAATAATTCCACCTTCCGTAACACCTAATAATAAAATCAATGCCTAGGCTAGTGGAAGCTGTAATTATAGCCAATGATTACCTCACTAAATATTAATATTTAATATGTGTTGTTAAATAATCTCACACCTATAAGTGTACAGTGTACGGTTAATATTGAGTATTAATCTCTGTATGTTTTTGGTTTTTGTTAGTGTCAGGAAGCATACTAATTAGTTTTTTGTATTTGATAATCGTTATTCTATTTTCAAATATTAAAGGAATAGTAGCATTAAAATTTGAAATAAATTTATCTTCGGTAAACCTTTTTTATTTTGATATATATTTGTAAAATTGAAGTGTACGCATATTTTTGCGAGCCTCTGTAACGTAATATTTAATGTTCATTTAATTAAAAATATTTTTACTCCTGCTAATTAGACATTCATTATACTTGTATTTTGATAGGTTATGTCTTTATAATTCATTATATTGCACACTTACATGATTTGATAATAATTACATAACATTATAACCTTGTATCTATGGCGAAATTTATATCGCATCATTTTAAATACCAAAATTCGCAAATCTGTCTGAACAAAAAACGTAAATTTCTAATAAATATTTAGTCGGAGTTAAAGCATGTACCTTACTTGTCTGTAGTTGCTGTACTCTTTGCAACTCCATCTTTCTTCATTACTCGACTACAACAATGCAGCTTTAATGTTCTTCTGACAAAAAGCGAAGTTATGATAACTGTCTTGTAGGGATTGTTTTTTGGAATGTGGTCTGTCAGAGTTTCTTTTATCCACAGACTACTTTCATAGGTCGTGAACTTTTTTCCGCCGAATTCCGGACTTCATAATTATCGACAAGCTTTATTTAATGATGCATCTTTAAAAACCCAGACATTTTTTAATATCCTATACATACTATTTCTGTCGCATATAATCAAAGTTCCCTCTAAAAGGCGCATTGATTTTTATAACACTGAAAGAAATAGGTTTTTTATTTGTAATTTAAAAATTCTAGCATAGTACGAATTTAACAGTAGATATTTTTTATTTTAATAATTATAAATATGTACATGTGAAAATGGGAAACCAGAGAAATATAAAAAATAGATCAATTGGCAAATTTGTCGCATTAATAGACTATATTTGTCTTCATTGAAAAATATATGCAATACTATATTCAAAGATACTTATTTTTATAACAAGTTTGGAGTTCAAAATATATTCCAAGTTTTTGACATCATCCGCTATTTTGATGACCATATATTGTAATTTCGAGACGTCACGGCAACTACAATAAAACGAAAATATTTATAATTATTTTTCGCACTTATTTCGAGTTTGAAAAAACTTATTTCTCGCACGATTGCAGAAAAAGTAAATTTTGCATAATTTAATTTTCGAAAATAACTACTAAATTTAAAATAGTATGAAATTATCATTATTATTTATTGAGCAGGTTGACATACGAGTACTTTTGGTTTTCAATAAAAAATGTATAGATCAATGGATTCATAAGAGTATACACAAATCAAAAATGAAGTATTGATTATTCACTAGATACATGCAAGCAAGTGAATTTTATGGATTTTTATATGGACGTAGAAGTAGAACTAATTTTTATTCTAATCTCGTTGTAAAAATGTGACAACGTACTCGTTACCATGACGCTAAACATTTTAATCACAATTTGACAAGTTTTGGCTTGGACATGGCGAGAAATTAGCAACCTTTAAAAGTTTATTCATTAAGCAAGGGATAAAATTGCTGTAGATTATAGTTGTCATTTTGTAAAAATAAGTAACTTAAAATGTTAATTTCTATATTTCTTTTGTTTTAATTTGCAATTCTAAAGAAAGTAGTGACTAGTTTTATAAAATTATTTTTTTTGTACACTCGAGCGTTTATGAAAAAAAAAACTCGTGACTAAACCCACGTTTATAAAACTTGAAACATATATAATGTACTATTTTGAATTCCATCGGAGTAATGAATAATGTAACAATGTAATGGTAATTTTTTTAAAAAAGAGATCAATTATTTAGTAAAAACACGTAAAATTAAGACAATGGTAGAAATTATTATTATGTATTGTTCAAAGATTTAAATATTGTAAAATTTTCGTGTTTTTTTCTATATTATAATTCGATTTTTTTGACCTACTAGGTATTTCATTTTATGTAAATAAAAATTATATATATATACACAAAAATTGTGCTATCAAGATAAGGCTTTCACTCAACAAACTCATAAAATGTAAATGAATATAGCTTTGGATGTGTAGCAAGTTGTGCATCGGTTTTATATGCCACGTAATACATATGCAAATCTCTACCGAATGTAGGTCAAGATTATGTATATCTAATGTCCGGGGATGCGAATGAGCACGTCCCTAACGTCATTTAGATGAAGCGATGGATGAAAATCAAGATCAGAATAAGACACTGATGCTCTGACACTTTAATTCAAACGAGATCCGAACGCTAAAATAATATGACTTTATAATTATTCCTTTGTTTTCAAGAGTAAGGATTCTTGAAATTTGATTTTCAAGAATATTCTTTTGTTTAATATTGATTTTATTCTTCTACGCCGCATTTCTCTTTCGGATTTATTTAACACATTAAAACGTATTATTTTGAAAGTTTTTTTTGTTTTATTCCACCCAAAATTGATGAAGTAATGTAGCGCGCCACTGAGTCTGGCCCGTGTGCGAACGCCGGCACTGGTGGAGCGTTCTAGAAACCAGAGCGATGGCGTAATCGCTAGCGGTAAAAACCCATGCGCGTCTAGACTAGTTTAATTACATCTGGTGCGGTGATCATTTGTATTCATTCGATGTCATTGTCGCGTCGGAAATTTCGGAAAGGACATCGGCTGTATAAATACCGTCGGGAGGACGGCTGAAAAAACAGTCTGATATATAGAAACAACGAGCAATGAACAGTGGGTGATATAAATAAACAGTGTACGAGTTGTGAACATATATAAATGTAGTTATATAAATAAATGTGGTGGTATAACTATTGTTTAAATAAATAATCTTAGTGTTTAAGCTTTTTATAATATTCTTAGTCTTAAATTAGTGTTTATAATTATTTAATCTTAGTGCTAGTTATTTTTTTATCTTTTTAGTATTTATCCTAATTATCTATCGTTTAATAAACGTATTATTTTAATTAATAATATATCTCTGATTTTTTTGTACTTCACCCAAATAAATAAACGTTACAGTAATATCATAAAATCTCCTGATATATTAAATTATGTAGTTTTGAAATTTTTTATAAATGTGGAATACCTGAAACTTGTACATATTAAATCAATAAATTATTATTGTCAACCACCAAGTGTAAATTATTAAAAATATTGCAGACGCCATAGCGGATAGTTATACCGTTGAAAAGAGATTTCTTTTAGCTTTCCTGCGATGTATAACTTGTATATGTTCATTTGTATCAAAGAGCGAAATTGCAGTAATTATAAAATTTATAGATTAAATACAATTGTGATTGTATGAAACAATTTATGAACACCATTTAAGATATTAATTTGGTCATTTTTATTGATAATTTTCTAATTTAGTTTTCAATGTGTTATGTATTTTAATTAATTTAAATATTTTTATATTGACGTTATAGTAGTCCATGTCGCAATGCCATAATTCAGATGAAGTGTATTTCATGCTAAGGTTGGTTTTTATTATGAGGCTACTTTAAGGCTAATTAAAATTACCACAAGTTTTATTATGAAAACGAACACAACTTTAATTTTAAATTAATGTGTTAAAGGAAGATAAAGTTTATTAAAAAAGTGCCCTAAGTATGCTAAAAATATTAATAAAAATGACGAAAATAATCTTTAAAATAAATAATTGATACTACAATATTCTTCCCGTAAGAATGGCATTCATTACGAAATAAAAGTGTATGACTCTGGGCGACATATTAAAATAGTTTCTTTTTGCCACACACGTTATAGAATCTATTTCTCAGGCGACGTATGTCGTAACTCTGTTCAAGAAATAATTTGGAACAGTCAACATAGTTCGTATACATTGGCGTGTACCTTAGCATTGTTTGTCGTATTGCTTTACGTGATTATCAATAATGCCATAAAAAAAAACTATTGAAAAGGGATAGAATAATGATCTCGTTTGCCTGTGCGTTTCTTGATGCAGAAAAAGATAGTTGCTTGGTAGGTGTCAGCACAGATAATAGAACGAATTGAACTATGTGCATAAACGAATAATTATTGAGCAATGCTATTCTTACATAAAGAACACTAAAACTGACGGCTGATTTCATTTATTTTGTTTCATAGGAGAAATCATTCTTTTAAACATATAAATTTAGTTTGAAACAAATGAACATCGACATGTTATACAACGTTGTATAGCTAAAAAAAAAAAACTCTTTTCAATGGAGTAACTATCTGATACGGCGCCCATATAAAAATTAAAATTTTGACATCTCAAAATCCAAAATTTCAGTTAAGAATCGAGGAAAATTAAAGTAAAGAAGCAGAAAAAATTCTGCGATAAAACACAAAAAATGTATTTACAAACAAAAATATTATAAAATCTATGGAGCAAGCTGTATTATGTGAGTGTACCTCCAGTGTTTTCATAATGTACTGAATATATAAACTATATAAAAAAAATCCTTTAGATAATAACAAAATTAATATTAAAATTATAATAAATTATTTTATAAAAAAAAAATATTGCATTAGACATAAATATTGTAGAATTATTTTTGTTTCAGAATCAATAAATATTTGTTCTTTAATTCTCATTATGTGTACGCTTTCCTTTCTTACTTTAACTTTATTTTAAAATCAATAATTAGTACAATAAATTAGTAATGCCATGCTATTTATAAGATTAAATTTACATATTTCATACTATTGTCATTTCAATAATTAACTTATTTAAGAAAGACTTTTGCAACATTTTTAAAATTATAAGTATATATTATGCAAACATATATTATAATTTTTCTAAAAAACGCATTGAGAATTACGTTTTCCCGCATGTAAAACCGCGAGATAGCAAAACACGCATCAGTAACCAAGGTCTCGAAATTTTCTCTCTTCATCCAGTACGCTGTTTTGTATTTGAGAAATAGGGACATTAGCAGTATATATCTAATAAGTATATGACTATACCGTTATTTTATACTAATAATTTTAAAAATATAATGTATTATGATGATAATAAAAAATTAAAATTGTACAAAAAGATATATATATATATATATATATATATATATATATATATATATATATATATATATATATATATATATATATATATATATATATATATACAGGCTGTTTGGCACCACGAATATTTCGTTTATTTTGAGAGATACAAAAATATGATAATAAAAATACCGATTCCCTATGCTAGTTTTAAAGTTGTACCCATTTCCGCTAAAACCGGAAGTGATACAAAATTTCTGCTATCTTATGAGTCCCTTTGTCTAGTATAACTATGCTTAAAATTTGTTTGTATCTCTCAAAATAAACGAAATATTTGTGGTGCCGGACTTACGCCAAACACCCTGGATAATTAGAATGAGGTCTGAAGTGCCTAACGAAGAAAATATAATTTTTAGTAACTCACAACGGCCACAGACGCTGGCCATGAAAGTCTCAGCCGAATAAAAGAATTTATAAATATAGTTATTCTAAATATTTAATAGTTTAGAGTTATTAAAACAATTAAATTGTTGCAAATACCAAAAAAAAAAGATCAAATATTAAGTATATTTAATAAAAATGTACTACTGTTTTAATAAATGCGCAAATTTTATCGATAATCACATATTTTACAACTTTCGAAGAGAATAACTACAAAAGTAGTAGGTGTCTGAATATTTTTTAATCTCATTTATGAAAGATCACGTAAACTGTCGTTAGGTAGATTTATAAGTAAATATGCCATTTATTTTATGAATTATAAAGAAAAAACCTTCCCCGCAGAATACCATTCCTATAATGTCAATGTAGTTTTCCTCTATTGTAGCATTAAATATGTGAGCTTACACGTGGTAAGCCTTTTTCGAATTTTGCGTATTTGTGTAAAAAAATATCAAAAATAATATATTTAAATTTCAATTCTATCTGTCGTAAATGTTTCCATGACAGAACCACCTTTAATTACTCGTAAAATACAGACAACATAACGAGACAGGTAAACGTAATATCATAATAACATAAACAAAAGAACGATGGAGAAAAATGTATAAGAGCTTCAAGTAAATTATTACTTTTGATATATAAACATGTCTAGGTCAATAGATATAGGCGAAAATGTGAATTTTGCAGTTTGTATATTTACGAATAACTTCCAAATGTGAAATAATACTGGATTTTGGTTTGTACCTCATCAGAGAATTATTTATGTCTTTTGGATTTTGAGTTATGATGTCAAAATTTTAATTTCTATATGGGCGCCATATTGGATAGTTACACTATTGAAAAGAGATTTTTTGAGCTATGCACCCATGTATATTATTATAACATGTCGATGTTCATTTGTATCAAACAGCGAAATTAAAATAACTATTAAATTTATATGTTTAAAACAATGAGTTCTCCCATAAAACAAAATAAATAAATGAAATCAGCAGTCAGTTTTAGTGTTCTTCATTTAAGAATGGCATTACCCAATAATTATTCGTTTATATAGATTCATAGTTCAATTCGCTCTATTATCTGTGCTGACACCTACCACGAAACTATCTTTTTCTGTATCAAGAATCGCACACGCAAACAAGACCATTATTCTATCCCTTTTCGATAGTTTATTTTATGGCATTATTGATAAATCATGTAAAGCAATACGAGAAATAATGCTAAAATACATGCCAATGTATACGAACTATGTTGACTGTACCAAATTATTTCCTGAATAGAGTTACGACATACGTCGCATGATAAATGGATTTTATAACCTGTGTGGCAAAAAGAAACTATTTCAATATGTCGTCCAGAGTCATACACTTTTTATTGCGTAATGAATGCCATTCTTACGTGAAGAATACTACAATATCAACTTTTATTTGAAGCATTTTTACCTAAAACAATTAGGGAAGCAGGAAATTACGAAAGTATGATTTTACATGTTAAAGTCCTAACTTGCGGGGTCGCAGCCACCAGCCTGTATATATATTACACTACTTGATTATTTACTTTATTTATAAAATATGATCGTAGTAAGCGTCTCGTAAATATGTTACAACAAATACGTAACACATTGAGGACTAAATTAGAAAATTATTAATAAAAAATAACCAAATTATAGTCTTTGTGTTCATCAATTGTTTCATGCAATCACAATTGTTTTTAACCTATAAATTTTATAATTATTGCAATATCGTTGATTGGAACAAATAAACATACAAGTTATACATCGCTGGAAAGCTAAAAGAAATCTCTTTTCAACGGTGTAACTATGCGCTATGGCTCTTGTAATATTTTCATATTTTTAATAATTTATACTTGGCGGTGGAGAATAATTTATTGATTTAATATTTACAAGTTTGACATATTCCATATTTATAAAAAATATTGATATTGTTCAGTACCAACTGTAGTATCATAGTTACCATAGTTATATGAATATTTCGCTCACCGTTCCTTTTTACACAATTATTTTGTAAAAATACATAATATAATATAGCAGATGGTTTTACTATACGACCGTTTTTAGTAATATATTTATAATTATTTCTATTAGATCAATAAATAGATATTTCATCACGGCATATTACCCATTGATGGGTGTGCCAATCTGCTTTGTACACAGATATCAGTAATGATGGAATATTTGTACCGTGTGGGCGCTTACCAGGCGTCACCTCACGGGCACTCATTGCTGGCGTGGAGAGTGCGCCGCAAAGGTCCATTTTGTGCCATTAAAATGCGATGTAATATTTGTTGTCGGTCGGGATCGAACCCGGGTCCCCAGATTCGCGACCAGACCCACGGCCACGAGACCCCATGGGGCACATTTTGTTTTGTTGGAGTAATAACTATTCTGTTATTTCTGGAAGGATCTTTTTCTAACAATGAAGCGTTGTTTTCATCTTCTTTGTCTTTCAAAATGTTTGCAGAATCTATAGTCAACATAGGCTCATTGAGAGGTCGAATATGTTGCCTGTTTCGTCGGTAAATAGTATCGACGTTCGAACCTGCTTGCTGATGACAACTCCTGGTTTCTCATTCTTGCTTCTTTTTTGCATCACAATAGCCCGCTGGGGTTGAAACTTGGAGAAATTCTTTGTTCGCATGCCGTAATAATTTTATTTAACATTTGATTAACTTTTAGCTATTATTTTACACTTACTGGTTTCTCCGGCTTCAAATTGTTTAGTGCAATTGTCAAGAGTGTTCGTAATCCTTTGCCCAATAAAATGTATTTGGCGAGGGTAAATTCATTTTGAGTGTTACGTTGTAATTTAGTATAGCAAAGAATAGCCCTTAACCATCACTTCAAGCTTTAGTTAAAAGGCCTTTAACTGTTTATATTGTTCTCCTCTCTTTCCATTTGATTTTGGATAATGTGAACTGGATGTTGATCAAATAATATCATATTCTTTCCCGTTCTGAAACGCAATTTACCACTATGCGAATTTACTGTAATAGTCTACAATAGCTAGGAACATTCTGCCTAGGATAGTCAGGTACTTGTGGTATCAGTGGTTCATTTGTATGTTTTAGAGTATTTTTGATTAATTAAAGAATTGAATACATAATTTTCGACATCAGATGAAAAGGTGAGAAGAATGGTTCTTGTGCTAATTTCTTAAATGAAACTACTCCTTGATGGGCTTGATTTAAAAATTAAAACTTTGATATCATAACTCGAAATGCAACAGCTGTAAAAACGTTTGAGCAACGTCAATCGAAAAGACATAAAAAATGACCTAAAGAAGTACAAACAAAAATCCAGAATTATTTCACATTTGGAACTTATTCAAGGTGTTCTGATTATATACCATTTTTAAAGGTTTTTCTTAGTTTTTATTAAATTCAATTTAATTAAAAATTTAATTTTAAGTAAAACCTTCCATCATTCAATGTAACAGGCAACCACTTTCATTAATTGTTTATTGATTTAAATATTAATTAATGAAAAACATTTATTTTGCTTGTAAGTATTGGTTTAATCAGAATTGTAATTAGTGTACAAATTTAACAGTTGAAATAATTCCAACAAAATCATGTGTATCAAGTTATTTTATTTTTCCACTTCAAGACTAACAAGTTTTTATTAGTTGATAGATTATTCGGTAGAAACTTTTATCTCGATCTAATGGAAATTGATTCAAACTGCTTTAGTTGTTTTATAAAAAAAAAAAAAACAATTTCCTACGACCGCTCCTACTCGAGTACTTTTTTCCAGAAAACAATAAAGAACTCATTTAAAAACTGTTCGTAATGATTATCCTCAATATGTTTATTTTAATTAATGAAGAAAAAAAAACCTTTTAGAGTACTTTATTCTATACGTGTATACCTACTTTCGCCAGTGTTGAGTTGTCTGTCCGGATTTCTATTTGCTACTATTTTATTTCTCCAGATTTTCGTGTCATCTTCTTCAGGTAGTCTCCAATTTCGCTTGAAAAATGAAGATTGAAGAAGAAAACCAAAAGTTAAAGTAATATTACAAGTATTTACATCTTAATGATTTATTACATATTGCTAATTATTCCAATCTGCTCTTTTCGAAGATATTTGTAATGGCTATATATTATACCGTACAGAGTTCTTATAACTCCTATCAGATATAATATGAAGGGAACTCAAGGTTATTACGTACAGTGGATTACATAAGTCACTTTTGTGAGATTTGAAAACAGAAAATAATCTTCAAGTTATTCTTCACTCGTATACGAACCAGGGTTGTAAGAATCCCAATCGGTCACACAGCTCACTCAGATACTCTAATTTATTAAATATTTGTTTATACAATATTTTTTTTTATCAAAACTTGAAATTAAAATAGACGTTCCTTCTCTAAGTTATCCCTGCAAAAAAGGTTTTGTATTGTTTAAGTAGACAGTAGTTGACAAGTAAAATGAAATATTCATAGATGTGGATATATAATACTGGAAAATAGAATGCTTTTATTTCAACCAGACCGCTGATTATGCGGCTTTTGTCAGAAAGACTGCTCATGATGGCACGACAGTGACATTTATTACAGGTACTACTTACACCACGATACTGTTTGTAACAAAGGACCATATTAATGTCAAAGTTTCTGATAGAACTAAGCTTCTGTCTAATAATGCTATAAATATTGATTTTGGCTATAGCACACTACAAATTAATGAATACACCCCACATTTATGTTTCCATCTTTTCATTTCTTTTCAAATATTTATAATATTATTACATATATCTATTTATGAGCCTGAATATATGGTAACAGTAAAAATAAAATAATATAAAAACTTTCTTCTAGAAATAGATAAAAAAGTATGAGATATCAGATTTTATCTTTGACAAATGAGTACATTTTTCTTTCAGCAAACTATGAGTAAATTAAAAGCAAAAATTAAGGACATGGAATGTAATTTATAGATATACAGATAAAAACTATGAAGAAAGAAAAGAAAAATGTAATAGATATGTTCCTCGTTTAATTAATAAGCAGTAGTAGTAGTAAGATTCTCACATAAACAACAAATATTTATTTAGAAATATTCCAGGAAATATTTAAAAACGTCTACATTTAATATGAAATACTTATTAGAATATTCTTATTACGTACTTTTTTGAATTAACGCCCCCTATTTCACCCCCTGATGTAGTCATAAAATATATTATCATTACACCCTAGGCAACGTATCCTTATCTATTTCCACAAGTTTAAGAAAAATATAAATTTATTTGAATTAAACTACAGTACAATATACGATTATGCATTTTATATAAGTATATGTATGTTACAGGTAGAGTCCTGAAAATGCCCAAACCCGAAAAACAGCTACAACGCGCTGTGGATTTATCTAAACTTACAAAGACTAATATTTATTTGTTAATATTTTAAAGAAACAATAACAAAACCTAACCCTAACCATTACTAGTATTGTTTATATCTGATTAAATTGAAGTGGTAAAATTCGGGTTTTGGATTTTTCAGGTGTATGTAGAGTGGAGCATGTTACTGTATTTTTACCGAAAACTATAAAGTGAAACGTAATTTATACTTTGCCTAAGTAATGAAGCCAGTTGATGAACAAAGTATGTACGTAGTTCCTCTTTTACTGCACAATTTTAGTTTCGAGCGATTAATCTTAGGATTTTCCAGTTCATTTTTCACTTGTAACTTTTCTAAATATAACTTAACGTACAAAACTTAGGTAGCAAAACTCGGGCCAAGCTTTATGAACTAGGTTTAGAAAATTTACATGCAATAAATGTGTATAAAGAATTACAGAGAAAAAAACATATCATCACGGCTAATTAGCTATTTTTGGGTTTATTAATCGACTTCAATTCGCAGATTTCGGTTATGACGATAGGTATATTAGTACCATTAAGGCTAAGCGCGCACATGCAATTTTCTGTTGCTTAACGTTGCGACAAATAAATGGTTCGTCGCTAGAAAATTATATGGGCCTCGCAGTTGCAAAATTTTATTGCCGAAATCATATTAGAACCAACACGGATTTCATAGAAACCGTTTGTATGATTGCTTTGTTTCGTCGAAAATTCAGAAATCAACGTGTTGAGTTCATCCATTATTAAGTTAAAGATTGCTAAAAAGATAATTCTACAAAATGATCTGAGTCTTTTTTCTACTTCTGATATAATTTTTACATTGTTTATGTGTCTTATTCTGCCCGAAGAGAGTTTAGTGGTTACTTTGTGGCAAGTAAAAATTCTAAACTCGTTATCACAGTTGAATTTTATTAAGCAATACAAACTTAAGCAAATCAGATACACACTAACAAAAATTATATTCTGAAAAAAATCTGATATGACCAGCACACTACCTTCCGTCAATCCTGTGTATTATGTACAAATTCCATACATAAATTTTCTTGTAAAAGATCGTTCTATATTTCTAGTAAAATTATTTCATTAACAAAGTATGCAAAATAAACTTGACACTGACATCTTCTTCTTATTTAGCTTTCCCCATTCGTTAGGGGTCGCTATTTTTTTATTTTATTCTTCCATTCATTTATGTTTTGCGTGTCATTCTCATTCAGTTCTTTTTCTCTCAAGTCTTCCGCAATACAGCCCTTCCATCTTATCTTTGGTCTTCGTCTGTTTCTTCTACCTTCTACTACTAAGTTATTCATTCTTTTTCCAATATATTTCTCATCTTTCCTCATGACATGTTCAAACCAATGTTATTGTCTCTCTTGTATCTATCTAGAAACTTCTATCACTGGAGCCATTTCCCTTATCCTTTAAATCCTTACCGAACAACTATCTCAACATTCTTATCTCTGTCACATTCATTTTCATTTTATTGATACTGGCATTTGTCAATTTGAATTATCCGAATATATTAGCAGTTTCCATGGTTAGTATAGCTGGCTGATTTATGAAATTTAATATCTTTATAATTCTTTAACTCTATATCTATTGAATATGAAATATAAAATGCAATCAAAAACCAACTTAGAAATATAATGACATTAAATGTAATAAATGATATTTAATTGCTTTTTTTCAAGAAAATCTGTTAAAAGTTGCAAATTAGGGTATTTCCTGTGGACCAATTATAAGCAAAATCTGATCATATCTGCATATGAATCTAAACTCGAGGAATACGAAAAAAATTAAATTTTTGGAATCGTGGTATTGGAGTTATGCGATCCGAAACGATCGTCACAGACAGACGCACAGACGCACACACACACACACACACACACACACACACACACACACACAGAGGCACACACACAGAGGCACACGCACACAGAGGCACACGCACACACACACACACACACAGAGGCACACACACACACAGAGGCACACGCACACACACACACAGAAACACACATATACAGACATCATCGTATAAATAGAAAATTCGTATTCTAGGGACCCCAAAACGTGCTTATTCATTAGAAACTCACTATCGAAATTTTTGACCAGTCAATACCTTCCTTACCTAAAGGTGACGGAAGGTAAAAATATTACAAATGTAGTCTAAGGGCTGAAATCATAGATTTTACTCATTAAAATCAATTTTCTTGGTAAGCGGGTTTGTTGCCAAAATGATCGAACCATGGCGCTGGATTAGACTGGTTATATATATATATATATATATATATATATATATATATATATATATATATATATATATATATATATATATATATATACAGGGTGTCCCAGAAGTAGACGATCAAACTAAATGGGGTGATAGAGGAGATCATTTCCAATCAAAATAACTATATATATTGTAATGCAATTGTTGATGGTTCAAAAGGCGTCCAATAGAATTATTATTATTTTTATTACGAGACGTTTGTTTCTCTTTTTCTTTTTTATTGTATGCACCTGAAGGGTTCTACTTTCTAATAAAATCATTTTCTTGAACATGAGTACCTTCTATTAATAATAAAAATATTGTTTTGTGAAAAATTTTTCTACCGAAAAAAAGCTACTTGATTTTAAAGTGACGCTGACAGAAAAAAATGTCCTAAAAAAATTAACCAACTATCAGAAGAAGTTGTGTATTTAATGTAGATTTTAACGCGGTATAACACATGGGGATATTCAGAGCAGATTTTCTTAAATAATTTTTTTTTTCTACAAGAAAGTATTTCAGTTAAAAATACAATTGAAAAATTCGAGAATTATCTTAGATGCTGTGTCGAAAATAAAACAAAAGAAGGTATATGAAGTGACATATCGATAATAACTTTACTGTTTGTGTGTTTTTGATTTATCAATTCTTCGTTTCTTAAACTTTGTTTTAATTCTTGTGATTTTGCGTATTTTTTGGTTTTTGATACTCCTTTCATTTGGACTTTGTTCTTCTTGGTCTCAAAAATATGTCTTATACCCCTCGAGAATATGCAGAAATGCATTACGTGTACGGGTTTTGTGACGGGAACGCTCGAGCTGCTGCAAGAGAGTATCGGATACGATACCCTAATCGAGAACGCTATCCTGATTATAGGGTATTTCAAAATGTTCATCGGTCTTACTTAGAAGGCGAAATCCCTGGCAATCCGCGAAGAGAAGGAAGACCTGCGCTTCAGTGCAATGACGACGATATAATTGAAATGGTGACAGAGAACCCGTCAACAAGTGTTCGTCGTATATCCAGACATTTGGAAATTCCAAAATCTAGGGTTCATCGTGTTTTGCAAAAGGGCCAGTTGTATCCATACCATGTGCAGCGCGTGCAAGCACTTTTACCTGCGGACTATGACAACGAATTTTTTAACAAGATTTTGTGGAGCGACGAATCAAACTTTTGTAGAACCGGGATATTTAATATTCACAATTTACATTTTTGGGACTATGTGAACCCTAGAGTTGTTAGAAATGACAACTTTCAACACAAGTTTGGGGTCAACATATGGGCGGGAATAATTGAAGGAAAATTGATTGGTCCATTTGAGTTCCCAGGAAGGCTTAACAGCGAAAATTATCTGCATTTTTTGCAAAATGAGTTACCTTATCTACTTGAAGACGTGACATTGGAGACACGCCGAGATATGTGGCTGCAACAAGATGGAGCTCCTCCTCACTATTCTGTAGATGTGAGACGACACCTTGACACAGAATTTCGGAATCGGTGGATTGGTAGAGGAGGGTTTATTATGTGGCCACCGCGATCCCCTGATCTTAACCCCTTAGATTTTTTTCTATGGGGTTATTTTAAAGAAATAGTCTACATGACAGAAAGTCAGAATGAACAAGAGTTGCAACAAAAAATAAGAGAGGCTACCAACATTATTAAAAATAAACAACGGGCGTTCCGAACAATAAAAAGAAATTTTATTCGGCGATGCTTAATGTGCATTAGAAAACATGGTAGAAATTTTGAACACTTTTTGTAAAATTTGAAAACATCATGAAAAGCTTCATAAACCCTATTTTGTTTTAATGTTGTATAAAAACTATTAAAACTATTATTTTGTTTTATTTTTGACACAGCATCTAAGATAATTCTCGAATTTTTCAATTGTATTTTTAACTGAAATACTTTCTTGTAGAAAAAAAAATTATTTAAGAAAATCTGCTCTGAATATCCCCATGTGTTATACCGCGTTAAAATCTACATTAAATACACAACTTCTTCTGATAGTTGGTTAATTTTTTTTTAGGACATTTTTTTCTGTCAGCGTCACTTTAAAATCAAGTAGCTTTTTTTCGGTAGAAAAATTTTTCACAAAACAATATTTTTATTATTAATAGAAGGTACTCATGTTCAAGAAAATGATTTTATTAGAAAGTAGAACCCTTCAGGTGCATACAATAAAAAAGAAAAAGAGAAACAAACGTCTCGTAATAAAAATAATAATAATTCTATTGGACGCCTTGCCGTTTTTAGGAGAAACTACAAAAGTTGCAATAACTTTTGAACCATCAACAATTGCATTACAATATATATAGTTATTTTGATTGGAAATGATCTCCTCTATCACCCCATTTAGTTTGATCGTCCACTTCTGGGACACCCTATATATATATATATATATATATATATATATATATATATATATATATATATATATATATATATATATATATATATATATATATATATATATATATATATATATATATCAAATTTTGAACTTATTCCTAAACTGTAGAATATCGCTATCTTTAACTTATCTGACGTGAGGTAATAGGCTGTTAAGAAATAATTGATGTTCATCTTCTGGTACTTGCTAATATTAAAAATAATATAAATAATTTGCGTTGACCAAATTCAACAGACATACTTCAGGATAATAAGGATAAATTTAAAACTTTTCATTAAGGAGATTTTTGTATAATGAATTGTTTATAACTTTGTTAATAGAGTAGCGAAGTAGTTCAAATTTGCAGGGATCATTGTCTATAATAATATTAATATTTTGTATAGCGAAGTATTAACAAAGTTATAAACAATTAATTATGCAAAAATCTCCTTAATATAAAGCATTTAATTTATCCTTATTATCCTGAAGAATGTGTGTGGGATTTAGTCACCGCAATATATTAATATTGTTATACACAATGTTCTCTGAAAATTCGAATTACTTCGCTATGCTATTATCAAAATTGTAAACAATGTACAGATGTCATTTTAATATAAGATTTTTAATTTACTTTTATTGTCCTGAAGGATATCTGTGGAATTTGGTCATCGTAAATTATTAATATTCTTATGAACAATGTTTCCGGCAAATTTGAATAACTTTGCTCTGCTATTCATAAAGTTATAAACAATTAACTATACAGAAGTCTACTTAATATAAAGTTTTTAAGTTATCCTTATTATCTTGAAGGATGTATATTGAATTTCGTCATCTGAAATTATTATTATTATTAGTATAGACAATGTTCCCTGAAAATTTGAACTACTTCGCTATGTTATCAACAAAGTTATAAACAATTAATTATACAGAAGTCTTCTTAATGTAAAGTTTTTAATTTATCCTTATTATTTTGAAGGATGCCTGTGGAATTTGGTCATCGCAAATTATTAATATTAGTATAAACAATTTTTTAATCACATGTCATCTTAATATAAGATTTTTAATTTACCCTTATTATTCTAAAGCATGTCTGAATATTAATTATCGGAAGTTATTAATGATATTATAAACAACATATGTATTACTTGAGCTTAATAGTAACAAAGTTATAAGCAGTGCTTCGTTGATAAGATGTCTTGTAATATTATTTTTAATTTGTCCTTATTGTCCTGAAGGATATCTGTTGAATTATTATTATTGTTATAGGATGATCCTAATCTGACCATCTATTGTCATCATTTTATAATTCTATACCTTTATAGCTCATAACTGTGATGTATGTGATTCTTTGCCAAACTGGGTTTTCGTACATGCCTTTTGCCGAACTCACTTCTTCACGTCGAGTGCGAAAAACAAACCATTTGCAACTAAACACATAAATAAATATATCATCACGGCATATCACCCATTGCTAGGTGTGCCAATCAGCTTTGTACACGGGTATCGGTAATATATTTGTACCGTGCGGGCGTTTACCAGGTGTCACCTCACGGGCACTCAATTGCACCGCAGGGGTAATTTTTATGCCATTTAAAATTCGGAATATTTTTATCATCGGTCGGAATCGAACCCGGGTCACCAGAATCGCGCCCAGACATTCAGGCACACGGCCATGAGACCCCATAAATACATAAAAATAGTTATTTGCTTCAAATGTCAAAAAAGTGACATCTTTTGTGACTTGATTCACAAGGTATAAATTTCATTTTTACGCCACAGGAGTACAAGTAATTAATTTTTACGCTAGCGGTAATTATAAACATTCTATATTCTATGTATTGTACTTATACCTGAATAAAATTATTATTATTATTATTATTATTATTATTATTATATCCATTGAATAAAAACTGAGTTTACTTCTAACGAAATAAGAATAGCAGAGACACATACACGTATATTGTAATACTTCAAATTTCGACACAATTGCACACAAGGAGATAAACTTGCATTGGTTTTAGTTAAACATCAAAACGTGAAAATTTTCACTTCAATACAAAGTTAACAAATAGGAAAGTGTCCATAGCAATAGAGCAATAATTGAAGTCCAAAAACGTATCTAATTCACGTAAAATATTTTTAATTGTTGTAACGTTAAGTAGTAAATTCTTTATTTAAAACTACGTTTGAAGAAAAAATATAGCATCATTTGGAGTAATAGTGTTATGGTTTTATGTCTCGCGTGCAAACTTTGTAGAATCCCAGAATATCATGAGAGGAGAAACCCTGTTTCCGGAATGACTGTACCATATACACGTAATTCGAAGGGAGTGGCGAACAAAATATTATCAACTTTTGATGTTCAGCAAATAATAGTTTACCGCTGTTTTCCATGACACTATGTATTATACACGCCTAGTTATCCTCTTCATGTTTGTTCCTGAATACTTACTCTCTTTATTATAATTAAAATAAGTGGCATGTTCTACATGCTACTTATGGAAGTTTGATGTAAATAAATATAGGTATTTATTGATTCTTAATTAATAAAATTGATGTAGTCAGCACATTGCATCGAAAAAAAAAACAATACCGAGATTGTTAAAAATTATTTAAGTATATAATATGATTCTATTGAACTAGAAAGTTTAAACACTGTTTTTCTAATTAGCATATGTTAAAAGTCTATAGGCGATCCAAATACACAAACGAACATAACTACTTACATATACAAATTCTCACAGATGCAGGGTGTCCCAAAAAAATGCACAATTTAATTTTTGAATAAAACACATTAGTAACTTGAAAATTTTGAACATTCTTAATGATATTTTCATACATTTCTGGCTTGCTTTCTACAATGACGCGCTCATTTTCGTCACAGAAATTGAATAAGGGAAGCGTTGAAATAATTTTTGAAAGAGTTACGAATGAAAACTGCTCTGTTAGAAACTCGATCTCGGATGTTCCAACTAGTTCCGGAAAAATTGTTATCTGCAACATTCTCAGTGACCATTTTCAAATTCCTCCTTATCAATAATAATGTTGTGTAGGACACATATTGTTTTAATGATAATATCAGCAAGATTTTCATCCGTTTCAAGGGCTTTTGATAAATTTTCCATTTTGCGTAAAGAATAGTTTTCCATGCCGTGGATAATGGCTGATTAAAATATAACCTCTCAGAATACAATCCGTCCTTATATATGATATCAGCAAATTATATTGTAAGGCATATGCTTCATCTGCAATAAAAACAAATGATATATTCAAATGGTTTTTAGATAATAATTTGCACACAGTCGAGTTCTGGATGGTGTCTCCATCACTTTGTTGATTGTAGCCACCCATATCTATCATTGTATATTTATAATTGGTATTGCAGACCGCTTGAAGAACAATTAAAAAAAAACTTATAATTGAAAAACATACTTCCTGAATGTTTAAGACATTTAATTTTTACGTGCATGCCATCTAATGCCCCTAAACAGTTAGGAAAATTTCATATATTCATGTAATCGGCGCTAATTTTCAGAAATGTTTCTGTTGTTGGAACTGGCATATGTACCGATTGAAATACGTTCCAAATAACATTCACAGTTTACTATCTAAAAACCAATTGAATATACCGGCTGATCAGTGCTTACCAAATACCGATATTTGCGTGTCATTTGTTTTTATTGCAGATGAAGCATATGCCTTACAATATAATTTGCTGCAATCATATATAAGGACGGATTGTATCCTGAGAGGTTATATTTTAATCAGCAATTATCCACGGCACGGAAAACTATTGGAGAATTTATCAAAAGCCCTTCAATCGGATGAAAATCTTGCTGACGTTATCATTAAAACAATATGTGTCCTACACAACATTATTATTGATAAGGAGGAATTTGAAAATGGTCACTGAGAATGTTACAGATAACAACTAGTTGGAATATCAGAGATCGAGTTTCTAACAGAGCAGTTTTCATTCGTGACTCTTTCAGAAATTATTTCAACGCTTCCCCTATTCAATTTCTGTGACGAAAATGAGCGCGACATTGTGGAAATCAAGCCAGAAATGTGTGAAAATGTCATTAAGAATGTTCAAAATTTTCAAGTTACTAATGTGTTTTATTCAAAAATTAAATTGTGCATTTTTTTGGGCCACCCTGCATCTGTGAGAATTTGTATATGTAAGTAGTTATGTTCGTTTGTGTATTTGGATCTCCTATAGACTTATAACATATGCTAATTAGAAAAACAGTGTTTAAACTTTCTAATTCAATAGAATCATATTATACACTTAAATAATTTTTAACAATCTCGGTATTGTTTTTTTTTTCGATGCAATGTGCTGACTACATCAATTTTATTAATTAAGAACCAATAAATACCTATATTTATTTACATCAAACTTCCATAAGTAGCATGTAGAACAAGCCACTTATTTTAATTATAATAAAGAGAGTATGTATTCAGGAACAAACATGAAGAGGATAACTAGGCGTGTATAATACACAGTGTCATGGAAAACAGCGGTAAACTATTATTTGCTGAACATCATCAGTTGATAATATTTTGTTCGCCACTCCCTTCGGATTACGTGTAAATGGTACAGTCATTCCGGAAACAGGGTTTCTCCTCTCATGATATTCTGGGATTCTACAAAGTTTGCTCGGCGAGCAAAGCGAGTCGGACAATTGCATGCGAGACATAAAACCATAACACTATTATTCCAAATGATGCTATATTTTTTTCTTCAAACGTAGTTTTAAATAAAGAATTTACTACTTAACGTTACAACAATTAATAATATTTTACGTGAAGTAGATACGTTTTTGGACTTCAATTATTGTTCTGTTGCTATGGACACTTTCCTATTTGTTAACTTTGTATTGAAGTGAAAATTTTCACGTTTTGGTGTTTAACTAAAACCAATGCAAGTTTATCTCCTTGTGTGCAATTGTGTCGAAATTTGAAGTATTACAATATACGTGTATGTGTCTCTGCTATTCTTATTTCGTTAGAAGTAAACTCAGTTTTTATTCAATGGATATAGAATATTTATAATTACCGCTAGCGTAAAAATTAATTACTTGTACTCCTGTGGCGTAAAAATGAAATTTATACCTTGTGAATCAAGTCACAAAAGATGTCACTTTTTTGACATTTGAAGCAAATAACTATTTTTATGTATTTATGGGGTCTCATGACCGTGTGCCTGAATGTCTGGGCGCGATTCTGGTGACCCGGGTTCGATTCCGACCGATGATAAAAATATTCCGAATTTTAAATGGCATAAAAATTACCCCTGCGGTGCAATTGAGTGCCCGTGAGGTGACACCTGGTAAACGCCCGCACGGTACAAATATATTACCGATACCCGTGTACAAAGCTGATTGGCACACCTAGCAATGGGTGATATGCCGTGATGATATATTTATTTATGTGTTTAGTTGCAAATGGTTTGTTTTTCGCACTCGACGTGAAGAAGTGAGTTCGGCAAAAGGCATGTACGAAAACCCAGTTTGGCAAAGAATCACATACATCACAGTTATGAGCTATAAAGGTATAGAATTATAAAATGATGACAATAGATGGTCAGATTAGTATCATCCTATAACAATAATAATAATTCAACAGATATCCTTCAGGACAATAAGGACAAATTAAAAATAATATTACAAGACATCTTATCAACGAAGCACTGCTTATAACTTTGTTACTATTAAGCTCAAGTAATACATATGTTGTTTATAATATCATTAATAATTTCCGATAATTAATATTCAGACATGCTTTAGAATAATAAGGGGAAATTAAAAATCATATATTAAGATGACATGTGATTAAAAAATTGTTTATACTAATATTAATAATTTGCGATGACCAAATTCCACAGGCATCCTTCAAAATAATAAGGATAAATTAAAAAATTTACATTAAGAAGACTTCTGTATAATTAATTGTTTATAACTTTGTTGATAACATAGCGAAGTAGTTCAAATTTTCAGGGAACATTGTCTATACTAATAATAATAATAATTTCAGATGACGAAATTCAAGATACATCCTTCAAGATAATAAGGATAACTTAAAAACTTTATATTAAGTAGACTTCTGTATAGTTAATTGTTTATAACTTTATGAATCTGTACATTGTTTACAATTTTGATAATAGCACAGCGAAGTAATTCGAATTTTCAGAGAACATTGTGTATAACAATATTAATATATTGCGGTGACTAAATTCCACACACATTCTTCAGGATAATAAGGATGAATTAAATCAATAACCTTACCTAACGCACAAAAGTAATTCTTAGGAAACTCGGGGTGAGTTTAATACGTAAGGTACAAATATATCATCATTACCGATATCTGTGTACAAATCAGATTGGCACACCCAGCAATAGGTAATATGCCGTGATGTTATATTTATTTATTTATTTACTTATTTACATTTAATTTAATTGCAAGCGAAAAAAAATTTAAACGAATCTCTACATTTGCCGAGCAACGTGCACATCATCTCACTATCTACATTTACTGTATCACGTACACTAAAATAAAGAAAATTTGAAGTTTTACTTAGTTACTTAATATTAATTACGAGTAACTAAAATCTACATATTCTTATTTATCTTGCAGTAATGAGATGCTATAAATTATATTATTTTAACAAGAGCGTCAAATTTATTTCAAATGTATTGTTTAGTTAAAACAAATTTGTATATGTTTAATGGATAATAAACATTAATTTGCAGCTTCATCAATGTAATTACTTCATTTTCGAAACCCATACATATGTCATTGTGTTATTATTTCAAGTTAAAATTAATGTACGCATTTATTTTAAAAAAATGCTTTTAAAATTAAATCACTGTTTGGAATATAGAATACAGAATATTTAAAGTAATCGTTTTAATTGTATATGTCAAATACAAATTAAATGAGCCAATAAATTGCGCTGTTATTCAGTTTTATATTGAACAACGTCAAAGTGTTTAGTGGAATTTCTATTAAAATATTTAATCGCTCATTCACTGTCTGTCGTGCGTTGTGTGTAATTTAATAACATTAACTGTGGATTTGGATGTGACTTTCATGTAACAAGTAACGGTTACGTCGACGGAGCCTGTCGAGTTGCAGAAGCAAATGTTTCGCTATTCAACCAAATCCTGTCGGGTAATCCATTCCGAGTCCTTTGCTTCTAACCGACTGAGGTTGATTTCATTAAAGAGAATTATGTAGTAAAAACTTCGCTGAGGAAACCATAGGAATTATGTTAAATTATTGTTTATTCGGGTATTACACTCGTTTAAGTTATTACCCCATGTATATTAATAAATTAGGATTTAATTGTTAAGTAAAACAGGTTTCCATATAGTAGTCATTTATCATTTAATAAATTAAACTGAATATGTCCTTCCCACATAAATGTGACAGTTGGGACACGGAGAAAAAATTGTGAGAATGCGCCAATTCCTACTAAATATTTGGTAATAATTAATCTAAATGTCAAAGCATGTTACATTTTACGGAAACTAAAATATCTGACTTTACACCGTGCAAATAATAAAATTAAAGTTACATCAATTAATATTATATAGGGTTTCAAAAAGGGGTGTTTTCATTGAGGGTAAATACATTTTGATATGCTGTTTCTCAATCAAAAGAAAATTTTCAAAACTCGGATTTTTTATTTTTTATTTAATTCTTGAAGTGTATTTTTTTGTGTCACTGGCCGATGCGAAATATTTATTAAAAATAGTTACGGATTAATTTATTTCCTATTCAAAATCAGTTATGTAATTAGGTAAATCATTATTTTTAACATAAATTTCATGTCGGCATTATCGCAATAAAAATGAACACCACAAAATTAAATAAATAATAAGAAATAATTATTTGAATTTTATAGAAATTATTTTTCATTGAAAATCAACACATCGAAATGTATACCGGGTGAGACTGAAAAAGGGGCCACACATTTTTTTTACCTCTCGCTAAGAGAGGTATTGGATTCATGCTAAAAATCGCATATCCAGATTTTATTGAATAAGCACGATTTAAGGTCCATAGAATCCGATTTTAACATTTTTACAATGATGTCTGTGTGTGTGGATGTGTGTGTGTGTGTGTGTGTGTGAGGTTGTTGGAGACACGATTTCTCAAATTTTATAAGACTAAAGACCTGTTTGACTACGGATTCCTCAATCTAACAGTAATGGGAAGAGTTGAATAGGTTCTGGTAACAATTGGACAACCGGAAGTGGTAGTTTCTAAAAAAAAAAATTCTAAATATTATTTTTTGTGTTATGTGACTTTGTTGGCCTTGGCAAGCAGATATGAGGATCCGTGTCAGAATGACGGCTAGTAGTTATTTACATAGATGTCACAATTGTCATATGTCATAATTTTTCATTCAAAATTTCAAAATATTCTGATGTAAATTTGTCGTCCATTAGTATGGAATATACTTGTCGAGGAAAATAATCCACATGGATTTGGAAAATCATAATGTTTCGAATGAAAACTTCTGACACGGTCCCCCACATCTGCTTGCCAAGGCCAACAAAGTCACATAACTGCTCGCGCCCTATGCAACATAAAATGAAAATGGCGAAAGGTATTGTGCTGGCCACAACAGATTTTTTATTTATAGTCTTTAATTCTCTTTATATATTTGTAAACTATGCTTAGGGGCTCACAAATCATGGTATATGACAAGATGGTAGCGGTTCCGGTTTAACCATTCAAAATCTCTAAAATAAAAAAAAATCTGATGTGGCCAGTATATGACCTACCGCCAATTTCATGTTTAAAATAACAATGTTCTATAAAGTATCACTTCCGACAAATTCTAATTTGTTGTTCCAATAATTGAAAAAGTCTGTAGCACGAAATTTTGGATTATATTTTACTATGTTTTTCCCCGAAAATCTGTTCAGAACTTCAAGTAAAGTATCACTCACTCACATGTCGATTTTTTTTTCAATTACTGCGCTTCGATTAAATTTGATACCTAAGACGTACAACCGTATTTACACATGGCCATGAACTTCCAAGACTTTATAGCCTTGCTTTCAGACAAAATTATCTACGTTAGGACTTCAAATGTAATCCGAACGCAACAATTGAAAAAATCGACTTATGACCTTTTGTCTCGGCAGTAGCAAAATAGAAAATAAAATACACATACATAAATATGTAATAATTTGTATTTGGTAACTAAAATATTCTGCTTACCGGCTAGTATTCCCACAATGACTAAAATAAATGGATTTTTAATCTTGAATAACGTATTTTTTCTAATATTAATTTTTACGAAGTGACTGTCTGAAATCTAACGAACTCGATACTACATGTATTTCTCCGTATTCCAAAATGCACTCTAAAACGTAAATAACTATAATAATAATAATAATAATAATAATAATAATAATAATAATGTTTATTTTCTGTAGATACAAATAGTGTATAGAAAATGTCCAAAAAAGTTAAAACAATATGAAAATATTACAAAGCAAAATAATCATTTAGAGTGTAAAAAGAATGTTGCTTTAAGAAAAATCTTTTTTAAAGATCTTAAAAATTTTACTATTTTTTAAATTATTGGCCAGATTATTGTGTATTTGTAAGCCCATTCTATATGGAGATATTTTCACGATATTTAAAAATCTTTTAGTTCCTAGTATTGTAGCTATGCAAGTTACTGATCATGGGAAAAGCCGAGGGAGAAGCTTTTTGATTCTTGTAAATTAAGACACAAGATTCATAAATATAAATACTTGCGAGAGTCGGTATATATTTTGTAAATAAATTTTTAAATGACGTGCAAAATGGAACACCAGCTATTGTGCGTAAAACTCTTTTCTGTGCTATGAAAACTTGTTGACTTATATTAGAAGAACCTCAGAAACAAATACTATATCTCAAGCGAGATTCCACACAAACATAGTAAAATATCAATAATTGTTTTAAATTTATATATTCTTTTAGGTTTCGAATCTGATAATATATAATATTAAGTTGAGATAAGCTCTTCACAGAGAGGCTTCTAATTGAGATTGTCGGTGATACCTTTTTACCTTCCGTCACCTTTAGGTAACGAAGGTATTATCTCTGGTCAAAAAAATCGATAGTGAGCTTCTAATGAATAAGCACGTTTTGGGGTCCCTAGAATACGAATTTACTATTTTTACGAATATGTCTGTATGTATGTTTACGATTGTATTGAATTGTATACTTCATATTCAATAGATACAGAGTTAAAGAATTATAAAGGTATTAAATTTCATAAAACAGTCAGCTATGCTAACCATGGAAACTGCTAATATATTCAGATAATTCAATTTGACAGATGTCAGTATCAATGAAAAGTAAAAGAATGTGGCAGGGATGAGGTAGATGTTGGGGAAGACGCGAATAAGGAATAAAAGAATAAGGGAAATAACTCGAGTGATAGAAGTTTCTGAAAAGATACGAGAGAGACGATTACATTGATTTGAAGATGTCATGAGGACAGATAAAAATATATTGGAAGAAGAATGAATAGCTTAGTAATAGAAGGTAGAAGAAACAGACGAAGATCAATGATAAGATGGAAGGACTATATTGCGGAAGACTTGAGAGAAAAGGAACTGAATAAGGGCGACAGGCAAAACAGAAATGAATGGAAGAAGAAAATAAAAAAGCGACCCCTAACGAATGGGAAAAGCATGCATATGAAAACGTAGTATATTAGTTTTACTATAATTTAACCAACTAATCTTAAGTATTTACTTGCAAATAATTTATGTTTTTCGGCAAGTATGTAATTGCTGGATTTTACGGCGTCATATATCTATCCAGGAAATAAAATGAAAATCTGTTATTCGACCAGTTTTTAATTTTATATTATGTCGTATGTACAAATAATTTTAAAATTTATTTATATAATTATTTTCTTTACATTTTTTTTTAAATATATGTATGGGCTATCTAGCCGGTCAAGCAATTTACGTGACAAATACAATGATTGGTAATATTTACTAAAAATTTGAGCAACCTATAACTAACTAATTACCATGGCTACCATTGAAAAACACATTGGAATGATAAAAAAAAATGAATGTTATTTTAGACAGCTTAATCACCCCTGGTTAAGAGTAAATATTAAGTCAATATCAATAAAAATAATGACGTCATGTGTCAATAAGTTGATATGAGCATGTGAAACGGATTAAAAATAATCAGTCAATTATTATTAAATTTGTGAATGAACTACAAAACAAAAAATCTGATGTGGCCAGCACATAACCTCTCGCCGTATATTTTACCTGGCTGTATGCATAAAGCAAAGAATATTTTTATAAATACAAATAATATATTCATATAAATCTATGACGTATAAACTTCTTTATTATTCAATAATAGCATGTCTCAACATGAAGATATTTTACCATAAATTATGTTACAATAAATTACAAAGTAGAGTTTACCATATATAAATATTAGGCTGGTAACAGCAATTTTCAATTCGAACAACGTTGTTTACTTTCTCTTCATATTCTTCTAGTAAAAACATTAATTTTGGGCGGTCTAAAATGTATATATCTGGATTGTGCATCTATTCTTATATATCTTCTTTTACATTTTATTTTTTCAAACTTGTTATATCTAAATAACACTAATTCCTTTTAATAAAGTGACGGATAGATTGCACTCCGATTATTCTTATATCGATGTGTAATTTTGTCAATATTTACAACTTACTTGAGAAGAATTTGATAGCTTTTTCGCAATTCAAAGTTACTCTAGTCTACAGTACTGGTGTACATTGTCCCATAATGTTTGAAACAAATTTAAGTCCTTCAACCTAGACTTGTCATCTCTATAATAGTCACAGATCAAGAATTAAGGGATTCTCCAAATACATTTTTCTTTCATTACTCATTATTTCTGACACTGACATTTATCTGTCAGTTACAAATAATTTAAATTTGCAACTATTTTTCATGGCATCCTTTCGGTTGTAAAATTAATTACAACATTATTTTATATATTATATTCCTTTTATCTCTAAATCTATAAAATATGTATAAAAATATTTAAATGTATCAGAAAGAGAATTTATTTTTCTTTAATATTATCAAGAAAAATTTTCAAAAAATAATATTTAGAAGATTTTTTTTCAAGAATCTTCTACTTCCGGTTGTCCAATTGTTACCAAAACCTTTTCAGATCTTCCCATGAATGTCCGATTGGGAAATACGTTGTTAAACAAATTTTAAGTCTTATAGTTTTTGAGTAACCGTCCTTCCAACATCCCACACACACACATCCACACACACACACACACACACACACACACAGACATCATCGTAAAAATGTTAAAATCGGATTGTAGGGACCTTAAAACGTGCTTATTCAATAAAATCTGGATATGCGATTTTTAGCATGAATCCAATACCTCTCTTAGCGAGAGGTAAAAATAAAAAAATAATACCTCACGCCTATTTTTTTTTAATTTCTTCTTTTCTTTTGTTATAAGATAATAATATTGTTTTCATAGCTTGCTGTTTTATATTGTATGGAATTTTATTAATACATATTTTAATAATAAATGGTCGCCATTTTGAAATGGTTAAAGTAAAACTATGATACTTTGGTATCATTGTGAAGCTAATTTTATATATATTCTGAAAAAATATATAAAAATACCGATTCCCTATGCTAGATTTAAAGTTGTACCCATTTCCGCTAAAACCGGAAGTGATAAAAAAATTTTGCTATGATCATCTTATGAGCCCCTTTGTCTAGTTTAACTTTGCTTATTAACATTTTTTTATATCTCTCAAAATAAACGAAATATTCGTGGTACCGGACTTACACCCTGTATAATATATAGGTTGTAACAGAAATAAATAAGTATATTAAACTGATAGAACGTGCTTATTCAATAAAATCTGGATATGCGATTTTTAGCATGAATCCAATACCTCTCTTAGCGAGAGGTAAAAAACACAAAGAAAAGAACCACAAAAATCTTTAAAAAATGATTTAGAAAATATGAATAAAAATACCAAAAAATATATAAATACTCGTATATTTTAAAATATAGAAAAAATTCTAAATTTCCCTAAAGGATTACGTAAATTAGTTGATTGGGTTGATACGTGATAACTATACAGGGTGTAACAGAAATAAGTACATTAAATTTAACCAGTGATATAACTCATCGAGTACAATAATATTTCTTAATATAAACTTTCTTGATATTGAGTTAAAATTCTTAAAAGTTTTGTCAAAAATTTCATTACACGTCTATGGTTGAATAAAATAAACAAATGCACTTCGTCAACGTAGAGCGCGTTGCATAATGCCAAAATTCAAAATGGAACTATTTGCGCGTGCATCTACAAACAGATATCCAGCTGTGTTTTCATTGTAGTTGTGACGAGCGTTATGCGCCACGGGTGTTTGTCTGTGCTTGCGACTGAATATAATGATTAGAAACTTTTGAATAAATTGACAGATACACCAGAAGATGAAACTATACACAAATCGGAGAAGATAAAAGATTGAATAGAATATCTCGGGTAAGGTAACATAAAAATTATGCAACAAATTTTTATGTTACAACAGGTTCGACAATCCAAAAATGGTAAGTTATTTATAGGATGAGTTAACCAAGAACAACTCTACAATTGACACAACGAAAAAAGGCATATAGATGATTAAAAGTTTTGCAGACATAAATGAAATCACAATTAATGTTCAAAATGCCCACCGTCATTGTCAATGGAGGCGAAGGCGAAATGAATCCTCTACTCTTTCCAACATCTGCCTATTGTTGAGGATGCTTGTAGCTTAAAAAAAATGAGATTTCAAAAGAAAAAATATTAATAAATATTGTTGCTCTCGACGAGTTCTATCAGTTTAATATACTTATTTATTTCTGTTACAACCTATATATTATACAGGGTGTAAGTCCGGTACCACGAATATTTCGTTTATTTTGAGAGATATAAAAAAATGTTAATAAGCAAAGTTAAACTAGACAAAGGGGCTCATAAGATGATCATAGCAAAATTTTTTTATCACTTCCGGTTTTAGCGGAAATGGGTACAACTTTAAATCTAGCATAGGGAATCGGTATTTTTATATATTTTTTCAGAATATATATAAAATTAGCTTCACAATGATACCAAAGTATCATAGTTTTACTTTAACCATTTCAAAATGGCGACCATTTATTATTAAAATATGTATTAATAAAATTCCATACAATATAAAACAGCAAGCTATGAAAACAATATTATTATCTTATAACAAAAGAAAAGAAGAAATTAAAAAAAAATAGGCGTGAGGTATTATTTTTTTATTTTTACCTCTCGCTAAGAGAGGTATTGGATTCATGCTAAAAATCGCATATCCAGATTTTATTGAATAAGCACGTTTTAAGGTCCCTACAATCCGATTTTAACATTTTTACGATGATGTCTGTGTGTGTGTGTGTGTGTGTGTGTGTGTGTGGATGTGTGTGTGTGGGATGTTGGAAGGACGGTTACTCAAAAACTATAAGACTTAAAATTTGTTTAACAACGTATTTCCCAATCGGACATTCATGGGAAGATCTGAAAAGGTTTTGGTAACAATTGGACAACCGGAAGTAGAAGATTCTTGAAAAAAAATCTTCTAAATATTATTTTTTGAAAATTTTTCTTGATAATATTAAAGAAAAATAAATTCTCTTTCTGATACATTTAAATATTTTTATACATATTTTATAGATTTAGAGATAAAAGGAATATAATATATAAAATAATGTTGTAATTAATTTTACAACCGAAAGGATGCCATGAAAAATAGTTGCAAATTTAAATTATTTGTAACTGACAGATAAATGTCAGTGTCAGAAATAATGAGTAATGAAAGAAAAATGTATTTGGAGAATCCCTTAATTCTTGATCTGTGACTATTATGGAGATGACAAGCCTAGGTTGAAGGACTTAAATTTGTTTCAAACATTATGGGACAATGTACACCAGTACTGTAGACTAGAGTAACTTTGAATTGCGAAAAAGCTATCAAATTCTTCTCAAGTAAGTTGTAAATATTGACAAAATTACACATCGATATAAGAATAATCGGAGTGCAATCTATCCGTCTCTTTATTAAAGGGAATTAAGGTTATTTAGATATAACAAGTATGAAAAAATAAAATGTAAAAGAAGATATATAAGAATAGATGCACAATCCAGATATATACATTTTAGACCGCCCAAAATTAATGTTTTTACTAGAAGAATATGAAGAGAAAGTAAACAAAGTTGTTCGAATTGAAAATTGCTGTTACCAGCCTAATATTTATATATGGTAAACTCTACTTTGTAATTTATTGTAACATAATTTATGGTAAAATATCTTCATGTTGAGACATGCTATTATTGAATAATAAAGAAGTTTATACGTCATAGATTTATATGAATATATTATTTGTATTTATAAAAATATTCTTTGCTTTATGCATACAGCCAGGTAAAATATACGGCGAGAGGTTATGTGCTGGCCACATCAGATTTTTTAGCATGTTTACAACGATACATAGCTTGCTATGTTTTATTTTGTATGGAATTTTATTAATACATATTTTAAGAATAAATGGTCGCCATTTTGAAATGGTTAAAGTAAAACTATGATAATTTGGTATTATTGTGAAGCTAATTTTATGTATATTCTGAAAAAAAATATATAAAAATACCGAATCCCTATGCTAGATTTAAAGTTGAACCCATTTCCAATAAAACCGGAAGTGAAACAAAATTTCTGCTATGATTATCTTATGAGCCCCTTTGTCTAGTTTAACTTTGCTTATTAACATTGTTTTGTATCTCTCAAAATAAACGAAATATTCGTGGTGCCGGACTTACGCCAAACACCCAGTATTGTACATATTAAAGAATTATTAATTTAAGAGCATTTTGCAAAAATGAAAAACTGAGCAACAATATTTAATTAAAGTATATAAATTCAAAGGAATCTAAATGCCATTTTTATATTTTTGATTTATTTCGAGAATTATTTATAAAAACATTTTTATGTAGGAAATCATAATAATGTCCAATCATATATACTTTTGTTCAATCATCGTATGAATGCAAATATTTTAAAACTTTTTCATGTATACTGTTGCTACTACACAAAACATAGCATTATATTTTTAAAACTTCAGGATTTTTTTTTTTTTTTGGTACTTTACCATTTACTTACTACATATTTTTTAGTCCCTGTTTGAATTCATAGAGATTTTCCATGTATTTTTTTTTTAATACTTTTTAATCCTTGAACTTATATGCTTCAATTTTTAACTTGTTTCCATTCTAATTTAGATGGAAAATTCTTTGTACATATTTACCAACTTTACTTTTAACTTTCCGTTTACCTAGGAAGAGAGGTGTTAAAGTCAAAAACTTCGATAGAGTTTATCAACGAAAAACAGGTTTACGGTGTCTATACCACGTTTTATAATTATGAAAATCTTGGTTGTGTACAGGTATGAATGTGCGTGTGATGTTCTGCCTGTCCGCTAACGTCAATTCTCACTACAATTCAGAATATTCTAATTTTTCATATTTAAAAAGTTTCTTCATTTACATGAAGAACTTGTTATTTTCTGGTTAACCGGAGGTGCTACTATACGTAAAACTCTCAACAATTTTATTGAAAAAAATATGTATATTTAAATATCGGATTTTGGCAATTCATATTATTACAAATATTAAAGAAAATTCCATTCTTTGTATGTTTATTCTGGAATGCACTTTTCCTATGTATATCTTCAAAGAATTTGGTGAAATAATTTTTATACAATAACAAAATGTAGAAAATTGATACCTATGTGGTAATCGAGTTGCCTCAATAAACAACATAAATCTAATCTCAAGTCACATAAACCCGTTCCCAAGGCAATTACATTTTTTGTATGTTTCGATGGTAAACATTACTGATGATAGTGATTTTTAAAGTAGACGAGCAGACAAATTATTGTAATCATCTATTTTATAATTCAAAATTAAATAAAATATCATACTACTGTTGTGGTTAAACATTTTTATTGTCTTTTTATAAGGATTCTTTTTATACAATTATTATAACGTTTAATCTCGTTGTAAATATTTTTTTTTTATAAAAACGTTACAAGTAAAAAATAAATATAGAATTAGGAGGTAATGTACCAACTACATATGATTTTCTAATGGATTATGTATTGCAATTTCTCTATTTGTACAAGTACAGAATCATTTTCATGGAATCCATATTTTAAAAACATGATTATCATGATTGGGAGACCTTGAAATTATGAAAATAAGTAAATGTTTCAAAGTGCATTATAAATAATTGATGCACCCCGAGAAAGTGGTTAGCTATTTGAAATTCCATGCATGTGAACATAATTTTTTATCCCAACTGTTAAATAAAAGAACATAAATATCCCGGAGATGTGATGTAACAAACATGTCATGTGACCGACCATTTTTTAACAAAAATGAGTATCAAAATGTTAGAATTATAGACATCTAAATGATATGAGGAGAAAATATACATATGAAAACATTCTATAAAAAAAAATCCAATATATTTGAAATTTGAATATGTAAATACGTACATATTGAAATATCAAGATTGACGTTCTTTATTGCAGGAGGAATCTAAATGTCTAATTTAAATTCACCAAGGGATAAAGTATTCACAGTTTATTAAATCGATTATGTTGAAAATACACCGTTTCAAATAATTAAATTATGTCCTTTCATCATTTTGCCAGTCAAGTTGTTTCGAAACTGCGAAAATACTCCCCACAGGAAAATATTTTGCCCAATTCATTATTTTGACTATAACATAAATATCAGTAAGCAACATTATGGCCTAAAGCACATAATACTAACAAATATATTTATCGATTAGTGGAACGTTTCTTTGTTGTGCTGGCGCGTGCTAAATGCACAACAGGCTGAGACAAAGTCAACTCTTAAGCCCTGATTATTTTGCAAACATGAGGCATGTATATTTATTTAGTTGTCTATGTTGAAAGTTACCTTGATAAAGGACGCCCATGGTCAATACGTTCGTCTCGAAGAGCGAATGGCTGAAGCTAACGTTGAGCGCCGCTTTGTCCGCGTCTACAATGATTAGGTCGCCGTGCAAGTCGCAAGACTCTGCCGCGGCGTCGTCATCCTCAGACATTTGCACTGTAAGCTGGTGCTTGTCTTCGGGGTCGGCTATGCTGAGCGCCGGTCCTAGAGGTGCCGGCGGTCCTAGGGGACCCAGTAGTCTCGGGGGTCCCGGAGAGCGACCTGGTGCTGGGTCCCCATCTACAGACGCACCGCACCACGTCGCTAGCCACGACGCAGTTCCCACTATCACAATTAAACTCAACACACTGCGACAACACATCTCCGTAACCGCTACTGCTTAGCTACTGTTCTCCTCTTATCTAATTTACATCACGAATGTTTATCACAGTTTCTATATCTACATTTGTTATAATTAATAATTGCTCGAAGGAGTTTAATCACACTTTTATTGCAACTTTTAAGATAACTATATAATAGTATGTATTAAGATTAGTATGTATTAGTCTAAGTTAGTATTACACGCATACGGGTAAGATGTCTTAAACGAGTCGATCAGGTCGCGTAGCGCCTAACAATAGAATAGATATTTCATTTGTTAGTCACGAATCGCTGATGAAAAGTTCAAATGTCACAGAAAGTTGGAGTTGGTGAACGAGCACTAGACACGAGAGACCGCGCACTGTTAGCGAGTTATGAGTCACTTGCGAGCAGCCGGAGCCGGAGAACCAAAGTCCGGAGTCCGGTGTGGCCGAGTACCGGTGCTATGCTGTGCGAGTAACGGCAAAGAGAGAGTGAAGCGAGCGAGTGCGTCTCCGGGACTGGCTCGCGCTGCTGGTGGTGCCGGTGGCAGGCAGCGTACGTTACGCTGGCGTCGCACCGCACCGCGTCGCCGATCGATTTAAAACCATCGGGCGCAAAAACGCACCCGTACGCTACCCGGCGCCTCCTCAACCAACAACACTTTAAAACCAAACAATGTCAACCAACACTTTTATGCAAAAAATCTATTATGCATAAATTTAATAGGTATATGTAGAAAAAATTATTATATTTATGCTAATGATTTAAAAAACATTTTTTTTCTTTGTTACAAAGAAAAATGAGGAACTGCCCAGTGGACTCTAAAATTAGTCTGTTGTTTCACAATATAGAGTTAAACACAATTGTTTATATTAGATTACAAATTATTCATTCAATATTAAATTATTTTACTGAAAATCATTTAACGGACGTATGACGCGCATTTTGTTTCATCCTATTCAAAATCACATACCAATATTTTGATAAATGACCACGTTTTAAGGTACAATTTTAACATTTTCACAATGATGTGTATGTTCGTGCGTGTGTATGTGTGTGTGTGTGTGTGTGTGTGTGTGTATCCTCTTAATGCTCTAACATAAACACTGTCATTTGGAATATTTTGCTGCCTTGTATTTCGACCCTATTCTAATATGGAAAGAAGCCATTTGATTTTTATGTGAATTGGATAACCGGATATGGCACTTTACTTGAACCTCAAAGTAGTTTTTCTGCAGTCTACATAGAAAGTAGCCATTTGCGCTCTCCTTTGTCAACGCAAAATGTCACTTTGCCGCTCTAGCGCGACAAAGTAGAAAAAACGCTTGCTGTCCAAATTTCTAACTATACAATGTTCAGAAATGTCACTTGTCTACATTCTTGATGGAAACGTTTAGTCAGGAAATAATAGCACTGTAGTGACCACCTTTACAAATAAATCTGACGTAACTGCTCTGTCGGTACATTACATAACCAAAAAGAATCCGGACTATTGTGAAAATAAAATAGGGCATTCATTTACAAAACCGAAAGTATAAAATGTTTAGATTAGATTGAAGAAATACGTCAAGAAGAATGGGAAATAACGATAAATTAGAATTAAATATAAAAGACGTTTTGTCTTTATATTAATCCCTATTAATTGAGTAGTAGTGTAAGTACAAAATGTACATTTTATTATTTTTTGTTATGCTGGCGACTGTAGAAAAAATCTTGTGTGTGTTTCGAGCGCATATGAACATTGTCGATTTCGAGGGAATGCCGCGCTCCTGCATCGCACAGCAACAACCTCTCAATCGACAATGTCCTATTTTGCGCTTACACAAATAGCTATTTAAATGTCATTTTTGTTATTTACGTGATTATAAAATTAAAGACTATTAAATTTTCTCATTAACCTCCCTTAATGTTTTCGGTCCAAAAATTTGATAGTGAGTTTTCAGTGAATAAGCACGAATTAGGGTCCCCACAACATGTTTTTTTTAACTTCCATTACCTATAGGTAAGGAAGGTATTGTCTATTACAATACGATTTTACTATTTTTACGATGATATCTGTATGTGTGTGTGTGTGTATGTGTGTGTGTGTGTGTGTACGTGTGTGTGCGTGTGTGTATGTGACCGCGATTTCGTCCGCGATATCTCCAGTACCACAATTCCAAAAAATACAATTCTTACGTATTCCTCTTCCTTACAAACATTTGCAGACTTGATTAGATTTTGGTTTAATTGGTCAACCGGAAGTACCATCATTTGAAGATTTTAAGTTTCATGAAAAAACTCAGTTAAATATTATTTACCTTAAAGAATATATTATTCTCTATACGATTTGATTGCATTTTATATTTCATCTTCAACAGATACAAAGTTAAAGAATTATAAAGATATTAAATTTCATAAATCAGCCAGCTATGCTAACTTAACCATGGAAACTGCTAATATATTCAGAAAATTTAAATTGACAGATGTCAGTATCAATAAAAAGTAAATTAATGAAAGAATAAGAGAAATAATTCTATTGTTTCTAGAAAGATATGAGAGACGATTACATTGGTTTGAACATGTCATGAAGATGAATATTTTGGAAGAAAAATGAATAGTTTAGTAATAGAAGCTGGAAGAAACATAGGACGACCAAATATAAGATGGAAGGACTGCATTGCGGAAAACTTGAGAGAAAAGGAATTGAATGAGGACGACACGCAAAACAAAAATGAGTGCAAGAAGAAAATAAAAAATAGCGACACCTAACGAATGGGAAAAACTAAAGAAGAAGAAGATGTCAATGTCAAGTGCAATTTGCATAGTTTGTTTATGAACTAATTTTGCTGGAAATATAGGATCTTTTGCAAGAAAATTTATGTATAGGGCACGTGCAGTGACGTGACTTTGCTGACTTTCATTAAAAATTTCATGATTTTCTTATTTCATGTGGTTTATTTGTTATCAGGAGTATGGAATTCAGTTGCCGAGAAAAGGAATTATAAAATACAAAAAATGAAATAACCACATGGTCTTAGATTGTTGATATCTGGTTTAATTTTCATGATATTGTTATTTGATTTCAACGTGTTTAAGTGTTAGTAGCGGTTTTTGATATGTGCGATTTTCCGGAGCAACGATGCAATGTAAAATTTTGCGAGAAACTGGGGAAAACTTTCACAGAAACGTTTCAACCTTTGAAACAAGCTTACGGAGATGATGATCTGGGTCGTAATAGCGAGTGAAAGAAACAGAGGAAGACCAAAGATAAGATGGAAGGACTGTATTACGGAATACTTGAGAGAAAATCAAGCGAATGAGGACGACCTGCAAAACAGAAATAAATGGAAGAAGAAAATAAAAAATAGCGACCCCTAACAAATGGGAGAAGCTAAAGAAGAAGAAGATGTCAGGGCCAAGTGCCATTTGCATAGTTTGTTTATGAAATAATTTTACTGATAATTTAGAATCTTTTGCAAGAAAATTTATGTATGGACTTTGTACATAATACACAGGATTGACAGAGGTATTGTGCTGGCCACATCAGATTTTTCTATTTTTACAATGATGATGTCTGTGTCTTTGTGTGTGTGTGCCTGTGTGTGACGTTTTTTTCTTCCACGTTAACTCTTATATCAAACTTGCAAAAAATTATATTTTCCGTATATAAGCTTTCTGCATTCATATAAAGAGTTGATTAGATTTTGGGTTACATTGGACACCCGGAATCGGAAGAGATACTTAACATTTTTTAATGGAGAATTATATTAAAATATAATCCAAAACTTTTCAATTTTAGTAAAAGGGAAATAACATTAGATATTGGCTAAAATTGGTAGACCGGAAGTGATACTTTACTGTGAACTGATTTTCGTGAAATAGTGTGATATAATCCAAAATATTTCAAATTTGGTATTTAATACTTTTGTATTAATGAGAACGACATATTAGATTTTTTCTAAAATTAATAAATCGGAAGTGGTACTTTACTGGAAGCACTAAACACATTTTCTTGAAAAAATATATTAAAATATAATCCAAAACTTCTCAAATTTGGTATTTAAAACTCGTATATAATTTGAAACAACATATTAGATTTGGACTATATGATAAATCGGAAGTGGTACTTAATTTGAAGTCCTTGTAGCAGCGCCAAGTTAGATGTGAAAAAATAATAAAAAAAGAAGGCAATTTTTTGGATCTGCAAAAATATAAAAATAATAACATCCATATTGTAACAAAAAACTTAAAACATATAAAGTTAATAATCGTGTGTATTTGTATTCTTCTTCATTAAATATCATTGTACAGTAAGTAAATGTTATTTTGTGACTAAAAGTGGGTTTACTTGTGACAGCTGAGATTGTTGTTGGATTTTCGGCGATTGTAATTGTGAAAGAGCATCGAACCATTTTAATAAAGGCCATCCGCGCAATAACATGGCCCTTCGAGCCGGATCGGCTAAGCTCGTGGAATTTCCTGTTCATCAGTGACCAGTTTGGTAGTGTGAAGTCATCGGCTTCTGTTCGGCCTAGGAACACTTGTACGAGTGTGGATTGTGTCTGCCACGGAAAAGATAAGACACCAAATACGGTCTGTTGGCTCCAATTTTTTCCATCCAATTTGAATCAAATTTAATTTGTAAATTTGATTGAGTTTTAGCTACGGAGATGGAAAATATCAGCAGGAGCGAGAGATTGAAAAACAAATTACCGGCCGGCGAAACTGATAACTACCAAGTTGAATTACAAAGCTCCAGAAATCAAACAACATCGGGAACAAGTAAAACACAAATCTGTGAAAGAAGAATACAACGATTCACACCTGTCAAAATGAACGCATCAGATCCAGGAATGGGTGAATCTACTCAAGTTTCTTTGGGGCAGACGAAATCATCCATCAGTATTTGTTCATTGAAATCCCGACGAAATATCAAGTCACCATCCATCAGTGTTTGTTCATTGAACTCTAGACGAAGTGTCAAGTCACAAAATAGTGTTGCATTAGAGAAAAAAGAAATAGAACTCAATGCACAAGAAAGACTAAATGACCTGTGAAAAGAACTAGATGTTATAATGAAAGAAAAAAAATATGAAGAATTTAAATTGAGAAGGCTTTGTCATGAAGTGTCAAAAGAAGAAACAACTTCTGACATGATGAATATAAAAAAAACTGACAGAAGAGTTAAAAGAAAGTGAAGAATTGTACAAGCACCAAAGTGAGAAGAGGCAGAGGAAGATTGAGTAGATAAAGCGAAAAATGAAACTCATACGTGCCCGTGCCGACCAAGAAAAGAATAAAATATACCTGGAAAGTGACAAACCTGATGTATCAGATGGTGAGTCAGAAGTTGATGAAGAGCAGTTGAAAAGGACCGAAGTTTGGACATCGCAGGTAACAGATGATATCGAAGACCAGTTTGAAATGGTTAACCAGTCTGCTGAGGATGATATTCAACACCAAGAAAAATTGAATGTTGCAAAGTTACGAAATTATAAAAAGGAAGAATCAGCGCTACACTCAATACAACAACGTACCTCATCACTACCAGTTTCAGCGGCAGTTGCAGAGACTATTGTGCCTGCGCTACAGTCAGACATCACCCAGCTCATTCAAGCAGTGACAAAATTGGTTTCGAAGGTTAACCAACAACCTCAATCATCAACTTCAGCTCAAGAAGAAACAAAATATATAACAAGAGCAGCTGTAGCTAAGGAGCTGCCTGACTTCAGTGGGAAACCGGAAGAGTGGATTTACTTTAAAGCTACATATGAAGATACCCCTTCCGCTTGCAAATTTAATCCCCTTGAAAATATATCTCGACTTAGGAAATATTTAAAGGGAGATGCTCTGAAGTCTGTAAAGTAGTTATTATTATCTCCCGATAATTTATCTACTATTATGGACAGACTAAAAAAGAATTTCGGCCAACCAGAACATATTTTTGACGCACTGATACATGAAGTAGAAAATCTTCCGTCTGTAAGGGAGTATCAGTGCCATACTCTAACTGAATATGGGGATACAGTAATCAATTTAACTACCACCATAACAGCATTAAAGAAACCGCAACATTTGGAGAATCCTATATTGATACGCAGATTAGAAGAGAAGCTATCTCCAGTATTACACATGCAGTGGTTGGATTGGAAGGAAGCAAACGGTGGCATAAAGAATCTTTTTTGGTTTTCCAAGTGGCTAGAACAGAAAACAGAATTTCCCCGGAACCGTATGCTCTTAAGGGTGTACTGTAGATAGAAAAAGTGTTGAAAAATATTGAATAAGTTTTCTCAAAAATGCAATAAGTGAACATAATTGAAAAATCGTTTTGTATTTTTCGAAAGTATACACTTGTAGCTCGAGAGCAGCGATGAGATTATTATAAATTTTCTCTTCGTTTTTGAGACTAAATAAAGAAAGAAGTAAAAATTGTCATTTTTAAATCCCATTTTTCTATTAATAGGAGAATGATTTTATAAATTTATTTTATACTAAAAAAAACTTAATTATTTTATTAGTTATTATTTAGCATATGGCGTACATTCATGATATAATTTAAATAATAACTTGGTCAAGATGGTAGGAGGCAGCTTTCAATTAGATGAAGTACTGTCTTGTTTGCCTCAGTGGATCGCCGGAAGGTCTAGTCGCTACCACTGTGTTTGTGCTATTGTGATGAATGAATTGACCAGGAGATCTCGAGGATTGTCTGGTCGCCGATTTGTGCTAGTTCTTTAGTTATTTCACATTAAAGGAAAAGAAAATTGAAATTTTTTTCACCGTCAGATGTTGCTGGTAGTGGTACATAGCATTTTAGAGGAACATGCATCTCCCTTTCCCCTCGGCTCTTGTAGCCCCACCCTACAGCATGAGGTGGGTTTTTGTCGGAAGAGGCAATATTAGGTAAACTAATCTCTTAACGGATTTTTTCATCTTTTCACTGTTTTATACTAGATTCACCTATAGAATCTTTCCAAAGTTTTAAACCAGACCAGAGATTTTTATAATAATAATCAATATCTTTATATTTTATGCAAACTAGGGTAACTTAATTTCATTATTTTTATAAAAATTATTATTATAACTATTATGTTGTTCATCTTTTAGGACGGCATCCATTTCCATATATAATGTCAAAACTAAATCCTAATACCTAAGTGACTAAAAATCACAATTAACTTTTTATTAAACAATACAATATAATTGTTTTCATTTTGGTATAGTTAGTTACATATTAATTTTAGACAAAAATGTTTCAAATAAATGTTGTAGATAATATTTTTCTACACCTAAATCATTAATTAAATTTTATTTTGCACATTTTAAAACCCGTAAAATAGAATCTGAAATTTTATACATGTTGCTCATTTAGTGATAGCCATGAAATTGACATCAAATTACAAATAAATGCATAATGAACTGTCAGTAATAGTTATTTGTGTATCAAAGTTGTAAAAGTGATCTTTTTGGCCGAATCTGAAGTTTGTAGGCAAGGCGAAGGCCAAGGCCAGCAAATCAGATGAGGTTAAAAATGAACTTTTAAGCTGACGTACACACAAGATTTTTTAGGCAACTATCACAAAATTATTAATTCTTATTTAAAAATATATTTCATATCTGATTGATTCATATCAATTGTGGAGTGCCATATTGTCTTCCTGACAACTCACAAAACTATCTATGTACTTACTATCAACATATATTACAATCTAAAAATGAATGTAAAATGACTACAATAATTAATTTGTTGAGTAATAAACTGAGCGATACCAATAGCAAAAACGATTTTACTAATGCTCCGCTTAAAATTTATGAAGCTGCATATAATACAACATTTATTGGCTATTTAAACAAACTTTTGACAATTCTGTTCGTAAAGTTAAATGCGGCCATAAAGTAAAAGCGGCCATGAAGTAAATGCGGCAGTAAAGTAGTCTTTGACAGATATCAAAATAAAAGTGATACTTTACGATTGCCAAAAGACACATAAAACAACTAGTTATGTAATAGCTGCCTAAAAAATAGCTGATTGAAAAGTGAGTATTAACAAATAAAATAAGTGTTATGTAACGTTAAAAAAATGTGTAATTGTAATAATAAAAATTTAAAAATTTGTAAGTATAATAATATTTTTATTATTATTTATCTGTAATGTGATTACAGATATTATGTTGTTTATATAGTAAAGTTCTCTACAAAGGTTCCCAAATAATAATGAAAATAATAATAATAATAAAAAATAATAATTCATAGATGTAATAATAATAATAATAATAACTTTATTTGTACTACAAGCAGAGCTTATTACAAAGAGGGTTGGTACAATTTTACAGTGTGTAAATCATATAAAGTGTTAGTAAAATAGATAATTCATATATCACAATATAATTACAGTTTGAAGACATAAACATGTAATTTTAAGATAAGTAGATATTTAAGTGTATATTAAAATTATAGTTAAAATAATAAATATAAGAGCACACTGGTTTACATTCACATTCGTAGGCTAGTAACAGACAAATAATGTTGCGAGGTTACGTACGCAAAGTGTAACTGAAGTTAACTTCGAGATAGTACATATAAAGTTGACAAATAACTTACGTTTTAAAATACATAAATACAATAAATAAGTTAAAATATGATGTGATTGTGGTGTAAGAAACAATCATAATATAATAAATTTGGTACGATTACGATAGTACAGAAAAAAATAGGTAAATAAATAAATGCATCTGGGTTGACTAAACAATGTAGAAATTTTAAATACATGAGTGCGATGAATAAAGTATGGTGTGGTTGTAGTGTTACTTTTAGCATAACGTAACACTAATACCTTTTAAATGTACCTACATAAAATAGAAGGTTTTAAGAAAATAAATACATAAAATGAACAGCATTAAAATCAACATAGTTATTGCACTGATGCTTTATTCTGGAATTTTGCACACAGTTTATTATTATAGCTATTGTTTTAATTTTAAGTTTTTTTTTTTTTTAATTCCTTTTTTTTGCACACACACTGTCAGAGATATCGGTATAACAGGCCATTCGCGATATGACACTATAAAACTCACATTCACTGCTTTTGCACAAAGTTTTTAAATTAATTTTAATTTATTGCTTTAAGTATTGATTGAATTAACACTATTAACGATAAAACAGGCCATCCACAAAAATATTCACTAAACTGTGCACTTTTAGTTATTTTCTATGAAGTCTTTTATTTTAAGTGATGTCACTATGTAGTTAAAGATGTTATATATTTTTTCTTCTGTAAGGTCTGCTAACAAATATTTGATGTTATCTTCTTCATTTTGATGTCGGGCGTATTGTCCTAAAAAATGAGTTCTTATTGGCTCAAATATAGGGCACTGAAATAGAAAGTGATTTAATGAATCCTCTTCGTATCTATTACATAGTGTGCAGATTACGTCAGCTGGAAATTTGTATATACTGCCATTTTGATATAGTTGGGAGTTACTTTTCTTTGCGATACGTAGTTGACTTACTATTCGTAGTACTCGGAGTGGCATGTTCCATGCTAGATAGTGCTGAGTAGTGCCGAAGGTTTTATAGTTCGCATTATATTGTGAATTAATTATTCGCTGCGTATCGAGATGGTATAAAGCTTCGGAATAAGCAGTTAATATGTTGTTCATTTCTGTTTTAAGTAAGATTGCATTCTGACTTTCCCATATCCCGTTGAAATTGGCAAAATTCAGCGCTGTTTGTAAATTTCTTGCCCAGTTATATTTGTTTTGCTTTGCGTTGCTTATATTTGGGTTATTATTTAGAATAAGTAGTTTGTTATAGCAAATTTTTAAATAACGATCTTCAGGCATTAATAAAATTTTATAAAACCAGTTTAGCATTCGTTTCAATATTTGAATTTCAAGTTTTGTTTGCCCTGTCTCTCTTCTTACGATGTAGTTTGGAGTAAATTTTGACCAAGTAAATATTGATTTGAAGTGATTTACCTGACTCTTTTCAATTACGTTTGCGTAGTTTAGACCCCATATTTCAGCAGCATAGAGAACGGCAGGCACTATTATTGAATTAAATAACTGCATATAGGTGTTCCAGTTATGTATGCTGTTTCTTCCTAAAATGCTTCTGGTTGTGCCGGTTAAATTATTTGCTTTTCTTACTTTCTCATTGACATGCTTATTGTATAACCCAGAAGTAGATAAAGTCACGCCAAGATATGTGTACGAATTAGTGAATTTTATGTCGTTTCCTTGGCATCTGTAGGTTTTGTTTCGTTTTGGGGGTCTTCCATTATGAAAGTGCATAATTTGAGTTTTTTCTGCACTAATTTGTAACTCCCATGTATTGCAATAGTTTTCTAGTGCACTAAGTTTTCTTTGTATGTCTATTTCAGAACGTGCAAAAAGAACGATGTCATCCGCATATTGCAAACTCATGATATCTGTATTTGGAGTTATGTATATTCCTTCTTAGTTTTGCTTTCTGAAGTGTATTTCCAAGTCAGAGATATAGAGTGCAAACAGAAGAGGACTTGTGCATTCCCCTTGGAGGACACCTTTTGTAATCCGGATTGGTGTGCTTAGTTGGGAATTTACTGAAATTTGTAGGCTGGAATCTCTATAAATATTCTGTAAAAGTCTAATGATTTTTCCACTGACACCAATTTCATAGGCCTTGTTCCATAATTTCACGTGTGGTACAGAGTCAAATTCCTTTTTAAAGTCAATGAATATTGCGTACGTCCCTTCTTTATTTGTTAGCATGCGACTTTTTATTATTGTGTCCATAATGAATAAATTATCTATGCACGACCGTTGTTTCCTAAAGCCAGATTGTGCTTCTGGCAGTATCTTGTGGCTTTCTATCCAAGTTTGTAACCTATTATTTACTATAAACGTTAGTAATTTCGTAATAGTGTTTACTAGTGCTATACCCCTGTAGTTATTAGGGTCTTCTTTATTACCTTTTTTATGTAGGAGTGTAAGCTTAATTCTTTTCAGAACTGTAGGCAGATCTTCTTCGTTTAGAAAATGGTTTAAAAGATTTTTCAAGTAAATTTTGCATGTTTCTGGAAGGTATTTTAACTGTTCGTTAGTTATTCCATCACAGCCAGGGCTCATTTCTAATTTTAAATTTTTTAGTGCAAAATCGGAGAGAACAATTTCACCATCAAGATATGGGGGACGAACATCTATATATATTGTTGTATTAATTGTTACATTTGTATGAAACCATTCTTCATAGAAATTTTTCCATTCTTCAATACTGATTGGGTTTACATTGTAATGAGTTTTGTGCAATGCTTTTACCGTTTTCCAAAATTGTTGTTGATCCTTTATGTTTTCAAGTTTATTTTTGATCCCTTCTTTGTGTTTTTTCTTCTCTTCGCCGATTTGAGTTTTGTATTTTTTTCTCATTTCTGTGTAATTCTGAATACTCTCAGTGTTGAAGTTGTTGGCTTTGCAGGCTCGGAGACATCTTCTGGTGGCTTTCTTAAGGTCGATTAAGGGTTGATTAAACCAAGGCTTATTTGTTTTTTGTGTATTTTGGACCTTAACTGTGATTTTTTTAGCGACATTTGTTTTTAAACATATGTCGTTCATCGCTGTCCGTAGGTTGTAATATATATTTTCTGCACATTCGTTCACAATGTCCATATCGGAGAAGTAACTTTCCATTGCTGCTGTATATTGCACTATTTTGTCACTGTCCCACGTGAGCTTTATTTTTTCTGTAGTAGTAGTAGTTCCTGAATCTTGTTCTGCACATATTTCTACTAATAGTGTTAACGAGATCATCATGTGGTCTGATAACACTATTTCTGTAACAACGGAAAATTCCAGGATTAATTTCAAGGAGTTCAAGTCGATCCAGATATGATCGATTATACTTTTTCCATTTTTACTAATGTATGTAAAATTAGCTGGAGTGTCTTTGGACGATCTGCCGTTTATCAGGAGAAGATTTTCACCTTCCATGACTTCTAATAGATCTTTACCTTTTTTGTTTATGACAGTGTCCATTGTTGTTCTAGTACCTGTAAGATTACAGTTTAAAAATAAAAGGTCATCAGCTTGATTTAGAGATCCAACTCTGCCGTTAAAGTCACCTCCAATTATTACTGAGTGATTAGGAAAATTTTCTATCATATTTTGCAAGTAATTTGCAAATAATTCTAAAATTGTGTTGTAGTCGTAACTAGGGGAAAAATATACTACGGCAAGAATAATATTATTGGTTTTTATTTTTAATTCTGCAAACATCCAGTGTTGTTCTGAAGAGATTATTTTAAATTCATTTATGTTGGACTTGACGAAGATTAACAGCCCACCGATAGCTCTTCCTGTTCTTTTCTCTTTAATTGCTTCTCGTTGATATAGATTGTAATTTTTTAAAAAGTATGGAGATTCCTTGATTTTAAATTGTGCCCAAGTTTCATTTAAACATACTATTTCATGTTCTGTGAGTATATGCTCTTCAAATGTGTTTAACTTAAATATATTGCCATAACCTTGAATGTTCCAATACATTACTTTTGCTTTTGTTGGAGTTTTGATTGTCGAGTTTTTTGACTGCGTATTTTGACGGGTTGTTCTGGTCACGTGGTTATCGAGTGGCCCTTTAGTGGGATTTTTTTCATTTTTGGCATTCACAGTATTATTGGCTATTTTTTTTAGTTTGTCAGAATTGGGAGTGTCCTGACTGTTTTTCTCTACAATGTTTTTTATTTCTAAATGCTGATCAGAGATTTCTGAAATTTTGCTTTTATTTATTGAATTACTAGTAGCTGCTCCGTTGTCTTCGAGCAGTACCATATTTGTAATTAAAGAATTATTTTCAGAGTCATCTACTTCTTTAGGCGTTCCTAATTCTATCTCCTCAAATAATCCGCTCCTGGTATTTATTTCTTGCAATGATATAGACTTCCTTCTGGTAGCTGGGAGCATGGTCTTCTTGAATATCATCCTCTTGAAGATCTTCTACAGAAAGTATATTGCCGTTGATAACTAATTTGTCGTACTTTAATCGTGGATTTAAGCCCTCTTTCTTGGCTTTTAGTAAGTGCGGTTTCAAATTTTTCCTTGCTTCCACTACGCTAGCGATATAATCATCTTCTATATAAATTCCTGTTCCTTTTAAAAGCTTTGCCTGCCTGAATATGTCTCTTTTTAGTTTTTTTGAATTTAGCTCAATTATTATTGCTCGTGTTTTTGTATTATTTGGCTTTCCTAATCTTCTTACATCTTCAATATTTATTTCACAAAAATGGTTCATTTTCAAAGAATTATGAAATAAATCTACAATTTTTTCTTCTAAATTTTCTCCTGGTGCTTCTTTTACGCCAAAAATTATTAAATTTTTTTCTCGTACCTTCCTTTCCAACTGTTTTATTTGTTTGTCTTTGTATTCTAGTTCTTTTTCCAATTTTTCACATTTTATTTTTTGTCATTGCATAATTTATTAAATGTATTTATTGAAGATTGTAAGTTATCAAATTTTTTGTTTAGTGTGATTGTTTGTGCTTTCAGGAGCTTTTCTATATCATTAATTGTAGCCATTATTTTATAGTACTGAAAAAATTGGGAATATGTTTTTATATTTATTTTTAACACAGTTGGGAACACTGTTACTTCTTGCTTAGCGTTAGTGGACTTGCGCGTATCTGAACGGGCGATGTTTACAGACTTAACCTTGGGAGATTCGAATTTTATTTCCAGTTTTTTTAAAAAGAAATTAAAATGTTAGCAGCTGTGTAATAGTTCTGCTTGCAGTATATATTATTGAAATAGTGTTTACAAATAAAACAATAAATTATTTACACTTACGTGTTTATAAATTTAAATTTTTTTGCACTTGCACTTTTAGACGTCTAAACTTTTTCACCATTCATAGATGTATAAATATAATTAATGTACAAAATCACAAATAAATGCCTATTGTTTGAACAGTTATAAAAATTAGTTTACTAATTTAGATACTAAATTATTTTGTGTTATAAAAAAAATATTATTTTTTTTCCATTCATATACAGGGTGTTAATAAAAAAACTTTACACACTTTAGCAGGTGATAGTAGAGATGAAAACAAGAAAAAAATTCTAATACACTTAGGTCCAATACTCATTGGTTTTTAGAAAATTTATGTATGGAATTTGTACATAATACACAGGATTGACGGAAGGTATTGTGCTGGCCACATCAGATTTAACAACTAAGGACTCTAGGTGTTTATGATCAATTGTAAACAAAGTTGCAGCCGTCGTCGAAGAGACTCACGCACTTGATCATAAACTTGATGGAGGTTCTACTACAACGCTTATACACAAAGATGTCGCCGACCAATTAGGAATTATAGGTCCCAGAAAGAATCTTTGTGTGCAAGATCTTCAACGAGAATCAGAACTAGAGAGTTTCAGTGTCAATCTAGAAATACTCACAGCCGATGGAAACAAGAAGTTTTGAACTGAAAGATGTCCGAACAATTAAGAACTTACCGTTGCCATACCAGTCGGTTAAAAGAAGAACAATTAAAAAATGGAAACACCTTCAAGGAATTGATCTGCAGACGAATCAAGGACGAAGACCAATTATCCTCATTGGTCAAGATAACAAGGAACTAACTATGCCCTTTGAACGAAGGAAAGGACCACCTAATTCCCCCGTGGCCGTCCATACGGAGTTGGGTTGGGTGTTGACTAGAGAAACTGAGGGATTCAAGACTGATTCCAATTTTTTCATCCATGCTCAACAGGAAGAAGATGAAAATCTGCATGCAATTATCAAACAATATTTAGAGTCGTTTGGAGTCAAAGTAACTCATGAAAAGCCCAGATCCAAAGAAGACAAACGCGCTCAGACAATTATGGATTCAACTCTCAAGCGAGTAGAAGACAATATATTCTAAATTGGGTTACTTTGGCGCCATGATAAAGTTTCATTTCCGGAAAATAAATCTGTAGCCCTGCGAAGACTTCGACTGCTAGAGAAGAAAATGGATCAACAACCAGAATTTGGGAAACAATACTGCCAGAAGATGGAGGAGTACGTGAAGAAGGGTTACGCCTACAAGACAAGTCTGAACGTGACTCAAGATGACAATAATTTCTACTTTCTTCCACATTTTGCTGTTACTAACCCCAAGAAACCAGGAAATTTCAGTATGGTGTTTGACGCAGCATCGAAAGCCAATGGAGTGAGCCTGAATGACCTGCTACTAGAGGGTCCAGACAAACTCATCCCACTTCAAGAAAGTCTCCTTAAGTTTCGACTACGGAAGTATGCAGTAACAGCAAATTTTGCTGAAATGTTTCATAAAGTTCGGATTCGTCAGGGAGACTTACCAACCCAACGCTTCTTGTTTCGTGGAATGAATCTATCGGAACCACCACTAGTTTATCAAATGGTTGTGATGATTTTCGGCGCAATATGTTCCGCAAGTTGTGCCCAGGAAGTAAAGAATAAAAACGCTTTGGAACAAGAAGAGCAGATGTCAGCGGCTTGCAAAGCCATCCTTAATAAACATTATGTTGATGACTATCTAGATTCCTTTGGATCTATAGAAGAAGCAAAGAAGATGGTTAATGAAGTCATTTAAGTTCATGCCAAAGGTGGATTCAATATAAGAAATTGGATAGCTTCAAATTCGAAGATATTAGAAGGAATCCCTTCAGAGCTAATAGCTCCACTTCAACTCAAAACAAATATGAACAAAGAGAACGATAGTGTAGAACGAGTACTAGGTCTCTACTGGCAACAATCTCAAGATAATTTTACACACAAACTTTCACAAAGGTAAAAAAGAGATTGTTAAGCTTATCAAAACTGAATATGTTATTCAAGTATTACGCCGTTTAATATTGGGCTACATCGTATTTATTAGTAATACCTGCTTTTATTCTATTAGGCATTGTATCCCTAAGCCCTGCACATTTTCCTGTGATCATTGTCATATATGTCTTGCAAGGTAGGTTTTACTTTACCCACTAGATTTATACGAAGTTGTTTTTCATTGTGCCAAAAGTAAAGGGTTGCGGTACAAGCTAAATCTGGACTAGAAGATGACCATTAAAATACCGGTCAAACTATTATCACCAGCAATTTGGCCCACAGTTTTTTAAAGTTTTAAGTCTATAATTAAAGAAACCGAAAGAATTTTGTAGAAATTTCTAACTATTTGTGTAGATTTTATAATTTCTTGAAAATTAAACTAGCCGAATTATTATGAGTTTGGGCTCGAATATCAATTGCACTTGACGATATCTGTCAATCAGAAATCAGATTTTTTAAATGTAGTACATAGCTATTTCTTTATTTAACTCTAAATCCATTGAATATGAAGCATAAAATCCAATCAAACCGTATTATTGAAAAGTCAACTCAGCTCCACGAGCGATTTGACTGCGTATTTAAATGAACTTAATCTCAAATTACGGCGCCAGATGATTTACAATTAGAACTAATAGAATTACAATGCCAAACACCATTACAAGATCTTTTTCGTGAGAAATATTTACCAGATTTTTATGCAGCGTTAGACCCTTATTCGAATTTGAGGAAACTTGGAAAGAAAATGACGACGGCGTTTGCAAGTACGTACATTTGTGAACAACCATTTTCTATTAAAAAGAGCCAAACCAGCGTCTCACGCTCGGCTTTCAGATGATCACCTTCATTCCATATTAAGGATTAACGTTACTCAACTTGAACCAAATATTGAAAAATTAGTTTCTGGAAAGCAACATCAGACTTCACATTAATAAATCGTTAGTACAGATTTTTTTTTTTTTTTTAATTTTAACCCAATAATTTCGTTTAATTCAGGTATCAGCAGTCTTTTAAATGTATTCAAATTTCAAGTTGGTTAAAAAAACATGTAGATATCCTTATAAAAAATAAAAAAAAGATCTTAACGTCTTAAGAGCATTGTGTACTCCTATACTAAAATATGAAGCGAAAATTCAAATAAATTGTTCCTGTACCAGAACTATTAACATTTTTAAAAAATCATTATTAAACAAACATACTTCTGATATGAACCTACTTTTAAAAAAAGTATTATTGAAATCTATCAGTATTTGTCTTTGATTTTAATGGGAAAACAAGAAATGCTACTGAATTTTGGGTTTCCCATTAAAATCAAAGTCCAGTATAAATAGATTTCGATAATTGTTTTTTTTAATGCAGGTTCATATGAGAAGTATGTTTGTCTAATGTTGAATTTTTTAAATAGTTCTAGTACAGGAACAATTTATTTTAATTTTCGCTTCATATTTTAGTACAGGAGTACACAATGCTCTTAAACTTAGATCTCCCTGATCTAACATGTGATTTAATAGGATTGTATATCTTAGCCGCACCGTTGATGAAAAAACGCAACATTTCATTAAATATACGAATATTTTGATAAAAAATGAATCAGCATAAAAATATTCGTGAATTCATTGAAAATGTTGCGTTTTTTAATCAAAGGTGCCGCTAAAATATACAATTATAAAGAATCCGGCCCGCGAAATCCTATGTCATGTTGAATCCGGCCCGCGGACAAAAAAAGGTTGGGCACCACTGGATAGAGAATAACATATTCTTAAATATTTATAATAACATTAAAAGTGAAAAACTGTTAAAATCTTTAAGTAAAGGTACTTCCGGTTGACTACTACCAACCAATATTTAATAACGTCTGCAGGAAGAGGAATGCGAAAAAAATGTAATTTTTTTGAATTGTAGTATTGGAGTTATCGGAACCGAAAGAATAGTCATACACACAACACACACACAAACGCATACACCCACACACGCATACACACACACATACACACAAATACATACAGAAATTATCGTAAAAATGGTAAAATCGTATTCTAGGGACTTTAAGACGTGCTTATTCATTTAAAACTTATCACCGAGTTTTTAACCAAAGACAATACTTTCCTTACCTAAAGGTGACGGAACGTAAAAAATGACACACTTTATCAAAATACAAACTGTATCTGCTTAGAAACTAAAAAACATTCGCGACTAACGTAAAAATATAATAATAATGTGAAAATATACAAATCACCATAACATAAACCAGAATGTATTCAAAATTTAAAATGAGATAATTCTAATAACCAGTAGATATCGTTTTTCAGTACCGTCACATGTACACTTACATGTTATATGCAAAATGCACACATAAAATTTTTCTGTTGTGGTACATTGTTCCTTATAACCGAGAATTCGCTAAGAATTTGGTTGTTATATGGGAGTGTTCGCTATAAATAGATTCGTTATATGCAAGCGTATAATAGGTATAAATAATAGGTAAGATTTCTATTCTGGGAAATTATTTTTGTTCGTTATAACTAAGTATTCGCTACATTAGGTGTACGTTATATCCGAGTTCATCTATACGTATATTATAAGGATCGGAACATCAATCATGTACCGTCATATTAGTTTTGGTATTGAAAAACAAGAATGTGATTTTGAAATTCAAAATGTCAACTATGTATTTGTTCTCATTTAAAGAAAAAAAAAAATATCTCACGAAATTTATATTTATCTACCAAATCACTCTATTCATTATATGAGTAATTGCGCGCTATTTTTCATATTCTATATTACCGATCACCCGAGTGTGATGCTATCTTACAGAGAAAGCTTGCACTACGCGCAGTGACTAAACTGTAAAATTGTGCAAAATATTACCATTTCTCACTTTGAACAAAATAAGAAAATTACAAGAATTGAGGGCAACAGTTAAAAAAAAGTTAGTGAGTATAAAATAGTAGTTATCACCTAAAACTATTAATGTCATAATGCGAAAGCAGATTAGAAAATTACGTTTTTACCTCTTGCTAAGAGAGGTATTGGATTCATGCTAAAAATCGCATATCCAGATTTTATTGAATAAGCACGATTTAAGGTCCATAGAATCCGATTTTAACATTTTTACAATGATGTCTGTGTGTGTGTGTGTGTGTGTGTGTGTGTGTGTGTGGATGTGTGTGTGTGTGTGTGTGTGTGTGTGTGTGTGTGTGGATGTGTGTGTGTGTGTGTGTGTGGATGTGTGTGTGTGTGAGGTTGTTGGAGACACGATTTCTCAAATTCTATAAGACTAAAGACCTGTTTGACTACGTATTCCTCAATCGAACAGTAATGGGAAGAGTTGAATAGGTTCTGGTAACATTGGGACAACCGGAAGTGGTAGTTTCTAAAAAAAAAATTCAAAATATTATTTTTTGAAAATTTGACACTACAAATATTAAAGATAATTAAATTCTCAATCTGACACATTTAATTTTTTTATTATATCTCGTATAGGTTTGGAGATAAAGTATATAATAATATAGAATAATCTGTTGTAATAAATCTCGTTGCCCGAAAAACAATTTAAATTCTTGTAATTGACAAATAAATGCAAAATGTCAGTGTCAGATTTTTCTGGGAGGTATGAGTACATTTAATATATATTATTATATTATTAATTAAATATGTATTTAAATTACAGGTATGTCAATATTACATATATCCTTAAGAAAAACCGCTAATACCGTCAATGAATTTGAAGAATTTTGAACATATTAGAATAGTAGGATATAATTTCTCATAGAACGACAGAAGAGAAACAATTTCAATTATTTGTGTGTACAAGAAATGTTAAATTTGTTACTTATAGGGCGCGAGCAGCCATGTGACTTTGTTGGCTTTGGCAAGCAGATATGAGGATCCGTGTCAGAATGACGGTTAGTAGTTATTTAAATAGATGTCATAATTGTCATATGTCATAATTTTTCATTCAAAATTTCATAATATTCTGTTTATTTGTCATCCATTAGTATGGAATATACTTGTCGAGGAAAATAATCCACATGGATTTGGAAAATCATAATGTTTCGAATAAAAACTTATGATACTTGACATCTATGTATATTACTAGCTATCATTCTGACACGGGCCCCCATATCTGCTTGCTAAGGCCAACAAAGTCACATAACTGCTCGTGACCTATGCAACATAAAATTAAAATGGCGAGAGGTATTGTGCTGGCCACAACAGATTTTTTAAATTTTGTAATAAATTTTGAAACATTTAAAATAATTTTAAATACTAGTCCAAAAAAATCATAAATTTTGATGTATAATACATTATTCTTTGTTGTTTAAATAGACTTAAAATTATCAATCTTTAAATACTCTGTTTGAAACGCACCCTTAAAGAAGGAAACGAAGAATAATAAAGGTATATTAATCAGATATGAAATTTTGTTATTTAATTTTGGTTTTATTTTTGTTATATTTTAAGATGTTATTGCAGATATTACTTGTATACATTGTGTCAGTTTTTAAATTTATATTATTAGGGTCGTTGTTTATATATAACATTCCTAGTGTCAGCCTTTTGTGTCAAAAAGCTGACACTAAAAATATAAATCGCTGAGTTACAACATTCAATTTTATAAATATTTTTTTTAAGTATATTTTAAGATTTATTTATCCCACTTTATTAGAGAGAACTATATTGCAATTAGGAAGGACGTATATCGCAACCTCTATAAGGTTAGGAATCGAAATATTACTATAATGATTGTGAATAAAATATTATCTTGTTATATTTAATAAAGTATATTAAAAACTTGCATTTAAAAGAAAATAGGAAATATGCACTGAAACAGGAATTACTTCAACTTCATTATACAAAATTACGATTTTGACGGAAATATTCCAAACTTAAAAAAAATCCGTAAAAATCACCAAATGTACCTATTACAAATTAAGTAATTAAAATAATTTGCGATAAATTTTGGATATTTAACTCTGAATCGGTCGCTAATTAGTCTAAAAGACCGATAAATAACTATTTTTGCAAATATGCAAGGGCCAATTTCCCTGGTTCAGTTTTATGTCAAAAACTATAAGTTAGTTTTGTGATAGTTCTTTACCAGTACTGAGCTGGATGAGTTAGATTTGTTACGTCATAGTGACGGGATTGCGACAGATAACGTTACAACTGCACTGCCTGTTTTTTACACCGCGTTGCGACTTATACGGTAAATACGATATAATATATTTAATGTAACAATTGTATTTTCTTTTAAATACGAGTATATTCTATAAAAAAACATACAAGTGTACAATATGAATGTAAAGAATGTCCGAGAGTGCTTCAGGTCTTTCACAAAGAAAAAAGAATCGAAAAACAAAAATTGTGTGCAAGCAATATTTTATAGTTATTTGTATCACTAGTCTAGAAACTTCTCTTATGCGAGTGCGAGTATATTTAAATACGAACACTCGCAAAGCAGTTTCGGGGCGTGTAATACACAAGGTTTTTGTGCCGACTTCTGCCTAAATTTATTAAATGAGATTGATTTGTTGTCCTAATATGAAATACTAGCGATTTTTCATGTTGGTAACATCAGTAGATTTGAATTTGAAATGATGAAGATATTTTCAAACATAACCTGAAAAATCAACAAACTTTTTTTTTATCGATTGTGCATTGCAATTTTAAATATATTTACTTACATTTAAGTTAAAATGTATTCATTTAAATTACAATTAACAATTTAGTATTCAAGGTTGTAAATATTTTGAAAATTGCTATGATGAAAATAGTCCTAAATTTCATATCACCAGAACAGTAATGTCAACTTCTTTTGCCGGCCTAGACATTATACATAGGAGTTGTCGGAGTTATGTAATACTACTTATGCCGGACTGAGGCACAAAAAATATAAATGTGTAAAGCCGTACTGTTATTTACTGCCAGATTTATAAGGCCAAACAACTTCAGATTAAATTTTTACAAAATAGTATTTTGTAATTATTGTAAAGTTGAATTAGAATAAGTTTTTTTCAAATTATTATTGCTACCATTATATAAAAAATAACATAAATAAAACATTTAAATAAGTATTTAAAGCATTTTTTATGCTTAACTCATTTGTTCGGTAATTATTGTGAACTGTAGGGTGCAGTTCAGCGGTGCGTTTCCACCCTTCCAAAGTTAGACCAGAAAGGAAAGAAAAATAAAGGATATACTCACAAAGTAATCGGCTATTCGTTGTTCTCGTTACACATATAGCGAGTCCTGGATGCAGTCGAATTGGAAGCGCTTCCAGGATGGCGGTTTCTGCGACACTTTTAACACTTAAAGCGACGCGCTGCTTGATTGCGAGCGATGAGAGCGATTGACAGAGATAAGCGACTCGGTCTAGCTACTTGCGAATACTGACTTGCAAGCAAGTAATAACAAATGTCTTTAGTTTATAAAACTATACAATTTTGTGTATTTTTTGGCGCTAACGTACAGACAATTCATACGAATCTTCTGCTGAGTTGCGTGAGCATGGGCGTGCGGAAATTTTTGGATAAAGGGAGCGCCCAACATTAAAAAAGGCGGAAACATGCTCCCCGCCCTTGAAAATACCCGTATTTTCAATAAATACTAATATTAAGGTAATTAAAATAGGTTAACTATTCATAATAGATGTATACTAATTTAACAACATAAATTTCCCAAGTGAATAATCCCAAAAAAAAATAAAGAAAAAAATATATATATCATAAGTAAATGACGTAATTTACTGTGTCGGCAATGGACACAACTTTACTAGGGGGCGTTTAAATTTAGCGGAGGGTGTTTTAACTAGAGCAACTCTAGCCACCCGATCTGAGCCCGGAAAAACTTGTTCGATAACGCCTAGCGGCCATCGAAGCGGAGGTATATTATCTTGGTGTATTAAAACTACAGTACCGATTGCTATCGGTTCTTCAGACTTGCACCATTTTTGACGTACTTGCAAAGTATGAAGATATTCCAGGCGCCATTTTTTCCAGTAAGCGAGAACTAAGCTGTCTAATAAATGTTTGCGTTTTATTAAGTTAGTATCCCCCTTTGAGAATCCTTATGCAGGAAGATATTGTATAGGTGTGCTCATGAGGAAGTGTGCGGGCGTGAGTGCTTCCGGATATGGATCTGCGGTTAATAATGAGAGCGGACGGGAATTTAATAGCGCCTCTATTTGGGTTAAAACTGTCATAAGCTCTTCAAAGGTGAGCAACTGAGACCCTATAACACGATATAAATGTGTTTTAAGACTCTTTATGTTTGCCTCCCAACCCCCTCCGAAATGCGGACCCCTCGGAGGTATCATGTGCCATTCGATTCGACGATTGGCTAGTTCTTCTAATAGAGTTCTATTATATGACTGTGATGTAATAAAGTTATGTAATTCGTCGAGATAAGCTTTAGCGCCTACAAAATTGGTTCCGTTGTCGGAATATAAGTGCGACACTGGACCACGTCGTGAAATAAATCTTTTAAAAGTGGATAAGAATGACTCGGTAGATAAACTTGATGTGAGTTCAATATGTACAGCCTTTGTAACTAGACAAATAAATAGGCAAATATATGCCTTTTGACGATGTTGACCACGACGGCGACAAAGTGTTATATTTATAGGCCCAGCATAATCAACGCCAGTATGTACAAAAGCTTTAGCTTCTTGTACGCGAAATGTAGGAAGATCTGCCATTTGTGCTACAGCATTCCTCGGTGCATTCTTAAAGCAGCGGTTACATAATCGGACTCTCTGTCGTATAATACTTCTGGAGGCCAAAATCCAGAATTTTTAGCGTATAAGTGCAGTTAGCAAGTCAGGCCCGGTGTGACAATTTGATAAATGATAAAAATCTATTATTAGATTTACGACATGATCTCTTTTAGGAAGGATGGCCGGGTGACGAGCTTCAAAAGGTAGTTCTGCGTGGGATATTCTTCCTCCTACTCTTAAAATTCCAGCCCTATCAATAAAGGGATTTAATTTCCGGATTTGTGTAGAGGGAATTTTATTATTTTTGATTTTATGAAGATCGTCCTTAAAATAGGCGTTTTGAAGATGCGAGATTATTATTGTTTCAGCCGCATTCAAGTCCGCGGCAGTAATGGCATATGAGCGAGGTAATTTTTTAATAAATTTTAGAATATATGTTACTATCCTAAGTAACTTGGACCATGATGACACGCGTAGCGCTAGTGAACAGATCACGGATGAATTTAAGTCTTCTACGGTTGTAGTAGTTAATGTTTTTGTTTTATATTCGGGTAACTCTGAATAGTTGGAGGGTTCAAAAGATTTTATAGGCCAAGACGATACTGAACTCTTTAGCCAGAATGGCCCGTGCCACCACTGAGGATGCGACATTAATTGCGAGGGTAGTAAACCTCGGGATAGACAGTCACTGGGATTATCAATTACAGCAACGTGATAAAAGTGTTTTGGATCAAGATTTTCTTGACACTGTGCAACGCGATTGCTTACAAAAATGTTCCAGCGATGTGGAGAGGAATGAATCCAGTCTAAAGCGATCCTGGAGTCCAAAAAGGCGTAAATGTTTTCTATAGGGTAGCGGACACGATACGTGTCATATACTAGTTTTAAAAGTTTAGCCATTAATACACCAGCACATAATTCTAACCGTGCGAGCGAAATAATTTTTGTGGGGGCTACCTTTGACTTGGCACATACAATATTAACGGATACATTTTTGTCAGCGTCTGTGGCATGCAAATAGATTACACAGCCATAGGCTTTCAAACTGGCATCTGCGAATGCGACTAAATTAACTGTGCAGCCTTCAATTACCTTGAGATGACGAGGGATGCGCAATTCTGATAAAAGTGGTAGTTCGGCCTTTAGTTTGTTATATACTAATACTATTTCTGCGGGGGGTGTATCATCCCATTCAATTTGTTGCAATCAAAGTTCTTTAATTAGTAACTTGGCATATAATATAACGGGTGCTACTAATCCTAATACATCCCATAGGCGTGCCACGGTAGAAAGTATAATCCGCTTTGTACAATTATTCTCAGTAGTATTACTTATTTCAAATGTAAAAATGTCCTCAACGTGATTCCATTTTAAGCCTAAAACCTTTAAGGAATTATCCTTGTTGAAATTTACTTCCTTGACTAAACAGATTGACTCTGTTAATTTTGACAATACAAATTTTGAATTACTCGCCCATTTAACTATTTCAAATTTTCCTGAATTGAAAAGAGCGATAAGATTAGAAATTAAATTTACCGCGTCGTTTTCATTTAAAGTCGACGTGGCTAAATCATCCATGTAAAAATGATTTTCGATTGTTGATGCGGCAGTAGGAAATTTTTCCCGTTCGTCTTCAATTAATTGACGGACAGTGCGAAGGGCTAAGAATGGACTAGACGTTAGACCGAAAATTACTCTATTAAACATAAAGGTGCGAATGGGTTCAGAAGTATTAAATCTGTATAAAATTTTCTGATATTTGCGGTGTTGTTCAGAAACAGCAATTTGTAAGTACATTTGTTTAATATCGGCAGTTATGGCGACTTTAAAGAGTCGGAAGTTTAGTAAAATAGTAAATAAGTTATTTTGTAAGTTACGTCCGGGATACAGAAGATCGTTGAGTGAAACCATTGTGCCAGTTTTACAGCTACCATCTAATACTACTCGTACCTTGGTGGTAACTTTATTTTGTCGGATTATGGGGTGATGTGGGATAAAATAACCCTCATTTCTATTTTCATCAGGTGACAGTTCTGATAAATAACCATCATCACAGTACTGTCTAATGATTTCGTTATAATTACTGCGTAGTTCTGGACAGAGTTCTAGTTTACGTTCTAGCGATTTCAAACGTTTCAAGGCGTTTGTAAAAGAGTTACCTAACAATTTAGGCTCCTTGCAAAAAGGTAAGGCAACTGAGTACCTGCCAGTATCATCGCGACTTACTGATTCTGTAAAAAGTTTCTCGCATTCCATTTCAGATGGGCTCAGAAAAACTTTCTTTGGCAGCTCTTCTAATTCCCAAAATTGTTTGAGCTTGTTATCTAATGAAGCGTTTGAAATAGAACAAAATGCGTTAGTTGCGGTCTCGGAATTGATTGCGATGGGAACCTCTCCCATGAGTAAATAACCAAAAACCGTTTCAATTGCGGCGGGACCGGAAGCGGTGGTTATAGAGCGCCCGGTTAATATATGCGGGAAGAGTCGAACGCCTAAAATTAGATCAACTTGCCCTGGAATATTCCAGGTCGGATCCGCGAGCGTCAGATGCGAAAAATTTTGAATTATAGCGGGATTGACATACACAGCGGGTAATTTTTCAGTTATAGAATCTACTACAAGCGATTTTATCGTGAATTTCTCGCTGGAGGTTTTGGAGGTTATGTTTAGTACAACATAGCCATGAACTGGCCGGGATGCATTGCCGACACCCTTTATGAATGAGTTAGATAGCGGTATTATATCTAAATTAAAATGTTTACAGCAATTTAGCGTAATGATATTGTCTTGTGACGCATTATCTATCAAACATCTAATAAGTTTATTGTTGCCATCTTTGGCTTGAGCAAGAACTTGAGCGGTTGACAATAATACTGTAGTTCGCATAGGCGGCGAAGCGGTTTTTATTTGCGTGCAATAGGACACTGCGTTATTTGGCTCGGTGATAACAGGCTTGAGTTGAACCGGAGCGGCTTCGTCACGATTGATGACGTCATCACTAGACTCTAACGGTCCAACATTGGCATCTTTTTTGGCTTCTTGATTAAAATGCAGAATGCTATGATGGTGTTTGTTACATTTTCTACATGTATGTGTAGATTTACAATCGCGGATAGTATGACGTAGACTTAAACAATTTACGCATCCTTTATTCGCTTTAACAAAATCAAATCGCTGCTTGACGGATGCTGATTTAAAGGCGGAGCATTCGTACAATTTTTGATGACTAGTTTGTTTGCAGAAAACACAATTATTATTACCGTTAACGACGAATGACTGGGTATTTCGGTTATATGGCTTAGTCGGGGTAGTTGGAACAAGATTGGAAGTTGTAGTATTATTGAAACTAATACGACTATTCGAAGTACGTTCTAATATTTTAACTTGACTTTTCACAAATTCAATAAATTCAGAATATTCTGGGATGTTCTTTTCACGTTTTGACATTTCGAACAGCTGTGCGGTTTGTGCGTCGACCTTCCTTAAAGCCAAAAATAAGAGGATAAAATCTTTTAAATCTTCAAAGTTTAATTGTTTTAGAGCTTGAACTGCGGATGACAAATTTTCAATAAATTTGTTCGGACTGTTACTATTATGACTAGGCGTTTTTAAGTCAAAAATACTATTAAGGTAATAAGTACCAAGAGCGCGTTTATCTTGATATCTGTCCACTAAACTACTCCATAACGAAGCATAATTGTCACTGTTAGGGATAACTCCCGCTGTAAGCTTTAATGCATTGTGGGTGAGATTACCCATAAGGTATTGTACGCGTTGCGAGTTTGTTAATTGAGGATTATCATGAATATTAGCTTTAAACGACTCATAGAATATTGGCCAATTTTCAATTTTACCGTCGAATTGCGGAATAATTATTGGTGGTAATTTAATAGGACTTTTAATAGGCGGGTTGTTTATGACAGTAGGTAATGGCTGGTTGAGCTTGTCATACTTTGCTCGAGTTCTCTTTATGTAAGAATGAAGATCATCAAAGGACGATAAGCACTCAAAATCAGGAGTGTAGTCTGGATCGGATTTTAAGCTTAGTTCATTGATCTTTTGAACAATCGCTTTAAACTCCATGCGTATCTGATCAATTGATTGTTTCTGCCAGAAATTTTTCGGTTGCGCGTGTTTCTTCAATTACTACTGATTTTGACGCGTCATATAAGCGATTTACTCTGGCGAAAATGGCTGCCTTTTCGCACTCTAACAATTTAATTGTATCCTCCATGATGTGTATAAATGTAAAATATATGAGATGCAAGTCTGAGAGATAAGCGATAACAGAGTAAAACTCACAGCAAAATTTAGAATATCTGCAATACTTAATAACTGAGTATACCTCCAGTTCAATGAAACCAACCCAGTGAATAAAAATGTTTAAATTGCGGAAAAACTGTAGTAATTTAACAGTTATTATTTTAATAAGAATTTGCGAGCGGAAAAAGACATTTACATTAAAAAGCGATTATCACTGTAAGAGAGAATTTTGATGTGCAACAATAAATGAATAATTCCGGTTAAAAATATGAGTAAGATCCGGCTCGAAGGACCATAAAATGTTCGGTAATTATTGTGAACTGTAGGGTGCAGTTCAGCGGTGCGTTTCCACCCTTCCAAAGTTAGACCAGAAAGGAAAGAAAAATAAAGGATATACTCACAAAGTAATCGGCTATTCGTTGTTCTCGTTACACATATAGCGAGTCCTGGATGCAGTCGAATTGGAAGCGCTTCCAGGATGGCGGTTTCTGCGACACTTTTAACACTTAAAGCGACGCGCTGCGTGATTGCGAGCGATGAGAGCGATTGACAGAGATAAGCGACTCGGTCTAGCTACTTGCGAATACTGACTTGCAAGCAAGTAATAACAAATGTCTTTAGTTTATAAAAACTATACAATTTTGTGTATTTTTTGGCGCTAACGTACAGACAATTCATACGAATCTTCTGCTGAGTTGCGTGAGCATGGGCGTGCGGAAATTTTTGGATAAAGGGAGCGCCCAACATTAAAAAAGGCGGAAACATCATTTAAAAAAATTAAAATGGTATATTTTATTCCGTAGCCGTTAAATTTAAATCCCATTGGTGAACAAGTTACTTGGGACGCACAAATATCTATTAACAGGGTAAAAACTTCTTTAAATGAATTGGTATCTCCGCATAGTTACCAGCCAATGGTTCAACGCAACGGAAATTTTACGGAACGAACGAACGAAATCAGTGAAACGAGTATTATGTGCAATAATTATTTATCATTGACGGTGCAACACTGAAGGAAACGTAACATAAAATATTATGTGAAATTAATAGCTTGGAAAATAAATCGTCAACAGATTTGTTCTGTGATAATTTAGAGGTTTTTTTTTATGTGTGTATGTATTTGATTACCGTACAAACCATATAGTTATATCAATAAATATAAAACCAATATCTAATTTGATATTTTTATGAGGATCTGATCTGTTCTGTAAGGAATGTACGGTGAAGTGTAAAGCCAGTCATGGTATAATTTTATTCGACCAGGGGAGTATTTCTACTTATTACCATGGTAAAATTGCTAGGCCGAAATTTATCCACCCTGGACACAAAAGACAACCAACTACACCTTGACCAGCTTGGACACGGGCTGAATCGCCTCGCTTATACCATAATTCAATGGTAACGAAGTACAATTGACGTAACAAAACACATAGAACGTCTAATGGACTCAACTTTTTATTTTTTTACCACGCACACAACCCCCCCCCCCTCCAATACACACACACACACACATACTCACACACACATACTCACACACACACACATACTCACACACTCACACACACAAATACAAAATCTTCAAAATTCAATCTTGGATAGCTACGTCGATAACGCACGACAAACATCACATTACAAAACCATAAATAAATATCTGCCTATTCAACAGAATTAACATTTCGTATTTTTCAATTCACAAAAAAATACCATTTATGAAAATAAAGTAATTAATAACAGTTATAAACAGATTTTGTTTATTTTTTATACTTTCTTCTATTTCCTATGGTAACTTGATTGTTTACTAACTGTTAACTAAAGTTTTTCAATAGGTATATGAATTTTTCTAAAAACTAATATAGTATCCCAAAAACTACTGCGGTTATCAACTTTTAGCAAAAGTACCATTTTTGTGTATTGTACGTAATTTTTTATTAGGAATAATGAAATAATGTTAATAGGTTAAAAAAAGAACTATGAAAATGTTCAAGGCTTCCCTTCATATGAGACGCCTCTGATTGAGATACAGTAACAAAAGAAAGTATAAACATGTATCTATATAAGTAGTATCATCATACCAAATTTTAAAATTTTAGTGCAACTAGTACCAGAATTATTAACAAAAATGTGTCTGGAGAGGTCCACCTTCAAAAATCTGTAACTCTGCAATGAAAATTTTCCGGACATACCTTTATTATAACATTTTTAACTCATATTGACTCCCTAAACACAGTTTTACTTCACCATACCTTTATAAATCTTCCTGTATATACAGATAGCGTAAAATTAGCAATATCATATTGTAGGGACCCGAAAACCTGCATTCTTACCTAAAGGTGACAGAAGGTAAAAATTAATATTCCATACGCAGGATGTGCAACGCAACTTGGAACACTGGAGTTTAACATGTGATTTTAAAATTGTGCGAAAATTTACTCTTCTGTACATTTTATAGCAAAAGTACAAGAATGGAAAATTAAGTTTTAATTGTTATTAAAAATATTCATGTATACAAACTATGAAGTTACAATGAAATTATCAGAACATTTTAAGAAACCAGTTCTTTTAACAGTTTGGCAGTCATATAAAAAGTCTGATCAATCTCATGCAGAATGGATAACTGAATTACGTGGTTTAGATACTGATTGCAGATTTTGTTATCCCAATGAAGCATGTAATTAGTAGACGAACACATCTGGGACATGGATTGGCAACACATTCCTTTTGAGCAAGTTCGATAAGCAGCTTTGCCTGAAGACAATCCACTTTTAGAGAAAATTGGCCAAATATCACCTCTATCGTATATAAATCTACCCTTTCTACTAATCAAACACGTACTGGCATTAATGAAAATGTAAACATTAATATTATGAAGTCGAAGTACAATAATAAGAAGCGATAATTTCAAAAGAATTCATCACTTTAAATTACCGACTTCTAATCGATTATGCTCTTGTCCTGTTTGCAATATCGATCATGTTTCCATTTTAAAGCAAAATGTGATTATGGAAAAATTGGTCACATTGCTTCAGTATGTAATTCTAAAAAATATTCTTCTTTTAAAAATGATAAAAACACAATGAATTGCGAGCCAGACAAGAAACGTCCAAACTAGAAACAGTATTAATTTAATTAAATCTGAACCTTATTTAAAACGTGCTTCAAATCAAATGAAAAATTATGAAAATGTAAATGTACTTTAAGACTACACAACAGTTGAAGTCAAAGTTGGAACAAAAGTTCGAATTTTACGTTTGTTTGTTACTGACACTCGTATAGGTGAAAACCTATTTGGAATTTCGTGGATAAATGCTTTTGATTGCAAACTTACGGATCCTTCCGATATTTCGAATGAAATAATTCACATGGTTCAAACATTTTAATCTCCTGAAATGATCAAACTGAATTCAGAACTAAATGAATTTTACAATAAATTTTCAAATGTTTTTGCAACTGGAATAAGTATATGTAAACTTTTTTTTTTAAATTTTTTTAAGGTATTTCGACTTTGAGCCACTAATACCTCGGTACATTAATTTAACATTTTAGTAATATTATATATTATTCAATACATGATATATCAATAGTTAATTATACTAATATGTAGTAATAGTAAGTATGTTGGTAATTACAGGTTGTTGAATATTTTGATTTGTCTTAGAAAATTTAACGTTTTGTTGGTGTTGTCTACATTGTTGGCGAGGGCGTCAATTAGTGTTGTAGGTACATTGGCTTGTTGTCTCTGGATGGTGTATTTGTAGCATTCGGTGATTATGTGTTCTACAGTTATTGGAGTGTTGCATGTTTCACAGATGGTGGGTTGTGTTTTCTGTAGTAGATGGTTGTGTGTGAGGCGTGTGTGCCCTATTCGTAGTCTTGTCAAGACAATTCGGGATTTTCTATCTTCGGGTACTGTCCATTGGTTTACATCTTCTTTTACATTTCTTAGTTTTTTGTTCGTTTTTTCTGACCATTTGGTTTGCCATTTTCTTTTTAATTTGTATTTTATTATAGCTTTTAGGTCTGGTACTGGAATTGGGATATTTTGGGGTTCTCCTGTTGTAGCTGCTTCTTTTGCGATATGGTCAGCGGTTTCATTTCCTTCTATGCCCGTATGTGATGGGACCCATATGATTAATATTTCCGTGTCCTCTCTGTTCGTTACTTGGTGAATTTTGTCTTGGATGTTTTGTATATGTGTGTTTTTTTGTATATGGGTTTGTTAGGCTTTGGATTACACTAATTGAGTCAGTGCAGATGGCAGCTTTCTTTATTGACAGTTCTTTGGTTATTTATGTTGCTGTCCTGAGGCTATAAGATTCGGCGGTGTATATACTACACGTAGATGGTAGTTGGTGTTTGTACGTAATGTCTTCTGATGTTATACCGGCTCCGGTGTTATTGTTGTACCTGGATCCATCCGTGAATATAAAGCGGTGTTGTTTGTATTTGTCCTGTATACTTTTAAAAAGGTTTCGGTAGAGCTCTGGCGGGGTTTCAGATTTTGGGTACTTTGTTAGTGTTAAGTCATATTTTGGTTGGTTAATTAGCCATGGAGGATGTTTGTGATGTGATATTTGTTGAATTTCAGGTAGGGATATGTGTATTTAATTTAAAATGGAGTTAATCTTGAGTTGTAATGGGGTATTTTGTTTAATTTCTGTTTTGTTTTGGAATATTTTATTGTATGCTGGGTTATTGGAATTACTTGCAAGTTTGATTGTATAATTTAAAATTAGTTGCTGTCTTCCGATTTCCAGGGGTGGTTCACCTGCTTCTACCAGTATACTGTCCACTGGACTTGTACGAAATGCTCCTGTAGCTAGCCTGAGTGCAGTATTATGTATTGGGTCCAGTAATTTTAGAACAGATGGTTTTGCTGATGAGTATACCACGGATGCGTAGTCAAGTTTAGATCTTATGAGGGTTTTATATAAGTTATATTTTGTTGATTCGAAGAAGGGTTTTTAAAAAACAATTTTATTTAAATGAGTTACAATATGTCGTTTATTATGTTAATTACAATGATATTTGTCTCTGACTAACTACATGAGATAAAATATTCCAGTTTTATACAAAAGGGAAATAAAGTGCCAAGTGTCAACATGGGAAATGCAATTCAGCTATCTGGGCTGTGGTAACTCCTCCTTCGCTAGAATTGGGCTTCATCGGGGAGCTTCAGCGCCGTCCTAGGGGATGAAGTTCGCGGTTGAAGTTCAATGTCTTCGGCCTTGGGTTGTTCTCTTCTCTTGTGTTTGAGGAACGTCTTTCGGAAGTAGACTGCAGCGGTGATGATGGCACCGATGATGAAAATTATGTACAGTACACACAATGGGTAGTTGATATCTTCTGCTTTAATTTGATCATTATAGTACAAAGTGTCATCGAACTTGTTTATTGGTTTTAATTCGTTGATGGAATTTAGTTCGATAGCCATTTTTGGGATTTTTGTTATGTTGTAATTAATTTCGAAATTTTCGATTACTAAGGGTTTGCCAAATGTGCCTTGTTTGAAGAGTAAATTTTTGTTTTGGATTTGGAGTTTACATTCGTCTTCTTTAATTAAAAGTATGCCTTGTACGTCGCTTATGCTGTCGCTTTGATTGCATTTGGCTTGCAAATGTTCAGAGTTTGGAAAAATTGCTAAATATTGGTTAATTTCTTCGATGTATTCGATATGATTTTTCTTTATATTTAATTTAATGAAGTGGCAATTTTTGATGTTGTTTTGTAGAATAAAGTTCTTTTCACAGGAATCTTCCGTGATTTCCCTAATTTTATTGGGACATTGATAAGTGTTTTCTTTATTGCGAGTGCACATATTATATAAAGATCTTAAATGACCATCCTCAGATTTCAGAATATACTCGTTATTAGGAATGATAGTAACAAAGTCGGAATTGTGTTTTGTAGGGGTTGGAATTAGGTGGATAAGTTCAAACTGGGTATCATAATTTATAGGGATTTCTATGAAGTATACAATTTTGTTAGTTTGCAATTTGCAATTAACAGAAATTAATTTTTCTATTTCTAAAAGATTTCCTGAATTTACTTCGAGTGGTAGTTTGTCATTATAGAATTTTGAGATTTTGTTTAATTCTTCATAGAGGTTGTGTGACTTAATGATGCTTGGATGCAAAGTATGAAGTTTACAAAAAGTTAGAGAGTTTTCAATATCTTGAAGAGTATTGAAGGTCAATGTGTACAGGGTGTTTAATTGGTTATAAATGTCTTTAACTAATAATTTATTATTATTATTGTCTCCAGCGATAGCAATGTGCATAAGTTGTTCAATTTTTAATTTTAAAATATTTTCGTTTTCCCTGATAGTGTCGACAGTTTTGTTAAAATATTCTATCATTTGGTGACTTACAGAGTACTGATGTTTGATTTGATTATTTAATTTGAACTGATTTTCCTGTAAGTGATTTAGAATTTTGTTGTATCTCATATCATCTTCGGCGTCTAAATTTCCTGTTATAGATTTTACAACTGTTCCTAAGCCGTTAAATATACCTCGTCTAGTTCTAGAGTGTGTAGAAAAATGATTAAATTTTTCGTTAATATTACTTTTTATGTATTCTACGATTTTGTTGTTATTTTCGTAGTCTGTAGTGGATATATTGTCCGTGTTTATTGTGTGTATGAGATTTGCGTATTGTTTATTGAGATTTTCATATTGTATCTTGAGAGGTTGTAAGTCGTAAAAATGTACAAAGGTATGTTGAGTTCTTTGCAGCTTTGCATGTCCGAGGTTAATAGTCAATAGTCCTGGGTTAAGGGTGATGTCCTTGATATCTATTCCGTATGAGTACGGGAGGTAGAGGGACCTGGAATTGCGGGATATTTGTTAATTATTTTGCGAGGTCTTTTTATGTTTGCAAGGTGAATTTTACATTGTTTCTTATCGTTGTTTTCGGTATCAATTTCTGCGGTTTTTAAATTTTCATTAATTGTTTTAATTTTTTCTTTCTTAAATTTTGGTTTTTTTGTTTTGTTTACTTTCTGTTTGTTGTGAACATAAACTGTTTCGGGTATTTCGGGAAGTTCTTCTCGTGTTTCTTTCAGTTTTGTAATTGTTTTAGTTTTATCCATTTGTAATTTGTTGTTAATATTTTTGTACATTAGTTTGGTCTTTTCTTTATGTTTTTGGATATACTCTTGTGTTATTTGTTTTTCTAGTTCTATGTCAAGTGGAGAATTTGTTTCAAGATGACCGTTAATAATTTCGATAGGTTTTAGATTCGTAGTGCTATGGTTTGTGTTGTTGTATGCCAGAATTGCATAGTTAACTTTGTCTTCTATTAATTCATTTTTGAAATTGTCTTGCAAGTTAAATAAACGGATGTGTTCTATTAACGTGGAGTGAAAACGTTCAACTAAACCATTTGAGTTTGGGTTTTGGGAACAAATAAAGTGTATTTCAATTTTGTGAAGGGCTAGTAGTTCTTTAACAACATTATTTTTAAATTCAAGTCCGTTGTCTGATATAATTAGTCTTGGTATTCCGTGATGAGAGAAAAATTGTGTTAATTTGTTGAGATTTCGATAGCATTGGTAGAGTTCTCTTTATATGCTTGTGCATATTTGGAAAATGCGTCAATGATGGTGAGGAATTTTGTATTTTCTAGGGTGAGTGTGTCTATGTGTATAATGTCTAAAGGTTTATTAGGAGTTGGGGTAATATTAAGCTTGGGTTTGATAGGATTTCTTTCGTATTTCGCTGCCAAACAGATTTCGCATTTATTTACAAAGTCTGTGATAGTTTTTAGTTGATTTGGCCAATAGTATCGCTTTTTGATTTGTGTGTGAACTTCGTTAATTCCGCGGTGGTTCGTTTTACCTTCATGATAGTTTGTAATGACTTGTGAGATTTCATCATCTTCTTCTACGTCTATTAATTTTGAGTTACTTTTGATAAACATAATTTCTGAGTTTTTAAAATATTTTTGTAGAATGTTACTAAATTGTTCGTAAATGGGACTTTCAAAGTATAAATAGTATTTAACACGTGGTTGAATGTATTCTTTAATGAATTTAACAATCTTGTTTTCAAGGTTTATTTCTGATATTTGAAGGTAGATTCTCATTTTGTCAACATGAAATTTCTTAATTTTTGGTTTGGATGGAGAGTGTTTTACTTGAGTTATAAAGATTTGGTTTTTGCCGAAATTTACTGGTGATTCAGTAATTGTTATACCAATTATGGGATTCTCGGGATTTGAATGAATGGTTTGGTCGGTTTCGGGATCTTTCTGTTCGTCTTCGTCTGGTTGAGCTATTAAAGATTGGGTGTCGTCGGGGTTATAGTTATCATTGAAATTTTCTATGAGGTCGAAGAGATTTTGGAAGTCTGAATCTACTGAGTTTAAATTTAGTTCGATGCGTGAGAGCGCATCTGCATTTGTATTCAGGGATCCTTTTTTGTGAATTACTTCGTAATCATATTCCTCGAGTTTGAGTCTCCAACGCATTAATTTGGAATGGGGTTCTTTTAATGAGTGTAAATACTATAATGGCTTATGGTCTGTTATAATTTTGAATTTTCTTCCGTAAAGGTATGTGTAACATTTGTATATTACTTCAAATTATAATAATTGAATTGTTTTTTCAATAATATTTTGTTGGGGTAGTAACGTGATGGCCTACTAGATCCGCCACATATGTCCTAAAATATTTGGTTGCCCATATTACGGCTAATAATTCCTTTTCCGTTGTTCTGTAATTTTGTTCAGTGCTATTGAGCGTTCTGCTAGCGTAAGCAATAGGTAGATCAGATCCGATAGGGCCTTGTGATAACACTGCTCCTAAGGCGTAATTACTTGCGTCGGAGGTGAGATTAAATGGTTTCTCAAAGTGGGTATTGTAAGATGGGATCGTTCATTAGGAGTTTTTTGCAGGTATTGAAACATTGAATATATTGAGGATCATTGTATTTAATTGTAGCGTCTTTCTTTAAACATTTAGTCATGGGTTTTGTGAGTTGTGCTAAATTTTTAATGAATTTTCTATAATATCCTAAAAGTCCTAAAAATGCTTTTATTTCTTTAGTATTTTTTGGTAGTGGATAATTTTGAATGGCATGAATCTTGTCAGGATTGGGTTTTACTCCGTCGGGGGTTACTATATGTCCAAGGTATGCTACTTCTCTACGCAAAAATTCGGATTTGTCTAGCTGTATTTTCAAATTTGCTTGTTTCAAACGATTAAATACTGTCCTTAAATTTTGAGTGTGTTCCTGAAGGGATGTACTGAAAATAATGACATCGTCTATATAAACGAGGCAAATTTCATTAACTAAATTTCGTAGAACATTGTCCATTACTCTTTGAAAAGTAGCGGGCGCGTTCTTTAGTCCGAAAGGCATTCTCAAAAATTCATAGTGTCCATTTTCTGTGCTGAAGGCGGTCTTTTGAACATCGGATTCATTCATTTCTATTTGATGAAATCCTGAGGCTAGATCTAAGGTCGAAAAGTATTGACATCTGCCAAGTTTGTCAAGTAGCGTATTGATGTTGGGTATAGGGTATTTGTCGTCGATCGTTTTGTCATTTAATTTTCGGTAGTCTATTACTAGTCTCCATTTCTTTTTGCCGGATGCGTCTATCTTTTTAGGGACAATCCACACAGGGGATGACCAGGGTGAATGGGATGGACGGATTATATTTTGGTCTAACATTTTATTAATTTGACTTTGTACCTCTTTACGTTGTATTTCGGGGTATCTGTAGGTTTTTGCATAAATGGGAATTTCATCTTTCGTGCGAATGAAGTGTTTTACTTCATTAGTAAAAGATAAAGGTTCATTGTCACAGTGAAAGATATCAGAATACTCTGTCAGCAGTTTTGTCATCTCGCGTTTTTCTTCCTCATTCATGTGCTCAAGTCTAATTTTGCTCGTATCTAATTTATTTTTTATTTCACTTTGTTCAAAATTTAAATTATTTATTTCGAAATTGTTTAAAGGATGGATTCGTACACAATCTACAGAATTTAGAATTTCTTCATTTTCGCCTACGTTTATAATTGGATAAATAATTTCAGAATTTTGAATTTTAGCAAGATCTTCTGGGATAATTATATTGTTTATTTTGGTTTCGGAGATGAATGCTTCACCATTTTGGATGTTGTGAACGAATATTTTGGAGATTTTTTCTGATTTAGGGGGAATTTTTATGTAGTGAGATTTTGGTAGTATTTTATGATAGTAAATTTTTATTTCTTGATTGGGAGCAATTTTTTTGTCATTAGTTAAATCGATGTTTGCTCCTAATATTTTTAAATTATCTAATCCTAAAAGAATATCAAAATTTTTATGGAAATTAAATAAATGATATTTCAACATAGTATTAGGTGAGTTAAATAATTTTGAAGAGGGTATTATAATGCTGAATTTTTCAATAGATGTTCCATGTGCGGTGGTAATTTTGAATGGGTCGTTTCTAATATTGTTTTTGAATAATTTATTTGCAATAGTGGGATTTATAAAAGAACGTGTACTGCCAGTGTCTATTAGAGCTTTCAGATTCATTTCTGGGAAAATAATGAATGGTAGTTCACTGTGGTTATGAATTACATTCATCAGTTCAATGTCTGTTCCGAGGCTGTTAAAGGAAAAAACTCGGTGTGCTCGTTTTGATCGGGTTCTGTTACATAATAGTCTGATATGGGTTCAATTTCACAATGGTCTGAGTTTTGTTCGTTAATTTCGAGTTCTGTGTAGTCGTCTATTTCGGTGTTAAACAGTTCTTCAGCGATAACGTTGGGTCTGTTTTGCGACTGGAAGAATTGTTGCGGACGATAAGGACGTGGTGTCGTTGATTGCCTTGTGCTGATGCTCATAGGCGTCGGTTTGGAAGGTTTAAAATTTGGATTTGGTTTGAAAACATTTTGCTGGTATTGGTTATTGGGTTTGACAATTTGTTTATTATTATAGTGATTGTTGAAAGGTTTATTATATTGTTGATTAGTAGAGAATTGTTGATTGGTAGGTCTAAAATTTTGGGTGTTAGGTGGTGGAGGTCTGTATATTAATTGAGGGTGTTGTACTTGTCTATATTGGGTATGGTAGCTTGTTTTTGTTTGGGTTGTTGAGTGTGATGAGTGTTATTTTTGAATTGTGTATGTGCATGTGTACGGCTATGAGTTTTTATTTGAAAATCATTTGTTAACATGTTTAGTGCGCTATTCAAATCTTTCGGGTCTTTGGTTCTCATAAGATTTCCTAATGGCTCTTTGAGTCCACGAAGTAATATTCTAAGAGAATAATTTTGAAAATAGCTGATTAAAACAGCTCTATCGGTTTCGGAAACATGATTATTGATATATGAAATTTGTAAATTTAGAAAGTGCTGAATACGATTATAAAAATCAAATGCTGTTTCATTTCCTTGTCGTAATTCTGTCATTTCGATGTTTAAGGTATACAAATCGCGTTTATCAGAATACGCATTTAATAGTGCTTGTTTTAAGTCTTCCCACTTTTCGACTGTGGTGCTAGCAATGTTAATAGCGGCATCTCCTTTTATTTTGGCGAGTATGCTTGACATTAAGAATTCATTCTGAAAATCTGTCATGTCAACCAAATTATAGAATTTGTTCACTAATTTTTCGCAGATTTCAATGAATCTGGCTAACAATTTACTGTCGCCATAAAATTCAGGTACCATATCTAAATAATATTTTTCTAATTTTGGCGGGGGTACAAGTACTGCTTGCTGCGTTTGTACTGGTGGTGCCATTTTTGTTTTAGTAGTTTTATTTAGATTGGGGCTAAAAGTAATTTCAAATGGGAATTCGGGTTCTAAGTCAGAGGATTCTTTGGTTGTATTTATTGTATCGGGATCAGAATCTGAGTCTGAATGGTATTGACAATTATGTGTTACTCACAATAGAAGAATGACTCTGTCCATGGGTAGTATCGACTCCTGGGGTCAGCTCTGTATTCGTCAGGGTCCGGTTCTGCACGTCACGATGTTCTCTCGTAGATGTGTTGAACTTGGACTCGTACTGGGACTTTTTCTTTCTTCTTGTTTCTTTCTTCCTTCTGGTTTTTCGGTTAATCGTTGATACGAAAGCGGATTTCACTATGCGCGGAAATTCGCCCGAAAATAATCCGTTCCGACTGCGCCAGTTATATTTTGTAGATTCGAAGAAGTGTTTTTAAAAAACAATTTTATTTAAATGAGTTACAATATGTCGTTTATTATGTTAATTACAATGATATTTGTCTCTGACTAACTACATGAGATAAAATATTCCAGTTTTATACAAAAGGGAAATAAAGTGTAAAGTGTCAACATGGGAAATGCAATTCAGCTATCTGGGCTGTGGTAACTTATATGTTTATTATTGATCTTCTGTGTGCTCCCCATTTTACATGAGCAATAGTTTTAATAATGTTTAATTTCTGTACGCATTCTTTTTTTAATTTTAGGATGTGAGGTCGCCAGGTGAGTTTTTGTCGAGTGTTACTCCCAGAAATTTTATAGTAGCTACATAGTTGATGTTATTTTTGATTTTTAATATTGGGTTTTGATGGGGTTTCCTCATTTTGCAGAAGTGTATTGCCTTTGTTTTTGCCTCAGAGAAGCGAAATCCCGTTTGGAGTACCCATTGATCTAATTTGTTTATTGCATGTTGTAGTCTGTCTTTTATTGTGTCAGTATTTTTCTCTTTGTAGTACATAAATAGGTCGTCCGCATAAAGTGAAATTTGTGTGTTGTTATCAATGTGTTGTTTTATGTTGTTCATAGCTATAAGGAACAGGGTAGCACTAAGTATTTCGCCTTGTGGAACGCCATTTATTTGTGTTTTTTGTTCGGATAAACACCCGTTTGTTTTTACTCTGAATTTCCTATCACTCATAAAGTTTGTTACATATTTTATGATGTTTCCGTTAAGTTTATGTTCTTCTAGTGATTTAATAATGTAGTGTCTCCACGTTGTATCGTACGCTTTTTCTATGTCGAAAAATACGGCGATCAGGTGTTGTTTGTTTTTATAAGTGTTTTGTATTTCTGTTTCTAGTGCTATGATTTGGTCCGTAGTGCAGCGGCCTTCTCTGAAACCACATTGATTTTGCAATAGTATTTTATTAGTTTCTAGGTACCACATTAGTCTGTGATTTACCATTTTTTGTAGTATTTTACTCATGCAATTTGATAGCGATATTGGTCTGTAATTAGTCGGGTTTATTTTGTCCTTGTTGGGTTTTAGTATAGGTACTGTGATGACTTCTCTCCAGGTGTCTGGATATGTATTATGTAGCCAGATATGGTTATATATCTTTAATAGGTAATTTTTTGCATCTTCAGAGAGATTAATTAACATCTGGTATGGAATACCGTCTGGTCCGGGACTGCTTTTCCCCTTGATATTTTGTAGGGCGTGTTTGAGTTCGGTTATTGTAAAGGGTACGTTTATTGTTAGGTCCGTAGTATCTTCTGTGTTACTTTGTTGATTTTCTATTTCTGCCTTATGTGTTAAAAATTCTGGTGTGTATGACGTGTTGTCGGAATTTTGTTTGTGTTGACTATATCTTGTGGTTCTATTATGGTTTGGTTGCCGAATTTTAGCATTGCTGTTTGTTGGATTATTTTTCCTCCATTCATTTTCCGTTTTTTATTCCATACTGTTTGTGCCGGTGTGCTTGGTGTGATAGTAGACACGAATTTTTCCCAGGATTCTTTTTTATTTTGTAGTATGGTTCTTCGCAATATTGCCTGTGATCTTTAGGTTTATTAAGTTTTCGTCTGTTTTATTTTTTCTATATTTATATAAGGCTGTTTTATTTTGTTTGATAGCCTCTTCGCATAGCTTATTCCACCATGGAACAATTTTTTTCCGGTTTTTTATTTTTCTTTTTCCTAATGATAAGTTGGCTGCATTTATAATACTTTTAGAGAAGTTTTTTACCATCTCATTTATATTATCGTTTACATTTAAGTCTGTACCTGGTGTTACTAATTTCGAAAATAATTTCCAGTCCGCTTTTTCCATATTCCACTTAGCGTATATTGGGTGTAGTTCTTTATTACTGTCTGTGTAGGTATCTATACTGATAGGAAAGTGGTTGCTATTAAACAGGCAGTTTAAGGTGTTCCATGAGAATTTGTGAGCTATTTGTGGTTGACATAGGGCTAAATCTATGGCAAAGAAGTTTCCTGTTCGGGTACAGAAGTGGGTGCTCGTTCCGTCGTTTAGTACTACAAGATCGTTTTCGTCAATAATGTTTTCTATGGTTCTTCCCCTTCTATCTCTGTTATTGGATCCCCAGATGTTGTTATGGCTGTTGAAGTCTCCGAGTATGATATATGGTGTTGGCAGTTGATTTACAAGTTGTTTTATTTCTTCTTCGTCTATGTTTAAATTAGGGGGAAGATATATATTACATATTGTTGTGTTTATTGGGCTGTGTATTTGTACTGCAACGGCTTCCAGGGTCGTATTTATGTTGATTTCTGTTGCGTGGATTTCATTATGAGTGAAGATGGCTACTCCTCCACTTGCATTATTTGGGTTGTACCTGTCTTTTCTGGTTGTATTGTATCCCTTAAGTGTTATATTTTGTGTGTGTTTTAGCCGGGTTTCTTGGATACAAATGACCTTGGGAGAGTGTTCTGCTATTAGTACTTGAATTTCGCCTATGTGGGAGTATAGACCGTTACAATTCCACTGCAGTATCATTCTGTGAGGGATTCTTTACTGGAGGCTATCAGGAGTGATTCTTGACTTGAGTATACTGCTGATTCTAGTTCATGTTTAAATTGTTTTTTTATTTTGTTTCTGAGTTTAGAGAATCTTGTTTTAAGCGCTCTGTCGATGGCTATGGGGTATAATGCGTACATGGTATCTAGTAAAACGGGTATGTTTAGGGTATATTCCCTTGCGACTTTTAGTGGGTCGGGGCTGCGATAGGAGTTTTCCAGGAATTTTTTTAAGTCGTCGTATTTTATTAAATATTTTTCCTTGTTTCTTGTCATTTCATTTTTTATTGGTTCTAGGGATTCTATTAGTTGTGTGTAGTCGTCTGGGCTTGTGGTTCTGGGTTTTTTATTTGTTGGTTTTATCTTTATTGGGTCTTTATTTTGTGTTGTGTTTTGCGAAGTTTCAGGGTTAATAATACTTGTTTTTGTTGTGCTGTCTGTGTCCGAAGTTATTTGTGAGGCAGTTCTTTTTGTTGTGCTTGGGTTTAAAGTTAAAGTTACTGGGTCATTTGTTGCATTGTTTTCACATTGATGGCTAGTATGTCCAATTTTTTTGCAATTGAAGCAGGTGACGATGTCTTCAGTTATGAAGATTCTGTATTCTATGTTTTCATATTTTATTAGGGTACTGTCTGGGATGGTCTGGTTATCGTCGGATGAGATGTATATTTGCCCTCTAAAACTTAAGACGTGTGCGTACTGTCTCATGCATTCCTACACGGAGGAAATTTATGGGAGATACGGTTGTTATACCAATTTCTTTTAGGTGTTATTCTATGACCGTATGTGGGATTGACGGACATACGTTGGAAAGTATTAGTCTTTTGGCCGGGGTAACTAATCCTCGTATATTTATTTCAGTATTTTCAATTGTTACTGTTTTATGATTTTTAATTATGTTGTGTACGATTTCTTTTGATTGTACAAATATACAGACTCTATTGTTAGAGATTCGTGAGGCAAATAGGATATTTTTTGGTCCTATGATATTTCCATTAGATATAATATAGTCCTTGATTTTAATGTCATCTACTGAGTTCATTAATATTCCTTGTTCTTTACTGGGGAAGTTATCTGTCACTGGTTTTCGCGCCGCATTTACGAATGTCTGTTTTTGGTTTGAGTCTTGGCTTGTTTGCGAGTTTTGAGAATTTGTCGATTGCATGTTTGGTTTGGTTGATTGGTGTCGGTTACAGACCGCTGTAGTCAGCGGTTTTTATTTTATGAATATGTTTAATTGTGCTATTCTTTGATAGATGGATTTAGTGGATATGACATGGAGAGAGATGTGACTTAATTTAAGTCAGGTTATAGAAATGGACTTAAATAGAGTGGGTATGTTATGATACGCATATAGTAGGATATTGAGCTCTACCTTACCTTTGAGTATGGTATTTTTATAGCTTCTCTTTTTCCTCCTATATTTGGGTGATTTTGTCGGTTCTAGGTAAACACGTGTTTGTCACTTAGTTACTAGATAGGACCTTGTTATTTTATTTTGTAAAACTTTTAAAGCTCATATTTATTTACGTCATGATGCTATACATATTTGTCATAAACCACGACGTGCAGTATTAGGTAGAATTGCCAACGATATGCTCAAAAATTAACCCTTGAATTCAAACTACACTTGCTTTCCGTATACAATATGCTCTGGCAAAAAGGTTCATATCCCGAGAAGTGGAAGGAAGCCATTGTCATCCCTATCCCTAAGGTCGGAAAAGACCTATCGATACCGTCAAATCATAGGCCGATCAGTTTAACGTCTTGCATGGGAAAGATATTCCAGAGAATTATCAACAACCGTCATGTGTGGATTCTAGAAACCAATAATTTTCTGTCAGATCACCAGGCCGGGTTTCGCAAATTCAGATCCACCGTTGATCATCTCGCATATCTGGAAGAAGAAATTCTCACTGCTTTCAACAATAAAGAACACTTGGTTGCAGTGTTCTTTGATCTGGAGAAGGCCTATGATATGACGTGGCGGTATCACATTCTTAAGAAGCTACATGGCTGGGTTTCCGTGGTAATTTGCCGCAACTTATTTCTTCTTTTCTGGCAGAACGCAAATTTAGAGTTCGGGTCGGTATATCTCTATCAACCTCAAGGATATTAGAGAATGGAATACCCCAAGGCTCTGTTTTGAGCGTCACACTTTTTGCCATTGCTGTAAATGAGCTTGTGTCCTTTGTCAGCTCTGTAGGTATGTGTCTTTATGTTGATGATCTCACTATTTTCTGTTCTGCCAGGAAGATGGAAGACATCAATAGAACTTTGCAATCTGCAATTAATACCATCACACGGAGGGCTGACAAAAGTGGTTTCAAGTTCTCTTGCGAAAAAACCCAGTGCATGCACTTCTGTCGTCTAAACCGACCACACTACGGACCACTCCTTTTTAAGAGGGCTAATACCATTAAAATCGTCAATGGCGTCAGATTCTTGGGACTCTATTTCGATCCAAGACTAACTTGGAGATTACATGTTGCAGAGCTAAGGACTTTTTGTCTTAGAGCTCTCAATATTGTAAAAATGTTGGCGGGTACAAATGAGGAGCAGAACCAACAACTCTCATTCTCTGGTTCTATCCAAGATTGAGTATGAGTGTGTCGGCTATGCCTCGGCCAAACGTACAACCCTCAGTAGACTAGAGCCAATCCACAACCAGGCACTACGGTACGCTCTTGGTGCGTTCCCCAGTACCGCCACACTAAATTTATTTTTAGAGTTAGGACTCACGACACTAGATGTAAGACAAAAAAGTTTCTGCTGCTTTATGTTTCAAAAAACAAGTCCTTACCACAACACAAAAACTTCAGTACTTTCTTTCGGAGTGATAATTGGTGCAGTCCACGTCAAATTCAAACCAAACCCGCAGGTATCCCTGCGAAGGAGCTTCTAGAACAAATTAAGCTTTAATATGCCATTATCGATTCCGGTATGAGAATCTGAAGTACCGCCGTGGTTGGTTCCATTAGCTAGGACTAACTATGTACTAACTAGGTAGGACAAGTCCAACAGTCCCCCGATAATGATACAGTCAAAGTTTCTAGAATTTATGCACGGATGGTAATTTATACGGATGGATCTAAAACCCACCATGGTACTGGTTGTGCAATCGCTGTTGACAAAATACAGTACTCATGGTCAATGCCTCTTTTAACTTGTTTCTTAACAGCAGAGTTCTATGCTATCTGGCAAGCTGTACGCTACTGCGAGATCGTCAAAACTTCTAACAAGTTCCTCGTTGTTACCGATTCATTGAGCGTCCTCCAAGCCATGTCAAACCCTTTCACCGTTGATCCAATTATTCAGAATATCTTCTCCCTCATGAAACATCTTCATTACAAAAGGAAAAATATTTATTTTTTGTGGGTCCCTAGTCACGTTGGGATTATTGGTAACGAGATGGCTGACGAAGCAGCACGTTCTTAAATCTTCAGACATAAGTCTTCATCTGAAGAAGGAGATATTGGCTATTTGGCAGCGCACATAGGAAGGGTTCACAACCACCTCAAAACCACTAAACCGTCGGTTGCACCCATTTTCATACCAAGCGATCTTACCAGAAGGGATCAAGTCAATACAATATTAAACAAAAAACATTTCGCAACAATACAAATGTCAATGTCTACCGCTCAACTGTTTGTCACTGCCGCACCCATGTAGCTGGGATCCGTGCGCATTGCATATCCCTTTCTGGCTCTGCTCTGCCGGTTGCCTATTGTTTCCCAAATCTCGGCCGTCCTGGTCGTCGTCCATCTCGGAAGATTCTGGTTCTCGATACGGCTCCCAAGGCTTCATAAACTCGGCACAGGTGGTGGTTTTCATGGGACCGTCATGATACCCTTCCTTCTGCACGTCATAAGTGGAATTAGCTTTAACTTTACGTACCTGATACGGACCCAAATATTTTGGCTTTAGCTTCGCTCCTGGACCAATCTGAGTTCTCTTTATTGCGACTAGGTCGTTGACCTTGTATGTACGAGCCAGTCGTCTACACAAATTATAACTTTTCTTATTTTCTTCTTGTATTTTGGATATTTCTAATTTGGCCTTCTGTCTTAAATCTTCTCTTGCTTTATCGAAATTATTCTTTAATTCTTCTTCTATTGCGGCTTGGATATTTTTATCTGGCTTACTTCTTAATTTCACTCCAGTTAATAGTTCGAATGGTGAAGCGCCTATGCTTCTGCTTCGAGATGAATTGATAACTTGTTGTACGTTTCCTACATGTTTATACCATCTTGTAGGGTCTTCGATTGACAGTTTGGATAATACAGGGATGATTATTGAATTCATTCGTTCAGCTTGGCCGTTTGCACGAGGTAAGCCTGTCGTTATTTTAAAATGTTTAATTCTCTCTTGTTCGCAATAATCTTCAAATTCCTTTGCGGTAAACGCAGTGCCGCGATCTGATATTATGTTTACTGGATTTCCAAATAAGTTACTCTGGTGCTTCAGTTTGTCTATGACTTCTGCTGCAGTTGTTGATTTGGTTGGGTACAACCAGACAAACTTTGTAAATGCATCTACAATCAAGAACATATGTTTATAGTTTTTTTTTGGTGGTTTCTAAAGGCCCTAAGTAGTCCACATGATAAGTATGTAATGGTATTTCTTCTTTTTGTAAAGAATGTAGAAACCCTTCTTGTTTTCCTCTTTTTCTATTTATTAGGATGCATGGTATGCAACTAGCGATAACTCTCTCAACTTTAATCTTCAAGCTTGGTATAAAATAATTTTGTCTGACGATTTGCTATGTCTTTTGAATACTTCTATGTTCTTTTCCGTGGGCTTCAGTTATTATCTGCGTCTGCATATCTTTCGGGACTACTAGTACTTCAGTGTTACCTTGGAGCTTATATAGAATATCATTCTTCAAAATATAGTCTTCAAATGATTGCGTTTTGAGAACTTCTTTAATCGCTTTTAATTTATCGTCCATATCTTAAGCATTTCGCATTTTTGTAACGCAACTTTCTAGTTCTATGAGCGCAACTGGATACCTACTCAAGGAATCAATGTGTCGCATTCTAGAGCCTGCCCGGTGCTCTACAACGAAGTCATATTCTTGCAAAAGTAGAAACCATCTAGCGACTCTGATAGATACATCTTTGTTACTCATTGTTTTTTCGAACGCTGCACAATCTGTTATGGTTTTTAACGTTGTACCTAGGAGATAAATCCTAAATTTCTTTAGAGCTTCAATGATAGCGAGTACTTCAAGCTCGTAGCTACAATATTTTCTTTCTGCATCATTAGTCTTCTTGCTCATGTAGTATATAGGATGAAAACAATTATCTTCTTGAGACTTCTGAAATAAGATAGCACCATAACCATCTGCACTGGCGTCAGTATGGACTTCTAGTTCTCCACCTTGTCTGTATATATTTAATACGGGTTGTTCAGCTAAAATACGCTTTAGTTCTTGAAAAGCATTCTGTTGGTTTTCTCCGAAGTGAAATACACTATTTATTTTTAGTAAATCACTCAGAGGTTTAGCTATTATTGAGTAGTTAGGAATAAATTTCCTGAAGTACCCGGTCAACCCGATAAAGCTTTGTACTTGCTTTGTGGTTTTTGGTTCTGGAAAACGCATAACTGCTTTTACTTTATCTGGTGACGGATGAATCTTACCATCTTCTATACTGTGTCTTTTCTTTTAATTAATTTCCAGTCCGTACTCTTGTGCTACTTGCATTACTTTGGAAAGTTTATTGATTCCATCTTCTTCGTCGTTTCCAGGTATGATTATATCGTCCATATACGGTAAAGCGGTGCCATCGTTTATTAGTGGTCTGAATACATGATTTATATTTTTGATACACGGCTGGTGAATTGCAAAGACCGAATGGCATTTTGCAAAACTGGAATTGACCATTGTGCGTCACAAATGCAGTATATTTTCTGCTTTCCTCTTCGACCCCCACATGGAAAAATCAATTTTTTAGATCTATCGTGCTAAATATACGAGCTTCTTGTAGTTTATCTAGCAAGTCTTCTATTAAGGGAAGCGGATACCGATCCTTTGAAATAACTTTATTTATTTTTCTGTAGTCAATGCAGAGCCTGGGTGAGCCATCTTTTTTCTTTACAAGAACCACTTGGCTAGCGAACTCCGAGTTACTCGGTTCCACTACTCCTGTCTTTAGCCATTCCTCGACTTGTTCATCAACTATTTTTCTCTCGGCAAATAGCAGACGTCTGGGGCAAGATGCAATAGGTTCTTCACTCTTCACTATTATCTTAATTTGTAGGTAAACTGGTTTGGATGCACCAGGTGTATAAACTTCCATTATTTGTTTCACTCTTTTTCTTGAATCTTCAGTTACTTCGTTACCAATATTCAATTCTTCTCCTTCTCCTATGGCAGTCATTTGTAAGATAGTTGTTTCTGGTGTTCTTTTTGTAATTTTTAGTCCATCTTCGTTTATTAAAAGTTCGGTTTGATCAAGAAGTTCGTTTCCGACAATACAATTTGTTTCCATTACATCGTCAGGAACTACATAGATTTTTGTTTTGTATTCTTCATTCTCCATATAAACGTCAGCATCAAAATAACCTTCTGCTCTTATTTGTGATTTTCCAAATCCTTTTAGTGTCACATCAGTTTTGTGTAGTTCAGGGGAACCAATGCTTTTGTATATTTTATTTTTACCATACTGCCTGTGTCAATTAGTATGGATAATTCTATCCCATTTATACTGATGTTTTTGCACATTTTATTCGTTGACCCAACTGAAATATTTTTAACTTGGGCTGGTGCATTTGTTGAAGTTGATTGCGTTGTATTGGTTACTTGGCAGTCCAAACTTTTATGTCCAAATTGATTACACTTGAAGCATTTAGAACCTCGATCTTTTGTCGTACAATCGGATGATTTATGACCTTGAACTCCGCAACTATAGAATCTCACTGGTTTATTCGTTTTGTTCTCAGCCTTTAATTTCGGAGAGGTTTTTGTAAAAGGTTCTTTACGCATGACTTTGTATTCTAGGTTCGGATTTACTTTTAAAATTGCTATAAACTTTTTTGAAATAGTCTAAAGATGATGCGCCATATAATATCATTTTATTGGAAGATTCGTCCGGAATTCCGTCAATGACATATTGTATTAATGACTCATCTTCAATTTTTGCTCTATTCGCGATTTCTTTCATATGTAGAAAATACTCTTGCAATGTTTCATTCTTTTGAAGTTTTCTACTTGACAACATTTGATGAAGTTGCACACTGCTTAGCTTCTGGGAAAATTCTTTTAATAATGACATTTTTAGTGAATGCCATGTATTTATTCTACTCTCTCCTTGAACAAAAAGTTTAGCTAGACCCTTCAGAGATTTTTTGGCGAACACGAATTTGTGTAATTCGCTCCAGTTGAACATTATTGCCATATCCTCGAATTCAGATATCCATCTTTCTACTGAATACATACTGCTTCCATCAAATGTACGGATAGAATCCTCTACATCTCTAAAATTCATTGAAAACGGTACTAGATTCATGGCATAGCTTGCTTGAGAAATTGCGCCAAATCCTCGTACGCTAGCATCATCACTGACAGGGTTATTGATCCGCTCTTTTACTTCCACTTCTTCTTCTTCCTCTTCATCTTTAGTCTGTGCACGGTTACTTTCAATAGTTTGTTTTAGGGCATCGAAATTTAACAAACTGTTACAAATAGACTTTATTAATTCCTCTTTTGACTTATTATAGTCTAAAGTCAGTAAATTTGCAATAAATACTACGTCATTAATGCTTAAATTATTCATATAGGGGTAAGTAGGGTAATTGTAAACAAATTTTGCTTGTTCATTTTTAAGTTATTAAAAATATGCTTAAAAATCTGTTTAACAAATAGATAAAATTACAGGTAATTACTGTGACTATTTAAAACTCATATTTGGTATGATACCAACGAAATGTATCACTAATTTTTTTATTCAATGTTTATATTTGCCCCCTTTGATTTTCAAATTTTGTCTTATGTAGGGGTATTTGTAAACATACGTATCACAAACTACTGGAGCTAACGTGCTAGGAAACGAGGCAAATGTAAACAAATGCGATATTATAATATTATTTGTAGCAAGTATAGTTTAGAACGCACGTTTACATTCACCCCATATTGTAATAAAAATAATAGAAAATAATGCTTAATTTATATATTTTATTGGAAATAACGTATGTACATACAAAACTAAAAATGCAAATCCTTTAGAAAAAATTATTAATAAAATTTCAGTGTTATATTGTAACGTAACCCCCGCGGCCGCCGCCGTCGCGCTACCAGGCGCCTCAGTGTCTGGCCGCCACTCACTCGTTAGGACTGGACGGCAGTAATCTATTGTGTGATGTTGTTTACCTCTAGATGTTCCCTAGTAGCTTCCAGAAAAGCCTGGAAATAATTTAGCCAGGTATATATAACCCACCGCCAAAGCCAGGGGACACACTCTGTAATATACAAGCAACGAGTGCAGAAGTCTGATATAAATAAGTGTAGTGAATAGTTAGTGATATAAAGAACAGTCGACAAGTGAACATAAATAAACATAAATTAGTGACATAAAGAGTAGTGTTAATTGTTTAAATAAATAATCTTAGTGTTTAAATTAGTGTTAATATTTGTTCATCTTAGTGTTAGTTACTTTTATAATCTTTTAATTATATTTCTAATACTTATTTACCGTTTAATAAACGTATTCTTTTAGTTAATAATAATTGTCTATGTTTTACACTTCACCCATATAAATAAAAACGTTACAATTGGTGTCAGGTGTGGGGTGGTTAAACTGTGAAGTGTAAATAAATAAAAATAAATAAAATGGCGACTAAACAATTAAAATTAAATGAATTAAAAGTAGGTGATCTCAAGAGAGAACTAGAAGAACGGGATGTGGAAACAACAGGAAGGAAATCAACACTTCAAGAAAGACTGCGGCAGGCATTAACCGATGCTGGGGAAAATCCTGAAGATTACCTATTCGAAATTCCGGATGACGTATCCGACATTGGTAAACAGATACAACAAAGTTTAAAACAGGAAATAGCAGAAAGTTCTAGAAAATCAGAGCAAAGTTCTAGAACTTTAGAGGAAAAATTAATAGAAAGTTCTAGAAAGGCAGAGGAAAATTCCAGAACCCTAAAAAATGAACTAATGGAACATTCCAGAGCACTAGAACAAAAATTAGAGAATAATTCTAGAAGTTTAGAAGAGAAATTAGAAGAAAATTCTAGAAGTTTAAAAGAAAAATTAGAAGAAAAATTACAAGAAAATTCTAGAAGTATAGAAGAAAAATTAGAAGAAAATTCTAGAAGTCTAGAAGAAAAATTAGAGGAGAATTCTAGAAAAACCGAGAAAGACCTGAAGAATTTAAAAGATGAATATGACAAGAAAATTGAAGAAATACAACAAACGTTCACTAAAATTACATCGTCGTCAATCCCGAATTCTGGTGTGGCCGAGCCATGTCTAATAGAAGGAAGAAAATTAGTAAAAGCTGATACTACTTCAAAAATGCACATAAAAACACCGGAATTTGATGGGAAGTCTTCGTGGCCGAATTATTTAAAACAATTTGAAGCGGCTGCCAAAGCAAATAACTGGACGACCATGGAGAAGGCTACGGCATTGACTGTCTCATTGCGCGGAGAAGCTATCGACATCCTGCAAACGCTGAAAGAAGAAGAACAAGAAGACTACGACCAGCTAGTCAAACGATTGGATATGCGGTATGGAAACGCGCATCTGGAGCAGGTGTACCAGACGCAACTGAGGGACCGGTATCAGAGTTCAAAAGAAAGCCTTCAAGAATTTGAAGTCGACGTAGCTCGTTTAGTTCATCTCGCACATCCTACAGCTCCTGACAGTGTTTTGGAGTGCTTGGCCACTCAATCATTTATCTACGGAGTTCGAGACAGCGAAACTCAACAAGCACTGCGATTGGCCCGTCCTAAAACTTTAATTGATGCACTCTCATATGCATTGGAGCATGAAGCTGCCAAACAAGCTTCGCGTAACCAATCGCGAGTGCGGAGTATGGATGCTGAGAGAAAAGAAAACACTGAAGATCTAGAAGAGACAGTGCGACGAATTGCAAGTGAAGTGTTTACCGGAAGAAAGAAACTCTCAAAAGAAGACGGAATCGACAAAGGAAGAAAAGGAGTCGGAAAACTAAATCGGGTTGATGCGAAGGGGCAACTGTCGACCCGTAATCTAGTAGCTCCACAATCCATCAGTTATGTCGCATCTCTTCATCATAAAGCCAATAGCATCTATGTGGATGGCTCTATTAATGGAAGGCCAATGAAAATGCTACTGGATACGGGTGCGACAAAAACTATAATTAGACCCGACTTCATAAGGAAAACTGGAAAGACGCATCTTCAACCAACTAAGTGGCGGTTACGCACAGCAACGGGAGAACAAGCTACCGCATTAGGAGAAGTAGATGTCACCATCTCTATTGGAAACACCTCCTTTAAACATCGTGCGCTGGTAGCTGAAGTTGAAGATGAATTAATACTCGGAATGGCCGCAATGACAAAGCATGGTTTTAAACTTGACCTGAAGAAGGGCGTGATGATGGTCAATGAAGAAGAACTCGTATTAAATCCACGAGATGACAAAGCTATGCGCGTACTAATGGCCGAGGACGTTACCCTCCCAGAACGAAGTGAAACTATCCTGGAAGCGCATTTAGATGGTAGTTTCTGTGAGGGAAGTATCGTTATGCTGGAGCCCAAGAATGATGATGCCAAAACCGGCACTGGAGTTGTTGTCGGAAAATCACTGGTCAAAGCCAGCCAGGTAATACCAGTTCGGATAATGAACGTAAATTTTTATCCTGTTGTTCTGAAGAGAGGAACAATTGTAGGAGAATGCATGGCAGTATCCTCGATTATCCGAACTGTAAAGGCCAAAGGGAACACATCTCAGAAAGTTCCGGACACGTTAATCAATCAATTGACAACATCATTCGAAGAATTGACCGCCGACCAGAGAACAAAGGCAAAGAATCTAATTGGAAATTTTAAAGATGTGTTCCAATTTGATGAGAAAACCAAAGGGAGAACTACTGTAGTTCACCATAAAGTAGACACCGGAGACGCAAGACCCATCCGTCAACCAGCAAGAAGACTACCACTGGCGAAGCGTGAGGAAGCAGAAAGAATAATCGAGGACATGAAGATGGAAGGTGTGATTGAACCTTCAAGCAGTCCATGGGCTTCACCAGTGGTGTTAGTGAAGAAGAAGGATGGCTCTACACGATTTTGCGTCGATTATCGTCAACTTAACAACGTGACGAAGAAGGATAGCTACCCGCTACCTCGAATAGACGACACATTAGACACTTTGGCTGGCTCAAAAATGTTCTCCACTTTGGATCTAAAGAGCGGCTACTGGCAAGTGGATTTGGATCCAAAAGACAAGGAGAAGACAGCCTTCACCATTGGTACAGGACTCTGGCAATTTACCGTAATGCCGTTTGGGCTCTGCAATGCTCCTGCAACGTTTGAACGACTCATGGAAACAGTATTGGCTGGGCTATCTTGGAAAACCTGTTTAGTGTACCTCGACGATATTATTGTGGTAGGTAAGACATTCGAGGACCACATGAAGAATTTGGAAGAGGTTTTCCAGAGATTGAGGAAGGCTAACCTGAAACTTAGCCCGAAGAAGTGTCACCTGTTCCAAAGAGAAGTTCATTACCTTGGACACGTGGTTTCCGGTAAGGGTATTGCAGTTGACCAGGAGAAGATAAAGGCTGTGAGAGACTGGCCAGCACCTAGGGACAAACACGAACTCAGAAGTTTCCTTGGTTTGTGTACCTATTATCGACGATATGTACCTGGATTTGCCAACATAGCCAAGTCACTGACAAGGCTTACTGAAGAAGGAAGAAGATTTATCTGGGAAACGGACTGTACAGTTGCATTTAAAGAACTAAAACAGGCTTTGACAAGCGCACCCGTCTTGAGTTATCCTTTACCTGAAGGAGAATTCATTCTAGACACAGATGCCAGCAACGTCGGAATTGGTGGCGTTCTTTCCCAGATACAAGATGGGCATGAGAAGGTTATTGCCTACTTTAGTAAGACCTTGTCAACACCAGAAAGGAATTACTGTGTGACCAGAAAAGAACTCTTGGCAGTCGTGAAATCCGTGGAACATTTCTACAAATATTTGTACGGAAGAAAATTTTTGATTAGAACTGACCATGCTGCATTAAAATGGCTGCTACAATTCAAGAATCCTGAAGGTCAGGTGGCTAGATGGATAGAAAGACTACAGGAATACGATTTCAAAATCGAACACAGGATAGGTACCAGCCATCGTAATGCCGATGCATTGTCCAGAAGGCCTTGCGAAGATGACTGCAAACATTGTAGTCGACTTGAAGAGAAACAGTTTACCGTCGCCAGGACAACAGTAGTCGATGATAGTTGGCAGCCCGATGGACTACGCAAGGACCAAGAAAATGACCCGACTTTGAAAATCTTATTAAAATGGAAAGCAGAAGAATGCAAACCAATATGGGAAGACGTTGCACCACAATCACAGAGTGTAAAAGCGTACTGGGCGCAATGGGACTCCATGGTGATTGAGGATGGCCTGTTGAAGCGTGTGGTAGAGAATGCTGATGGAACTGGGAAGAAAGCTCAGTTGGTCATTCCTAAGAGTAGAATACCAGACGTGTTGAAAGAGATCCATGACGGGTCTGGAGGCCATTTTGGAGTCACCAAAACCCTAGAAAGATTGCGCCAGCGGTTTTACTGGGTTAACTTCACTGAAGATGCTAAAGACTGGTGCAAGAAATGTGTGGTTTGCGCGGGAAGTAACGGCCCTCATAGACGACGAAAAGCTCCAATGCGTCAATACAACGTTGGCAGTCCATTTGAGCGCATTGCGATTGATGTGGCCGGACCATTTCCAGAAAGTAACGACGGAAATAAATATATCGTGGTTGTGATGGACTACTTCACCAAGTGGGTTGAAGCTTATCCATTACCCAATCAAGAAGCCACCACGGTCGCTGAAACCTTAGTTAAAGAATGTATATGTCGATTCGGGGTACCACGCGAACTTCACTCCGACCAGGGAAGAAATTTCGAGTCTGCCGTTTTCCAAAATATCTGTAAGATATTAGGAATTAATAAAACAAGGACAACTGCATTACATCCGCAGTCCGAAGGCATGGTTGAACGAATGAACAGAACGATCAACCGATATTTGTCGAAGGTAGTCTCCAACCACCAAAGAGACTGGGACTGACATCTTCATCTGTTCCTGATGGCTTATCGTTCATCCGTGCATGAGACAACAGGGCAAACTCCTGCGAACATCTTATTCGGACGTGAGTTGCGTTTACCATGCGACTTAGTGTTCGGCAGCAAACCTGGGGAAGACCTGGCCGGAGAAGATTACGTTACGGGCTTACGGAGAAGAATGGATGACATTCATGAACAAGTCCGTACGAACATTCAAACTGCCAGCGACCGAATGAAGGACCGGTATGACATCAAAGCCGAAAAAGGTGGATATCAACCTGGGGATTTAGTGTGGCTTTACAACCCACAAAGGCGCCGCGGGTTATCACCAAAGCTGCAAAAGAATTGGGAGGGCCCCTATGAGGTAGTCAAAAGAATAAACGACGTGGTATATAGAATTAAGAAACGACCTACCGGGAAGCCGAGGGTGGTACACTTTGATCGGCTAGCCCCTTTTGCTGGAGACAACCACGAAGACCATAATGGAGCAGCAGTTCGTCGGATCATAGCTCAAGAACCGACTTTTGAAGATTTCATGGAGAACTATTCCTTTGGGCGCAAGGCGCGGTACGGCGTGATAAAAGAAGAACATCGAGATCTGTTTACCGTGTCTTCAGATTATTCCCTCGGCCACTGCGTATCAGAAGACTTAAAGATGTCCCGCGGCATAGCCTCAGTCTTTAAGGCGAAATATGGACGACTACAAGAACTGGCCAACCAACGTCCATCTGTTGGGAAAACGCTACGACTGAGAGATAGCAATTCAGACCATCAGCGGTACATCTACTATTTTGTTACAAAACCACGCTCGTACCAGAAGCCGTCGTATCAAAGTCTATGGAACTCGCTGTGTGACTTGAAGGATCATTTACTGGAGAATGACATTTTGAAGCTAGCGGTACCGAAGTTAGGTTGTGGTCTAGACGGTTTGGATTGGAGGATTGTAAGGAACATGTTAGAGATCCTCTTCCGTTTCACCGGCGTTGAAATTCTCGTCTGCAGCTTTAACCCTAACGGACAGAAAGAAGAAGTCGAGCGGACCATCGACTGTCACTTCTTTAAGAACTCGAAATGCACCAAGGGTAGTACATGCAGGTTTCGTCACCACGGACTGTTCCGGGACGAAACAGTCTTAAGGAGGGGGCAGTGTAACGTAACCCCCGCGGCCGCCGCCGCCGCGCTACCAGGCGCCTCAGTGTCTGGCCGCCACTCACTCGTTAGGACTGGACGGCAGTAATCTATTGTGTGATGTTGTTTACCTCTAGATGTTCCCTAGTAGCTTCCAGAAAAGCCTGGAAATAATCTAGCCAGGTATATATAACCCACCGCCAAAGCCAGGGGATACACTCTGTAATATACAAGCAACGAGTGCAGAAGTCTGATATAAATAAGTGTAGTGAATAGTTAGTGATATAAAGAACAGTCGACAAGTGAACATAAATAAACATAAATTAGTGACATAAAGAGTAGTGTTAATTGTTTAAATAAATAATCTTAGTGTTTAAATTAGTGTTAATATTTGTTCATCTTAGTGTTAGTTACTTTTATAATCTTTTAATTATATTTCTAATACTTATTTACCGTTTAATAAACGTATTCTTTTAGTTAATAATAATTGTCTATATTTTACACTTCACCCATATAAATAAAAACGTTACAATATAAAGCTAAATTAGTTATTTTTCGAACACATCAATACTTCCTGGAAATTTATAAATTAATTTTCGATTGTATTCCTCAACAGTTGGATCGGGCAGTAAAGCTATTATCATATCGAAATTTATGGATGAAACATCGGCATCTTTAACAATAAATTCTGTTCCAATTTTGTTATTTATGCGCATACCAATAACTTCAATATCTTCATCCTCTTCAACCACAGACTGAACTCGACAAACATATTTGTAACGAACAGAATTTCTGGAACCACCAACAAACTCAACTAACAGAAATCGTCCAGCTCGAATTTCGTTCCAAATAGGTGTTTCATATTCAATTGGGATAACATTTTCTTTTTCAATTAGCTCCATTAACGTCAAATTTTCATCGGAGTCGTCTTCGGTTATTATGTCAGATCTACTTGCATCACTATCTATCGTTACATTTCTTTTTTTATTATTATTTTGTCTTTTCTTATTTATTTTACTGTTGGCATTGACTGTTTTCTTAATTTTACTTTTTGATGATTTTGTTGCTTTTTTATCTTCAGCCTCTTTAACTTTCTGTAGCACTTCTGTTGTTAAAACCTCTCCATATTTCATTTGTTTTAGGCGTGGAGTTACAGTTTTCTTTGTTGGTTGCATACTATCCTCTGGTAAATTTATTTTATTGCATTCCTTCAATTGTTTCGTAAATATACTCACAATTCTTGTTATTGAAATGTCTGAACTTTGTTCTGTTGTTAATGAAGGTGTGGTGGAACAACTAGGAATTAGTTCTGTTACACTTGTATCAGGAAAGTCATTAAATGCCGGAGAGAAACTTGAATTTATAATATCTACTTCTAACGTCTCCATCGAAGAAGTCTGTTTCGTCTGTATTAATTTCCTTTCCTTATATTTTTCCAGATCAAATGGATCAAATAGAACAGTAGAAAACTTATTTGCGTTTACGGGGTAAATACCCGTACTAGTAAATCCAACTATTATATTCGATGCTAGCATACCTTGTTCCCAAACTTCACGAAGCAACTGAAATTTTTTTTTTTTCGATAATCGTCCGGATGCTTTTCCCATTTGCGATTTCCCATAATTTACTATAATCTTTTCCAATTTTGTTTTAATTGGCCCAAAAACAGTCTTGTCCAGTGGTTGAATTTTGTCTGTCAAGTGGCTTGGAAAACGAACCAATTGGATATTGTTATCAATTGCCGATTGAATTATTCTCACACTTATATGACTGCAATGGCCATCATACAATAATAATGCTGTTTGCTGAGGAACGTCATGTTGTCCTTGAATAAATTTTACATGTGGCACAAATGATGTCATAAACCAATTATAAAATTGGGGTTCTTCCATCCAACCATTAGTTGATGCACCGTACAATGTGCCCGGATAGGCGTTCTCAGACGTCCACCTTGCTTGTACAGCAGCTCCATTAAAAATTATGAGTGGCGGCAGAAATGTACCATCAGCAGCAATCGTTGCAAGGACAGTGGTACAATCCCGTTCTGAGCCACCTGACACCCTTGCAAACGCCTTTCCTTTCTCGACAATAGCTCGAAGTCTAGATCATTATTGAATCCTGTTTCAACTGTATTAAAGATGAAACCACCTTTACCAACTGAATTCAAATCTTTATCATTCATGAGTTTTTCTAATTTTTCGTAAAAATCGTAAACAACAAAAGGATCTCGGGCACATTTTCTGACTTTCTGAAGATGTTCCGGTTTTTTTAGAGATATATTATTATGTCGCTTCATGAACGAATAATACCAGTCGATACCTGGTTTTCCATCTTTAAATGGCGTTTTTATGTTGTTAGACCTCACATAATCACCAACAAGGTTTATAAGCTCTTCTCTGTCACATGGTTATCCCTTTTGGAATCGTGCAATAAGACATCTTACCAGGATATCTTCAATATCTGACGGTAACGCTGGTTTACGTCCTGCTCCAATATGTTTTATTGAAATCTTTCGCCCTTTGATATGATAAAAAATCACCGATATTGGAACCCCATAACTTGCTTCGGCTTCACGATAAGTGCAGTTTTTATTTTCAACGTCATTTACAGCATTGGTTATGTCCGCACTAGTATACAACACATCGGGTTTCTTCTTTTTGTATGTCCTCACCATCATGAACACCTTTAAAAAAGTGTGAAATAGTTCATTACAAAATTTACAATAACCCCATTTTGATCTTTACAATTACCCTATTACCAATTTGGTTAGGGTAAATGTAAATATGTTGCTCAGAAATGTACTCGTATTATAGTATTTAACCTAGAAACTGTGCTTGAACTACGTTGACATGTTATTAAGATAATAATTAATTATTACGTTTTAACGAAATAATGTTTATTTATTCAGCAAATATTTTCTTTTGTGTTACATATAATTCCATAAAATAATAAAAAATACCACTACTTACATTAATTATTGTAACTTCTAAAGTTAAATTGACAATCACTTCAGAAGTTGATACAAGACTGTCGGCAGTACGCAGTACCGTAACAAAGTCGCGGGATGTTTGAAATTATGCTCGTCTACCAATAAAATAGGTGTTTACAATTACCCCTGTTTTACATTTACCCCACCTAACCCTACTGAATTTTTGCATTGTAATCAGCTGAATTGACTTTAAATGTGAAGCCGGTAAAATTACGCACATGTTTCCGACTTGTTCTATCGCCTTCTACTTCAAATAATAATTTGTAAAGAGTTTTTATTACGGTAAATGGAGCAGCTTTAATATTTTCACATACCGAGTCAATTTGTCCCAGCGTCGTCATCGTTGCCTCAAATTCGCGTTTTTATTGTTTCGCTGTCTTCTTAATTCGTTTTCTCGCTTGTCTTTGTCTTCTTTCTTCTTACTTCGTCTTTTTCCTTCTTACTTCGTCTTCTCTCTTCTGAATTCGTCTTCTTTCTTCTTAATTCTTCTTGTTTCGTCTTGTTTCTTCTTAATTCGTCTTCTTTCTTCTTATTTGGTTCGTCTTTTTACTTCTTGTTTATCTTCTGCCTTCTTTTTCCTTCACACGTTGCACATACGCACACTTCATTTATAAAAACTAGCACATATTACAACACGTTTCACTCGCGATTGTGGTTGAGCCCCCAAATTTTGTAGGGTTTTAAGATAAACAAAATGTTTAAATGTGATTATAATTCGATTTTATTGTGTGAACTGTAACATTATACAATATTAAACAAAAAACATTTCACAACAATACAAATGTCAATGTCTACCGCTCAACTGTTTGCCACTGCCGCACCCATGTAACTGGGATGCGTGCGCATTGCATATCCCTTTCTGGCTCTGCTCTGCCGGTTGCCTATTGTTTCCCACATATATATATATATATATATATATATATATATATATATATATATATATATATATATATATATATATATATATATATATATATTGAAGCGATTTTAATTTCGTTTCGCGGTTTAATTCAAAATTTTATTTAGTAATTTTCTTGAGTAGCCAAGAATTCGGATTCACGTAGTGTCCTCAGTATCTAAGTTACGGTTTTTTTGTTGCGAGGCGATGGTTTAACTTCCACAGCTTAATTTTTATCATTTTTTTGTGAACTTTAACCTTACAGTTCACTGGTTCCCAGTCCGAAGCGCTTTCAAATTTGCTACAGTCCCTTCTTATAGTAATTTCTGCGTAACTTTTTGTGAAAGTGGCAACCTTCCACTTCACGGATTTTTCTGCGTGAAATTAACGCATTCAAAGTTGTTAGTATACCATTTTTTTGTAAATCTGTTTCAATTCTATTACGGGTCAAAACTAACAAATTTTTTTGGTGTCATTTTATCTCAAAATTTATATAAATTATTTATCGTTTGTCTAATAATTTTCTTAAAAATTTCTCAGTCAAAATTTATATAAATTATTTCATATTTATGGGAATTTTTTCTATTTAAATTTATTTTGTTTCTTAAATTATCTAGCTCGTTTTAGTTTGTTTTTACAGCAGAATTTGAAGACGTAGCCAAGGCTGTTTCGACGTCATAGTAAAGGTTGTATGTGTTTGTTTAATTTTTTTTTTGCAAGCATATTAGATTTTTATCTTAACTTATCTTACTTTATCTTGGTAAGCCCAAAATATTATCTCAAGTTAACTATTTTTTTTGGGCTGCCTTATTGCAACTTTTATATAAAAATTCTGCCTACGAGACAAGTCTCAAAAGAACGTTGAGCTACTAACCTTTTTTCCTCTATTTTCTCTCCTTCCTGTTCTTCAGCTTGGCCAGCTGTTGTTGTTTTTTTTTAGAAAGTGCACTAAGGTTTAGTATCATTTTATTAAATTTTTGATTTTGGTAAAATTTGTTTAAAAATTTTGTTAACAGTTTGTGAAAAGGTTTATGGCCTGTTTTGTTTGTCTACTCCGCCCTGGTCCTGGGTTGGTTGATCCGTTTGGTGGTGGGACCATCACCGTCGAGACGCCGCCGCCTGTTACTTGCCCGCTTCATCCACTCACTGCCTCTGGTAGAGCTCAGGATCCCTTGCAAGAAGCCTTCCAACCAACTGGAGGTCGGCTAGTTGGATTTTCGTAGGCTGCTAAGCCGGTATTACCAGCGAAGCTGCCATATCTTCCGGCGCAGCACTACCACGCCCTAGAACGAGGTCCTGGCAGCAGTGGTCACTGTCATTCAGCGAGGCAGGTTCATCAAGGCCAGTCACCAGGTACCCCCATCCGGCGGCCGGTCAATTTAGGACCCATCACAATTTTACCCCACTCTTAAAGGTGTGTAAAGGCCATAACAGTTGTTGTGAAGTTTATTAAAGTTTTAAATACCATTTTTTCTTGAGTGAGTTTATATCCACTGTTCCCTTTTGACATAACTGGCGCCCTAATCCTTCCTTTTTAAATTCTCTCTCTCTCAGTGACCCACGACCTCGCGAAACCACCCCCAACCATAGAGCTGCCGAGGTAAGTGTGTGACTCGTGATTTTCCTTCCGAAAATCACTTCTAAATTTTTTATTTAATTTTTCTATTAATTATTTACCTTTACGTCACAATATATATAAATAAACTATAACGTAGATATATTAGTATATTTCAACATTGGTGACCCCTAATAAAACCTCGACATGCCTACCGAAGCGGAGGAAGCAACAGAAGTTCATGTGATAACTGCTCAGTCTAATAAATTGCCTACATTTTGGCCAAATAATACGCAAGGCCTCGGCCTAACTTTGGGATTAGGATAGGATTAGGGTACAGCTAAACCGCAGAATAGCTCTTCCTCATCACCGCAGCGGAGGGCATCCTCAACCCGTTAGCGACGGTATAGCTGAACCGCAGAACAGCTCTTCTTCTACACCGCAGCGGAGGGCATCAACATATAGTAACAACACAACTCTAGCACTCACCGTTACTCAAAAATAAATAAATACATCCTCTACTCTGATGTTGTCGCTTCAGCCGCTCTAGCACAACTGGCCGATACCTAAATAAACAATCATTTAATATACGATGATGTAATTCAATATAACGCTGAAATTAAAAGATTAAAGAGGGAATAAATAAACATAATACTTGCATAACTCAAAATGCCGCTAACACAATTGAAACTTTTTCTTCTTTTGAATTAATATTCATAGTAAAAAATTTTGGTTGTCTATTTATTATTTCGCAAGGGCCTTCATAGGGGCGGTGCAATGCTTTTTTAATTGAATCAACTCTAACGAAAACATGAGTCGTTGTGAATAAATGTTTATTTAAAAAAACATTATTATTAGGAATTTTTGATGGAATAGGTTTCAAATCGGAGATAAAGATTTTTAATTTGTTAACATAGTCAGGAATATTCTTGTCTAAATATCAATAAAAAAATCTCCTGGTAAGCGAAGAAACTTCCATATACTAAATCTGAGGAGGAGCAATTAATTGGTTCTTTGATCGCAGTTCTCATTCCCAAAAAGATAATGGGTAATTTATCATACCAATCATTTAAAGAGTTATGAGTTTTTTAAGCCGTTTTTAATTGTCTGTGAAAACGTTCTACTAACCCATTAGATTGCGAATGATATGAAGTAGTTCGTATTCTATGAGAACAGAGATTTTTTAATAATTGTTCAATTAGATGCGATTAAAATTGCATGCCACGATCCGTAGTAATAGAGGAAGGAATACCAAAACGTGAAATCCAGCCAGAAACTAAATTTTTAGCAACTGTTATAGCTGAATTATCTTTAATTGGTATTGCTTCCGGCCAACGGGTGAACCGGTCAATGAAAGTTAAAATATAATGAAATCCACTAGAACAAGGTAAAGGTCCAATTATATCAATATGAATTTCATCAAACCTTTTAGACGGTAAAGAAAAAGGTTGCAAGGGAGCTTTAGTATGTGTGCTGATTTTAGATTTTTGACAATCAATGCAAGAAATAGTCCAGTTTTTAACATCATTGTTAATATTTTTCCAAATAAATGTACTAGTAATTAATTTTATAGAAGCTTTAATGCCTGAATGAGAAATACCATGTATTTGATCAAAAACTATTTTACGAAATTTTAAAGGAATAAAAGGTCGTAAAGTTAGTTGAAACATCGCATTTAAGTAGTGACAATTTAGTGTCAGGCAAGGGAAAATCTCTAAATTTTAGGTTGGTAAGAGGATTGATAATTAATGACAATAATTCTTCGTTATTAATTTGTTCTTTTGCAATATCTTCATAATTCAATTTGGAATGTAAATAAAATGAACTGATATTTAAACGAGACAAAGCGTCAGCAACAACATTACTATTTCCAGAAATGTGTCTTATGTCGCTAGTAAATTGGAGAATATAATCTAAATGTCTTAATTCTCGTGGTGAACAATTGTCAGAATTTTTGGCTAAAGAATATATAAGTGGTTTATGATCTGTTAAAACAAAAAATTCGCGTCCCTCTAAGAAATAACGGAATTTTGTTATATAGGAGTAAATTGCTAATAATTCACGACCGTAAGTACTATAACGACTTTCTGCAGAAGTTAAGGCTCGAGAAAAAAAGGCGATTGGTTTCCATGAATTATTGATTAATTGTTGTAAAACAGCTCCCAAACCTGTACCCGAAGCATCAACCATAATGTTAATTGGGGCATTTGGTTCTGGAAAAGTTAAAGTGGCAGAATTAATTAAGGTTTTTTTTATATGGCGGAAAGCTTGAATCGAAGAATTGTTCCAACTAACAGATTTATGACAATTTTTAGAAGTATCAATCAAATTATTAATAGGTTGTAGTATAGAGGCATAATTAGGAATAAATCTATGATAAAAGTTGACTAAGCCTAAACATTTTCGTAAATCATTTTGTAATTTTGGTAAAGGAAATTTTTTAATATCATTTTTTTCTGGAAGTGGTTTAATACCTTCCTTAGAAATGGAGTGACCAAGAAAATTAAGTTCAGTTTTTCCAAATTCACATTTGTTTATATTAATTAAAATACCATATTTTTTCTAATTGTTTAAAAATTGTTTTTAAATGTTTTTTATGTTCCTCAAGATTCTTGCTAGCTATTAACAAATCGTCGATGTATGCGAAACAAAAGTTAAACCCGCGGATAATTTCATCGATAAATCTTTGGAAGGTTTGAGCGCTGTTACGTAAGCCAAATGGCATAAAAACATACTCGAACAAACCAAATGGTGTACTAATAACGGTTTTAGGAATTGATGAATCCTCCATGGGTATTTGATTCTAAGCGTTGATTACATCAATTGTAGAAAATATGACAGTGTCATGCAAGTTGAAAGTAAAATCTTGAATGTGAGGAATTGGATAACGATCAGGAATAGTAATATTGTTTAATTCACGGTAGTCTCCGCAAGGACACCACTCATTTCCTTCTTTCTTTTTAACCATATGAAGAACTGATGACCAGCAAATAGAAGATGGCCTAATTGGCCTAATAATGCCATTTTTAAGTAAATTGTCAAATTCTGTTTTCGCGATTGACAATCGTTCCGGAGCTAATCTACGTGGCCGTGAAAAAACAGGTGAAACGTGAGTAGTGATACAATGAGTGACGGGGTGTTTGATTTGACGTTTACAATCTAATTGGTTAATTAAAGAAGAAAATTGTGAGAGTATAAGGTAAAAAGGACAACTATTATTAATAATTGAACCATTAATTGCTTGTATAATCGGAGAAAATGATGGAATTTGAGAATTGACAGATATTTTATTATTATTTACATCTACGAGCAAATTAATTTTTTTAAGAAAATGAGCCCCAATAATAGAATTTTTAATATCAGCTAATATAAATTTCCAAGTGAGTTTATTTTTAAAGCCAAAATCGAGCGTTTTATTTCTTTCCCCATAAGTAGAAATGGAAGAACCATTTACTGCTTGAAGAGCTAAAGTCTGTCTTTGAAAACTTCGATTAGAATGATATTTCAAAACACTCACCTCAGCACCGGTGTCAACGAGAAATAAATGATTATTGATTTTATCTCTAACATAAAACAGGCAGTTTGAATTTCTAGGAGTTAATTGAGCACTAGAAAGAAGAGGGCATATATTAAAATATTTAGTTTTAGGGACTGTTTTTATACATTTATCTGTTGGAATGTTTGGAGAATCAAGACGACACGGATGTACACATTTCCTAGCTTTATTTCCGAAATTAAAGTGATACCAGCATAAATCGGAAATAGTATGATTATCAGATGCAATATTCGTTATTGAAAATGAAGATTTCGTTATTAACTTCTTTAATTCTTCAATTTCGTTTTTAAGATGTTTAATTTAATCTTTTTTTAATGACATTGCCGAAATTGTTCGAATGTAGTGTCAATGGAAGAGGCCAAAGCCATTTGTACATTTGGAGGTAACCGTCGAAGAAAAAGTTCTTCCAAAAAAGAATCGGTCACAGAGTAGGATGAAACTAAATTCTTCATTTCAAGTAAAACTTCTGACGGCTTCTTATTACTAACTTCATGGCAAGTAAGTAATCTTTGCAATTTAATTTTATCAGAAAGGGAAGTTCTTTGAATTAACGCAGTTTTTTAAAAAATAAAAGGATTTGAAGTAGGTGGATTTAAAATAATAAAAAAAGGCGTATTCCAATCTACTCTTTTCAAAATTCTCACTCAAAATCAAAAATATTTCAATTCAGCTAAATAATTACTAGCAGAAGTTAAAACTGAATAAAAGTAATATTGTTAGTGACATCTGTGAGATCTTCATTAATCATTCGATTACGCCTAAAATGCAGTATTTTTTATTTCGCGTTTTAAATAACTATTAAATCGTAATAATGTGTATTATTTATAGGTAACGAAAGCAGTAAGGACGATATCAGTACTTCTGAATCGGATAGCCACAGTGAAAATGAGACTGATGATGAATAATATAATACCTGATATAATATAAGTACATTTTTTTTATTTAATATAAACTAGTTTAACATTAAATAGTATATTTTTTTAAAAAATTACCTATAATAAATTTCCCTTTCAGCCAAAACCCAAATATGATACGCATAGTTAGTATGTTATTCTGTAAGCAATAACATACTGTAACGTTTTTATTTATATGGGTGAAGTGTAAAACACAGACAAATATTATTAACCAAAAGAATACGTTTATTAAACGGTGAATAAATATTAGAAATATAATTAAAAGATTATAAAAGTAACTAACACTATGATAAACAAATATTAACACTAATTTAAAGACTAAGAATATTATAAGACACTTAAACACTATGATTATTTATTTAAACAGTTTTTTATTTTTTTTTTATTTAATTCATATTTATTTACAACTGGCCTTATTTAGGGCCAACAAGCAAATTTGTTAAGTTTACATTGCATGCGAGAGGATAGTGCCCACTGGTACTACCTCTTTATATATCATTATTATGTTACATTTCATACATATACAATCGTTTTATATATACTTCAATTCGGAAGGCTTTGTTCTTTTGAGACGTCTCAGGGTAGGTTCGTTGTTGCATAGCTCGGTAACCAGTTCATTTGGGTGGCAAGTTAGTCTCTTTTCATGTTTTAATGAGAATTCTCTTATTTGGTCTTTTACATATTTGATATGAAAATCTTTGTGAAGTGTATGGTTGTTGATGTACCATGGTGCGTTGGTAATCATGCGTAGTGTTTTGTTCTGTATTCTTTGGATTATATCTGTGTTTGATTTCTTTGCACAGCCCCAGAGTTGCACACCATATGTCCAAATTGGTATGATGAGTACTTTATAGAGAAGTAGTTTATTATGGAGCGACATTTGAGACTTGCGCCCTAGTAGCCAATACATCTTTTTAATTCTAATATTTATTTGTCTTTTCTTTGCTTGCAGATGTTTTCGCCATGTTAATCGTTTGTCTAGATGCATGCCTAGATATGTTACTTCTTCTTTAGTGTCCAAAGTTTTATTGTTGATGTCTACTTGTGGGCAGGTAACTTTCCTTGTTGTAAATACTATGTGGGTGGATTTGTCCTCATTGATTTTAATTTTCCATTTGGTTGCCCATATTTGCATTTGATCTAGAATTTCTTGTAGTAAGGCTGATGATTCTACTGGGTCAGGGTGTGAAACAATGTAGGCTGTGTCGTCTGCGTATGTGGCTGTAAATACGTTTTCTGGACAGGGCATATCTGCTGTGAAAATCTGGTACAAGACTGGCCCTAGTACGCTCCCTTGCGGTACTCCAGCTTTAATTGGCTGTATTTTTGAAGTGACTCCATTGTCACTTATTTGGAAAAATCTTTCTTCTAGGTATGATTGAAACAGAAGAAAATATTGGTGGGGTAGTTTTTGTTTAATCTTATACAGAAGTCCAGTATGCCACACTTTGTCAAAAGCTTGACTTATATCTAGAAAGGCGGCCGAACAGATGTTTTTGTTTTCTAAGCTGTTTTCAATTATGTCTACTACTCTGTGTACTTGTTGGATTGTTGAATGTTGCTGCCTGAAGCCGAATTGGTGGTCTGGAACTAAATTTTCATCTTCAATTATTATTTTTAGTCTTTTTAATAAGAGTTTTTCAAAGAGTTTAGATAGTTGAGGCAGCAAGGAGATTGGCCTGTATGAGGTTATTTCATGAGCTAGTTTTCTAGGTTTGTGAATTAGAATTATATTCGCGAATTTCCATTGTATAGGAAAATACGCTACTCTTATCATAGCATTGTATATGTTGGTAATTAAGACTAAGGTTTTTCTGGGCAATTCCTTTAGCATCTTGGCATTTATCAAATCATATCCAGGGGTTTTTTTGTTATTTAGATGATTGATTTCGGTGTTTACCTCTACAGGTGTGAAATGTTTAATTATTGGTTGTGGTAACTGTGGTGGACTGTTTAGAAAATCTTTAATAATATTTTCTTCCGCAGTTGTTGAAGTTGTTGGGTTTGGTTCGAAAACTTTTGAGAAATGTTGTGCAAATATTTCGACCTTTTCTTTTTCTTCCCTGGCCCATGATCCGTCTTGTTTTTTAATTGCAGGAATGAATTTCGTTGGCCTTTTTAATCTCTTTGTGGCTTTCCACAATGAGTAATCATTTTCTTGGCCTGGGGACAAATTGCTTAAGTAATCTTGTATGAAGTTGTTCTTTGTTTCTAGAATTAATTTTTTTATTTCTTTACATAATTGGTAAGCTTGTTTTTGTCTTCTGGGTGCCTTGAGTACTGCCATTTGCGTCTGAGTTTTCTTTTCTCTTCAATTTTGACTCTGATTATTTTAGGATAGTTAGTACTATTTTCGTTTTTGTTTTCGATGGGTGGCGTTGAAGACCAACCAGCTTCTTGAATGAGTCTTGTTATGTTTTGAACTGCGTTGTCTATATCATCAGGTGTTTTTAGCGGTATTTGTAGGTTGGTGTTCTTATCTAAGTATACTTTGTATAAGTCCCAGTTTGTTTTTTTGTTGCATAATGTTGGAGTTTTATCTTTTTTCATTACCGTGGTGTTCAAGGTGATGATTACCGGAGAATGATCTGATGGTAGGTCGTAATTTTCTTCAATGTCAACATGGTTTAAATTTATTCCCTTGGATATGAAAAAATCTAATAAATCTGGGAGTTTGTTAGGATCGGTGGGCCAATAGGTAGGTTTACCGGTGCTTATATGACTGTACCCTTGTTTGGACATTGTTTTTTGTAACTCGCTTCCTTTAGGATTTGTTACTCTTGAGCCCCATTGCGGGTGTTTAGAATTATAGTCCCCACCTGCTATGAATCTTCCTCCTAGACCAAGGAAGTATTCTTCAAATTGGTCTAGTTTTATTGCGTGCCTGGGTGGGCAATAAACAGCAGATAGGGTGAGAGCACCCTGCGTTTCGTTAATTTTTATTGACGTTGCTTGCAGATAATTCTTTTCATATTTACTTAGTTCGTGATGTTTAATTCTCTCATTAATTATAATTGCGGTTCCTCCATGGGCGGTCCCATCTGGGTGATTCGTGTAATATGTTTTATGTTTAGGTATATTAAAATAATTTCTTTCTGTAAAATGTGTTTCTGATATTAAAGCTATGTCTATTTTTTGTTGATTGATAAATATTTCCGTTTCCTGCCGATGCTGGGCTAGTCCGTTAGCGTTCCATAAAGCAATTCTTATTACGTTAGACATTGCGTTTGTTGATGAAGGCGGTGAGGAGATTGATGATTGTGGTGTTTTGCTGCATGAGTTGTGTGAACATCGATTCAAATTTGTTCAAGAATTGTGTTAGTGTTATGTCTTGTGATGTGTTTGTGTGTTGAGAGTTCTTCACTATGTTGGCATAACTTATGTTGTCGTTGTTGTTGTTACCGTAGTTGTCGTTTACTCTTTCGGTGTAATAGCTGTGGGTATGTTCATTTGTTTTTTGTGGTTTGTTATGGATTGTCGCGTTTCTTGATTTCTGTAGTTCTTTATATACAGAACAGCCTTTATAGTTCGCAGGGTGAGGGCCTAAGCACAGGGCACAAGTTGGCGGGGTGTCTTTATCCTTGTTACAGTCTTGTGATGGATGATTTTTTCCGCATTTAACGCAATAGTAAGGTTTTTGGCAATATGTTTTGGTGTGACCGTACTCTTGACAGCGCATGCACTGTGGCGTGTCTTTCTTCTTTCTAGGAGGTTCTACATTAATTTTAGTGCCTAATATATGTCTGAGTTCGTAATTTTTTTTATTGTTTGCATTCGGTTTTTGGTCCACGAAAAACATTGGGAGTGGTTCTTTGGTTGACCAGCTCTTGATATTGGAGACATTTCTGATTTCAAAACCTTTTTCTTCTAGAGCTTCTTTTATTTCATTCAAGGGAGTTGTGTGGTGGATATTTTTAATGACCACTCTATAGGACCTTTCCTCTTTGGGCTGGTAAGTGTGATAAGCTACATTGTTGGTGTTAAGCATACGGATCAGTGTTCTGTATGAGTCCGGTCTATCTGTGTTTATTTTTACTTCGTTTTTGGCCAAAGCCCTGCAGTAAAATTCTTCTGGTTTTAAAATTGTTTTGAGGCTTTCAAGCATTAAGCTATAATTTGTGACATCCTGGATAAAAACTGGAGGCGGTTTTTGTTCAGATTTTTTGTATATTTGATTTTCGTTTTCGGCTGCGACATTTTCATTTGTTTCGTTAGTCAGTACGTTATATCTGTTTTCAGTATTGATTATTGGATCGTTTGTATTTTTGTAACTAACATTTCTTCTTTTGTTTATGTTTTCTTGGGTGTTTTGTGAGTCGTTTTCTCTGGTTCTTTTCGTGTATTGTCTTATGCGTACAACCTGCCAGTTTTGTGTTGTATTGTTGTGACTATTTTGTTCTCCTGAAACTGGGAAATTACTGGAACTGGGAGTTTGTGGGTCTACAAAAGCAGAGCTATTTTCTGAAATAAATGACACTGGTGAAATTTGTGGTAATCTGGCATTCGTAAGAATTTTCGAAATACTAATTGGAGTTGATACTGTTGTTGGAGTATAGTACATTTGTGTGGTTGTCGTATTTGTCGACGTTGTTGTTGTGTTTGTTGTTAAATTGTTTCCACCGCTTGTTTGTTGCATGTTGAGTGCTAGTAGTTGAGTTTAATTTTTACTATAGTTGGCAACACTGAGTCGACTGAGTTGCCGATGCGCGGGTGGAATTGCGCACTATCCTAACACGCTCAACCTTGAGTTCACTAAAACTATTTTTGTTGTTTTTTACACTTATTTTATACTATATTTAGATTTGAAGTTTATACACTAATGAAGCTGTTTTGCGATTTTTGCAATTTACACTACACTTTTATTAAAAGATTTTTTAAATTTTTATGTAGGTAAGATGCTAGATCATTCACTACTCTTGCCAACTTTTACAATGATTATTTAAACAGTTAACACCACTCTTTATGTCACTAATTTATGTTCACTTGTCGACTGTTGTTTATATCACCAACTATTCACAACGTTTATTTATATCAGACTTCTTTACTCGTTAGTTCTATAATACAGAGTGTGTTCGCTGGCTTTGGCGGTGGGTTATATATACCTGGCTAGATTATCTCTAGAACCTACTAGGACCTACTAGAGAACTTCTAGAGGTAAACAACATCACACAATAGATTACTGCGACCAGTCCTAACAAGCGCCTTGCGCGCAGACACCGAGGCGCCTGGTAGCGCAGCGGCGGCGGCCGCGGGAGTTACGTTACAATACGTTTTTGCTACGTTTTCTACTTATAAATTGAATTTTTCATGTTTCAAAGCTTACTTTGCACATTGCTGTTGTTCGTGTGCCTTTTATGTTGTATGGCGGTTTTACTTTTTGTAAAAAATATAAAAATGAAGAATCGATTGTGATTCATTCCAAAAAAGACTAGACAGTCATCTAGAAGTTGTTAATTCAACAGCACTATGTAACTTAAATCAATATAATGGAATACGTAATCACCTGAACAGAATATTAGACCTAGTATTTTGTAATAACATAATTAAAATTAACCCATCTATCGCTCCGCTTAGTAATATTGATTTATATCACCCCCCACTCGAATTTAATCTTTGTCTAAAAGCGTATGATGAACTTTCATCTAATGTCTCAGTTTTTTATGATTTTAATAAGTGCGATTATGATGAGTTAATTTATAAACTTTCCTGTGTTAATTGGCCGGAAAGGCTTAATTTTGCTACTGTCGACAATAACGTTGAATGTTTTTATAGTATTTTATATAGTCTAATCGATAAATACGTACCACTTAAAAAACATACTCCTAATAAATACCCTCGTTGGTTTTCCACGGCATTAATAAAAATAATTAAGGAGAAACACAAATTTCACAAAAAATGGAAATTATACGGTAACCAATCAGACTATCAAACATTCTCGTTATTGCGCCAGAGAGTAAAAGAAAAAATAGATTTAGATTACAAAAACTATATTAATGTTACGGAAGCGAAAATTAAGTCTAATGTTAAATATTTTTGGAGTCATGTAAACACTTTAAAGAAGAACAGTGGTATTCCAAATATCTTAACATACAACAACGTAGAAGCCTCTACCGGTGTAGAAATTTGTAATTTATTTGCCGATCATTTTGAGTCAGTTTATTGCAATAATAACAACTTTACACTTATTGAAACTGATGATAACCTGCCCACCGTAAATATAGGTTCATTATATCTAAGTAAATCTAAGATATTGAGAACACTCGATACTTTAAATATAAATAAAGGATGCGGTCCGGATAGAATACATCCCAGATTCATAAAAAAACTTGTGCACACTATTTAGTTGACCCACTTTACATCATTTTTAATCAATCTATAAGTTTGGGTGTGTTTCCCACGGTCTGGAAAACATCATACATAACACCAATATTTAAATCTGGTAATAAGAGCGACATCTCCAACTACAGACCGATATCTATTTTATCTATATTCAGCAAAGTGTTCGAGTCTCTAATAATTCAGGAAATAAAATATGATATCAATAATATAATTATTCCACAACAATGCGGCTTTTGCCCAAATAAATCTGCTGTAAATAACTTAATTCCATTTACTGAATTTCTGAATAAGAACATGGATGCCAGAAAGCAAATTGATGTAATCTACACAGATTTCAGTAAGGCGTTCGACAAAGTTCACCACAATTTATTATTGCATAAACTATCTCAGTGTGGCATCCATGGGTCACTTTTAAGATGGATCAAATCATATATAAAAAACAGATCCCAACTTCTGGAGTACCACAAGGATCACATTTAGGCCCTATGCTATTTAATTTATATATTAATACAATACTAATTGTTTTCCAAAACAGTAATTTTCTTTTATACGCAGACGATTTAAAGTTTTTTAGAGTAATCGAAAATCAAAACGATTGTTGCTTACTACAAGAAGATTTTTCACGTCTTTCTCGTTACTGCTGTGCAAATTATTTAACACTAAATGTAAACAAATGCTCTGTTGTTAGTTTTACTAGAAATAGTAATACAATTATCTATAATTATAAAATTAACAACATTTCCCTTTCAAGAAAAAACAGCATCCGCGATTTAGGCATTATTTTCGACCCTAAACTACTTCTAAATGACCATCTAGATAGCATAACAAGCAAAGCGTATAAATTACTTGGATTTGTGATACGTTCAATTAGATATTTTAATAATATTCAGACAGCAATCATCTTATACACTTCCATCGTTAGGTCACAATTAGAATATGCCACAGTTATATGGAACCCTCAATATTCTAATCACAAATCTAGAATTGAATCCATTCAGAAAAAAATTATTCAAATGCTCTGTTATAAATTTAGTATAACTTATACCAGTTATGAAGAGATCTTACCCAGTTTTAATTTGGTGACTCTCGCACAAAGAACACATGCTGATATGATATTACTCCACAAAATACTGAACAATGTTATTAATACGGAATTATTCATTGGAAATCTCTATTTTTGTGTTCCAAATAAAACAACAAGAAATAACAGCTTATTCTACATTCCTTTAATCAAATCTAACTCTTATAAAAACTCTCCGTTAATAAGAGCTATGACAACTTATAACAATCATTACCAGCATTTGGACTTCTTTAGTTTATCTTTAAGTCAAATTAAAAGTTTAATTAGGAACTAGATTTTATGAAACACCTTTCACTATACTAATTTTTTCTCTTTTTTATGTCATTTAATTAGCTTATGTTTGTACCTATTATCCTATCTTAATTGTACAATAATTGTAATTTTGTAATTAATGTTTGCTAACTCATTATTAATATGTGGAAGCTCATTATTGGGTAACCGTTAGCTTCCCTTAATGTAAATAAATAAATAAATAAATGCTATGATTTTATAATAAAAAATCTGATGTAGCCAACACAATACCTCCCGCCATTTACCTATGGGGTCTCGTTGCCGCGTGCCTGATGTCTGGTCGCGAATCTGGGGAATCCGATTCGATCCCGATCAACGCCAAATAATTCGAATTTTAAATTTCTTTAATTTGTTGTAAATATTTGAAATAAAACAAAGCCGCGTAGAGCCATGTGCCCCATCGTGTAACTACAGGTTTAGGAGGAAGTGGGACATTTGTTAGAATTTCTCTATTTATTTGAACTCTTATAGGAGCTTTAATAAAAACTTTTTTCATATTATTAATTAAATCGTTTACTAACGGAAATTGATTTCGTATTTCTTCAGCGACTCTATTTATTCCGTGAGCGACGAAAGTACAATGTATTAAATTAGGATAAAATACTTTTAAATGTATTCCAGCCTTGACCATGTATGTAGCAGCATCAGTTAGCAACAATACGATTTTATCGAATGATACAGCATTTGGCAAAAATATATTAGTCAAATTTTCTTGTATAAATCTACTGATAGTTACGTTATTCGTTTTTTCTAATTCTTTAACTGCAATTAAATAAGGTTTTGCTACAAAATTTTCAGATAAAATGCCAATTAATAAATTTGCTATATATCGACCGCATACATCTGTAGTTTCATCAACAATAATATAATAGAAATTATTTTCTACGAGTAAATGTGTCTTAATTTTGGACAAAGTTTCAGCGTAACATGTATCTGAAGTTCTTTTCCTTAACATACTGTCATCCGGAATACTCTTTTTACAATACTTTTCAAGAAATATCCTAAAACTAGGGTTACTTAACTTGTGTAATGGAATGTTCGATGCAAGCATGGCGTGACAAAAATCGAACTTAAATGTATCCTCTTCAGTTTTTATTGAATGAACCAACAAAGATTCCCTTATGGATGTCTGCGATACATTCGATGTATTTCTCTTTTCATAATTTATTTTGTGAAGAGGAGTCCTGCAGTGCTGGTCAATCAGGTACTTTCTTGAGCTGGATATCTATTAAATAACAAATAAAATCAATTAAATTTGTTATTAAAAACAAATGTATGTTAAACAACTTACCGACTTGCCACAAGGTTTACAGAAAATATGTCGCCGTCTATAGACTGTTCCGGGTAGGGACGAATCCACGCAAATAATTTTGAAGCCATTATTTTAAAAACGTTACTGTTCCGTAGGTAAAATCTGAATGAATGGTTTCAAAATATAATTGAAAGTGATGTACATTTTCCACCCGCTCTCTATACTAAGATAATGAAACCGACAGAAATATTTAAAGCTAGAATGACCGTTACTTTCTCTGTAAGGGATTAGGATTAGGAAATTACAGCCATAAATGAAATTCTGGGTAATTTTTGGCGGCGTATCACTGGTTCGGTGACTTCAATGTTCTTCAATATATATGAGAATTTTATTGAAATTAACAAAGTAACGTAAATTTTAAAAATAAGCACAAATATGCACATCGCACTGAAATATACAAAAAAATGGAAGAATTATTATTAGAATTTTATTAAAATTGATAAAATAACGTAACATTTAGAAAATATGCACATCACAATGAAATATGCAAAAATTTGTTGAAATATGCAAAAAATGCAAAAATATGCATTTTGCATATAATCCGAGCTTTACTTATAATAATTCAAGGCCTCATTTTCGTATCTGGCGCCAACTTCGTACAGGGTGATAAAAAAAGTGTTCGGAAATTTTAAGGGCATATAGTATAAACCAAAATAAGTGAAAAAAAACTAATAAACATGAGTCCGCAAACTAACCGTTTCAAAGATATGAGCTATTATAAAAAACAAGTTACTACACATGCAATCATGTTTGCTGTGATTAACAGTAAAAAACACAGTGGTATGGCCTCCCAGGTCTCCTGACAACGCCTTTGGACTTCTTTGCTTGGGGATATTTAAAGAATTTAGTTTATTCTACTCCAATTAATAATGTAGCGCACTTACAAGAGCGAATAGAACATGCCTGTGAGATAATTCGAGTAAAACCGGGAATTTTTGAAAAGGTGCGAAACTCGTTTATAAGAAGATGTGAACCATGGTTGAGATGGAAGTGGGACATGTAGAACACCTATTGTAAAATGGCTTAAATGAAAAACGCAAATTTGATACCACACACTGTTTTATTTTCTTAGATAGTACATTTACGAAAATAGCTCATATCTTTGAAACGGTTCGTTTACGGACCCATATTTATTAGGCTTGTTCACTTATTTTAGTCTATACTATACACCCTTAAAAATTCCTAACACTTTTTTTTAACATCCTGTACAGTATACCTGGTAATTTAAAATCATTGGCTGGTAGTATTGTCACGGTTTTATCCTCGGTTGTAAGTTTCAGACTAAAAAGCGTAGTAAGGTACGGTTTTAGATGTGTTGTAAGTATGTTTGGTTTTATTATTAATCTTATTCACGGACAATTAGAACCCATGGTAGAAACCAAAACAGTAATTCTTCCAGAATTACAAGTTCTAATTACACTGAGATTATTTGCTAAAGGACTATATCAAGAAGATAATGGTAAATAACAAAATGTCATATACATTTTGCTCACAAATACAAGTTAATACCGACATATAAGCAAGTGATATTCAAATACGTAACATAATTATCAATTTGAGCAATTATATTTTTATGTTTCTTTACACATTCCAACAAAAACACCTTCTCTTCTGTTGTCCAATTTTCATTTCTTTTCCCACTCATTTCTACTATTTTTCCCAAAAAAATGTTAAGTTAGTTTATTTTCACAATAATATTTTAACAAAATGTAATAAAATTACCACAAGATTCAAGAACTGTCAATCTAACCTTAATGTCAAAACTCAATACTTGACCAATCAGCTGACAGTTTGACGAAAATTACATCACGTGTTTGCAATGTTGGCAAGTCAAATTTATTGCTTCTCGGTTATACCTTAAAACCGAAAAGCAATAAATTTGATGAAAATATTTAAGATGAACTTCCGTCGCCCAAAACTTAATGAAGATTATTTGAACTTTGGATTGAAAACAATTTCTACCAAAGTCGAAAGTTTGAAAAAATGTCACGAGACAATGGGTCATCAAAATGTGCGATATGTACGGGAAATGCTAAAAGAATGTAGAATTTATTGATGTCTGAGATGACTACATATGTGAGGGAATTATATACGGTAAATTACATCGGTTACCTTTCACAGTCAACAACTCAAGAGCAAAAGAAATTGATTAACTTGTACATATTGATATAAGTGGTCCAATATATACAGAATCATTAGGAGGATCACGATACTTCCTCCAATTTCAAGATAAGTAATTATCTATTTTCTGAAATTTAAAAATGAAATATTTGCAAAATTAAAGCAATATTTAAAATTAGTGGAAAATAAAACTGGAAGAAAAGTAAAAATATTGCGAAGTGATAATGGACAGAAATTTAAAATGAAGAAATTCGTACATTTTTGAAAAACGAAGACATCAGTTGACGGTACCATAAACTCCCGAACAAAATGGTCGAGAAAAACGTGAGTGCCGCACAATAGTAAAAATGGATTAAAACTATTTTTGTCCAGTTAATGTTAGTACTATTATTATTATTATTATTATTATTATTATTATTATTATTATTATTATTATTATTATTATTATTATTATTATTATTATTATTATTATTATTATTATTATTATTATTATTATTATTATTATTATTATTATTATTATTATTATTATTATTATTATTATTATTATTATTATTATTATTATTATTATTATTATTATTATTATTATTATTATTATTATTATTATTATTATTATTATTATTATAATATTATTATTATTATTATTATTATTATTATTATTCCCCCCCGCGGGCCCACCTTGTCGTGGTGGGCGGGCTCAGTAGCCTTTGTTGGCAGCAAAGGTGAAACTAACGGGACCTGAAGATTTCTATTAACCGGTCGATTAGTAGGTGATCGTCCGTGCACAGATTTTTTTCATACCTACCTGCATGTTGACCGTGTGCGGTGACCCGTGTCGGTGGAGGAGGGGATCCTGGTAGTTGAGGAAGCCCCAACACACTACTTTGGCCCTGAATTCACCTAAACGGGAGGTCGCAGGCTAACCCACCTGAGGCCAATCGGTTCCCATCTCGTTACGAGGCTGGGGGGTGAGTAGTCTTGGGAATGTGGCGGGATCACCGGGAAGCGGGCGTGCACGAGGACTTAGCGGCCCCATCGTGATCTCTCCCGTGGACTGGCCCTGCTGCTCTCCGGGATTGCTATAGTCTTTGGGAAGCCCTGGCACTATACCGGTTTGCGGTATTAGTGTCCCTTTTGAGACTCCATGGAGGGTGGGGATACCAAAGACCGAAAGTTCATAACAAATGAACATGAATTTTTCTAAGCCGCTGTCTGGTTCGCCGTCCTCCAAAAACGGTGCGCTTGGAGCCGTGTCAAAAGCTCCCGGGGAGAAAACCCCGTCAAAAAACAAAATTTCTTGTGAGGGTGCGCCTAGTAACCTCACTATTAATATGAACCAAGAAAAGGAGGTAGTACCCCGGTTCTTGGTCATTCAAAGGCTTAGTGGTACTTTTGAAAAAGTTAGTCCTTTTCTTCTACAAAAATTACTTTTTGGATTGGTAGGAGATTTAAAAACCATTAAAGAAATTAAAGATGGACTACTTGTGGAGACAGTTTCAGCTCCTCAAGCAAAAAAATTATTAAAATTAATAAAAATGGGAGATATGGGAATAGAAGTGGTCCCTCACAGAACACTTAATGTATGTAGGGGTGTCATTTATTGCAAAGACCTCTTGAATTGTACAGTGGAGGAGATATGCTCTGAGCTACGGGAACAGGGTGTAATTGAAGTAAGGCGAATTAAGTCTCGAATTAATGGTGAATTCAAAGACACACCAAATCACATCTTAACCTTCAATACCCCGAAACTTCCAGCTAAGTTAAAAGTAGCGTATATATCCCTCCCTGTACGCATGTATGTCCCTGCACCGATGCGCTGCTTCCGATGTCAAAAGTTCGGACACACAGCTGCACGGTGAAATAGTCCACACATTTGTATATGTGGAAAGGTCTTGCATGAAGGAACCCCTTGCATGGAACCCATTAAATGTATTAACTGTGAAGGAGACCACTCTGCTCGTTCCAAAATTTGCCCACTTTATAGGCAAGAGGTTGCCATCCAAGAGCTCAAAGTAAAGGAGAATATTACTTATTTTGAAGCAAAGAAGAAAGTTGTTATTCCTACACCGGCCAGTATGTCTTATGCTAACAAAGCATCACCTTTAGTAACACCGGATCCTACTTCTTTTGCGCAGCAAGTAATTCCTCATCTTGTTCAAGCATTAAAAAGTGTCTTTGTTACAAAAGAAATTTTTAATGCCAAACAAAGTGCACCTCTTATCACCTGTAATCCTATTTCGACTCCATCTAAAATTCCTACACAAGAGAAGAAAAAAGCAAATTCTACTAATTCTTCTTTTGTGCCTATTTCTCCTGGCCCTTCTCCTTCTTTCATTCCTACCAAGGAAAAGATAAGGGCAAATACTTCTTGTATTGTTTCTTCTTCTGACGAAGATCTTTCTCTTTGCTCTGTATCTTCGCAGCAGCAAAAGAAAAAGAAGGGTTGGCCTCTTGGCAAACCAAGAAAGCTTGTATAGTTCATCTACATTATATTATAAGTCATGAATAATATTATTCAGTGGAATATTAGGGGATGCGTCTTTCATTATTGTGACTTGAAGATGCTACTATCGGAATTTAATCCGATATGTACGTGCCTTCAAGAAACACACTTTACACCAGGCCAGGCTTACTCATTGAAGAATTACAGTATAGTTAGGTTCGATTCTGCACCCCATATCCGGGTCAATGGAGGTGTGGCGATTATTATAAGACAAGATGCGAATTACAAACAGGTTAATCTCAACACTAATATTCAAGCGATTGCTATACGAATGTCAGCCCCATTTAACGTTACTATCTGTAACATATATTTACCTGACGCCAACTGGGATTTGACTGACATTCAAGCTATTATTCAGCAACTTCCCACTCCCTTTATTCTTCTGGGAGATTTCAATGCCCACCATTTCATATGGGGATCTGGGCATATTGATCCAAGGGGTAGAATTGTTGAGAACCTGCTTGATGATCCAAATCTTGTTCTGATAAATGATGGTTCACCTACATATTTTAATGCCCGTTCAGGGACCTTTTCTTGTATCGACCTAACTATACTCTCTTCAACATTATCAACTCGTTACTCTTGGCGGGCACTTGATGATCTACATGGGAGTGATCACTTTCCTATAGTGATCACTACAGACACTCCTATGTGTGAACAAGTGTTTGCGCCAAGTTGGTTAATGAGTAAAGCCGATTGGTCATGTTTCAAGGCATCCCTTAAAATTCCACTCATGACTAATAACACCAATATAAATGTAGAAGAACTAACACAAAATATTTTCTTAGCAGCAGAAACTGCAATCCCTCAGAGCAAGTCCAAAGCTCAAAGAAAGTCGGTTCCCTGGTGGAACCGCGAAATTCAAGAGTTGGTCCGGGATAAAAAAATGGCTTTCAACCGCTTCAAACGGATTCCTACTCAGGAGAACCTTATTCTTTTTAAAAAAGCCAGAGCACTAGCACGACGTTGTATATTGGAAAGCAAGCGAAAATCTTGGGACGAATATGTTTCTGGCATTTCGTCCAGTACCACAACTCAAGAGTGTTGGTCAAGGGTTAAACGTATCGCTGGGCATGGTAATTCTACAGGTATAACGTACCTAAAACTGGATGATGGAACTTATACAGATGATCCATCCGCTATCGCGGAAATAATGGCCGACCAGTTCCAAAGTACTAGCAGCTCTTCAAATTATATACCTGAGTTTCAAAACTCAAAAGCGAACAGGGAAGTACCGCTAGATTTCAGCACTACTGAAATTCCTAATTATAACGCTGCATTCGTACTTATGGAACTGGAATATGCTCTCAGCCAACCGAAGTCGTCATCTCCAGGCTTAGATAGAATTACCAACGATATGCTCAAAAATTTAACCCTTGATTTTAAAATACACTTGCTTTCCGTATACAATATGCTCTGGCAAAAAGGTTCATATCCTGAGAAGTGGAAGGAAGCCATTGTCATCCCTATCCCTAAGGTCGGAAAAGACCTATTGATACCGTCAAATCATAGGCCGATCAGTTTAACGTCTTGCATCGGAAAGATATTCGAAAGAATGATCAACAACCGTCTTATGTGGATTCTGGAAACCAATAATTTTCTGTCAGATCACCAGGCCGGGTTTCGCAAATTCAGATCCACCGTTGATCATCTCGTATATCTGGAAGATGCAATTCTCACTGCTTTCAACAATAAAGAACACTTGGTTGCAGTGTTCTTTGATCTAGAGAAGGCCTATGATATGACGTGGCGGTATCACATTCTTAAGAAGCTACATGGCTGGGGTTTCCGTGGTACTTTGCCGCAACTTATTTCTTCTTTTTTGGCAGAACGCAAATTTAGAGTTCGAGTCGGTACTTCTCTATCATCCTCAAGGATATTAGAGAATGGAGTACCCCAAGGCTCTGTTTTGAGCGTCACACTTTTTGCCATTGCGGTAAATAAGCTTGTGTCCTTGGTCAGCTCTGTAGGTATATGCCTGTATGTTGATGATCTCGCCATTTTCTGTTCTGGTAAGAAGATGGGAGACATCAACAGAACTTTGCAATCTGCAATTAACAGCATTACCCGGAGGGCTGACAAAATTGGATTCAGGTTCTCTCGCGAAAAAACCCAGTGCATGCACTTCTGTCGCCTAAACCGACCACACTATGGACCACTCCTTTTTATGAGGGATAATACTATTAAAATCGTCAATAGCGTCAGATTCCTGGGACTCTATTTCGATCCAAGGCTAACTTGGAAATTACATGTTGAAGAGCTAAGGACTGTTTGTCTTAAAGCTCTAAACATTATAAAAATGTTGGCGGGTACTAAATGGGGAGCAGAACCCAAAACTCTTATACGGGTGTACCAATCTCTGGTTTTATCAAAGATTGATTACGGGTGTGTCGTCTATGCCTCGGCAAAACGTACAACCCTCAACAGACTAGACTCAATCCACAACCAGGCTCTACGGTACGCTCTTGGTGCGTTTCCCAGTACCCCCACATTAAATTTGTATTCAGAGTCAGGACTGACGCCACTTGATGTCAGACGTAAAAAGTTTCTGCTGCTTTATGTTTCTAAAATCAAGTCCTTACCGCAACACAAGAACTTCAATACTTTCTTTCGGAGTGATAATTGGTGCAATCCACGACAAATTCAAACCAGACCCGCTGGTATCCGCGCGAAAGAGCTCCTAGACCAAATAAACTTTGATATACCATTATCGATCCCTGTAGGGGAATCTGAAGTACCGCCGTGGTTGGTTCCATTACCTAGAACTAACTACATACTAAGTATGTACGACAAGTCCAACAGTCCCCCGATAATGATACAGTCAAGGTTTCTAGAGGTTCTGCATGGGTACAAAAACACGATGGTAATTTATACAGATGGTTCTAAAACCCACCATGGTACTGGTTGCGCAATTGCTGTCGATAACACACAGCACTCATGGTCAATGCCTCTTCTAACTTCTATCTACACAGCAGAGTCCTATGCTATCTGGCAAGCTCTACGGTACTGCGAGTTCGTCAGAACTTCTAGAAAGTTCCTCGTAGTAAGCGATTCTTTGAGCGTCCTACAAGCCATTTCAAACCCTTTTACTGTTGACCCAATTATTCAGCAAATCTTGTCCCTCATGAAACATCTTCATGAGACAGGGAGAGATATTTATTTTCTTTGGGTGCCAAGTCACGTCGGCATTAGGGGTAACGAATTGGCTGATGAGGCAGCACGTTTTGCCGCTGATAGTAACTCTGTTGATGTGGTAATGTATAAATCTTCAGATATAAGTCTTCATCTGAAGAAAGAGGTATTGGCTTTGTGGCAGCGCACATGGGATGGGGTTCAGAACCATCTAAAAACCATTAAGCCGTTGGTTGCACCAGTTTTATTGCCGAATGATCTTACTAGAAGGGATCAAGTCAAGATCCATCGTCTGAGAATGGGTCATACAAGTCTGACACATGGGTACCGTTTAAATCGGGATAATGCCCCTATGTGCAACAGATGTGATACTGCTCTGACAGTTGAACACATTCTTGTTGCATGTCCACAGTATGATCTACTCAGGCGACTACATCATTTAGATCAAGACCTTTCCTTTATTTTAACAGACTCTGGTAAGATTCGTAATGTTCTGATGTTTTTGCGTGCGGTAAATATATATGAAAAGTTATAGACTTGTCTTTTTTTCTCATCTCATTTAAATTTGTTTTATTTAATTCTTGTATACTTTTATATTTTTCCCTTATACGTATACATAAGTATGCGTAAAAACTTATATTTTTATATTGTATTTTATGCATGTGGGTTTTGTTGATCTCGTATACATATGTATATTTATTTTACATATCTATTTACATGTTACCTTTTTCAAAATTATTATGATACTTCTATTTGTAATACTTACATAGTAGTATATGCCCCGTATATTTATTTATATTATATTTTTTGATTAGTATATGGGCTAATAACCTCAGCAGTTGATGCCCTCTTCTAGTAAAAAAAAAAATTATTATTATTATTATTATTATTATTATTATTATTATTATCGCGGTCATTGATCTTATATCCGGCCTCAGCAATACTGTTGGGGTATGCATGTATGTTGATGATCTTACAATTTTTTGCAGTGCAAAGAAAATGGGAGACATCAATCGAACATTGCAGACAGCAATCAATCAGATTGTTCTAAATGCTGCAGGTACCGGATTTAAGTTCTCCCCTGAGAAGACTCAATGTATGCACTTTTGCAGATTGAATCGTCCTCATTATGGTCCAATGCTTTACTTGAGAAATGAGAATATTAGGTGTAGGGACAAGGTTAGATTTCTCGGACTTATTTTTGACCCTAAGCTAACCTGGAAGCCTCACCTAAAACAATTGAAGACCAAATGCTTACTATCTCTAAATTGTATCAAAGTCCTAGCTGGAACTAAATGGGGTGCTGAGCCTAAAACACTCCTTAGAGTGTATCAGGCTCTAGTACTATCCAGGATAGATTATGGCTGTGTTGTTTATGCATCTGCTGCTAGAAGCTCCTTGAAGTTGTTAGATCCATGCCATCACGCAGGCATTAGATATTGCATCGGTGCCTTTCCCACCACCCCAACAGTGAATCTCTGTTGCGAAGCCGGGCTAACACCCCTGGAATTTAGACGAAAGAAAATCATAATAGCATATATATGCAAAATGTGGGCTCAACACAGTCATAAAAACTTTAAAATCCTTTTTGAAGAAAACTACAGGTCACGTGCAAAATCTAAGCCATTATGTGTTCGATTTAGAGAACTTTTAAGTCAAATTGAATACCAACTGCCAAAGGTATTACCTATTGGCTTTCTAGAAAACCCACCATGGCTTATTCCTCCAGCTAAGGTTATACTGGATCTTTGCCAGTATGATAAAAACTCATTTCCTTCGGTGTTTTTCATTCAAAGGTTTTTAGAATTGGTTGGTATGTACCCTGAAGTAAAATTTATTTTTACGGATGGGTCGAAAACTGACCAAGGTTCTGGCTCGGCAATTGTAGTCAATAACGTTAGCCACTCCTGGTCACTGCATTGTGATGCATCGGTATACACTACTGAGGCCTACGCAATTTGGCAGGCATTACTCTATTGTGATTTAGATTGCTTCTCGTCAAAATTCATCATCGCTAGTGACTCCCTCAGCATTTTGACTGCATTGTCAGATCATTCCACAACGGACCCAGTCATTCAGATGATTTTATCAAAGTTGAAACATTTGTCTGACTTGAGGAAAAACATTAAATTTATGTGGATTCCAAGTCACGTTGGAATAAGAGGGATTGAGCTAGCGGATGAAGCAGCACGTAATGCTGCTGAAAGAAATACAATAGAAGCACTGGTCATGAAGTATACTGATACTAGGAATGCAGCATACAGGAGAGTGTCCTTGCTGTGGCAACAAGATTGGAACCGGGTGGATAATCACCTACACCGAGTCAAACCTTTTATCGGACACCCTCATTTACCCCATGATCTGTCTAGACAAGACCTTGTAAAAGTCCATCGGCTGCGGATAGGCCACACTAGCCTCACTCATCGGTACAGATTCACAAGGGAAGATCAGCCTTCCTGTGAGAACTGTCATGTTCCTATGACTGTACCGCACATTCTAGTGGAGTGCCCCAGATTACAGCCGATGAGACAAATTTACAATCTTGGTGACAACATTCAGGAGCTGTTGATAGATCATGGTAAAGTTAAGGCAGTATTGAAATTCCTTAAGGCCTGTGACCTGTATCAAGGACTTTGAGATAATTATTCTAAATTACCTATTCATTTATATTATGTAATCCTTTTATTTATTGTCCATTTTTCTTAACAAATTTATTTAACACATTTCTTTATAACGTTAAAGTTTAAATATATATATACACTACTGAAATTTTTTTGAAAACTTACCTTTTGTAAATTAGACCTATTCTTTATATTGGGAGGACAGTGGGAAGGAGGAGGGATAATAATAATAATTATAATTATAATTATAATTATAATTATAATTATAGCCTGTATAAAAAGGTAAGTTTTCCAAAAAAATTCAGTAGTGTATATATATATTTAAACTTTAACGTTATAAAGAAATGTGTTAAATAAATTTGTTAAATAAATAATAAAATAATAATAATAATAATAATAATAATAATATAAATAATAATAATAATAATAATAATAATACATAAGTATTTACATATTTGTTACACAACCGTATGTAAATTAGACCTATTCTTTATATTGGGAGGACAGTGGGAAGGAGGAGGGATAATAATAATAATAATAATAATAATAATAATAATAATAATAATTATTATTATTATTATTATTATTCCTCCTCTTTCCCACTGTCCTCCCAATATAAAGAATAGGTCTAATTTACATACGGTTGTGTAACAAATATGTAAATACTTATGTATTATTATTATTATTATTATTATTATTATTTATATTATTATTATTATTATTATTATTACCCCCCCGTGGGCCCACCTTGTCGTGGTGGGGGGGCTAAGTAGCCCTCTGTAGCCAGCAGAGGGTGAAACTAACGGGCCCCAGTCTTTCTTCGTTTTCGACCTTCGCTACGACCCTGAGCATGTTGATCGGCACTGTAGTGGAAGCGTGGGGAGTACCCGGAAACTCTGTCGCCGAAAGGTTGGGTTGGAGTGGGTTAGTCCCCCTGCGGCCGCAGAGTGGAAGGGTTGATGTGTGCCTAGCACTGCCGAAACGTGGATGCTACAGGCGCCAGGAGCCAGCCAATTCGGGCCCTGATCGGGAAGTGTGACATGGGTAGGGGTGTCGGAACCCTTACTGCTCCGAGCGAGTCCGGCCCGTCCGAGTATTCCGGGGCCGGTTAAACGGATATAAGTTGGGCCTCAGGGAACTGGGGTAGGACAAGTCGTCCGAGGGTATACCCGCTCCCAACTTTTCTCCGGCCCGCTCCTTCTCACACGATGCGCTGGACAAACCATTCTAACACATGGCTAAAGAGGGGGAACTATACACCGGTAAGCCGACCGGTAAAAGCGGCCCGTCAGGAGCGACGGCAAAAACTCCCGGGGAGAAAACCTCGATAAAAAACAAGAGTGATGCTGGCCCGTCTAAAGGCCCAGCCGGAAAAGACAGTAACGTAAGACAAGATAAGATCAATGTATCGAAAGAAACGAGCCAAGAAAAGGAATTAATTCCCCGGTTCTTGGTCATTAAGAAGACAGAAGAAGATTTTAATAATGTTAACCCATTCTTACTGCAAATTTTTTTGTTTGGTTTGGTAGGTTCATTAAAAGCAATAAAAAAGATTAGAGAGGGTTTGCTTGTTGAGACTGTGTCGGCCGCACAAGCGAAAAAATTAATGGGGTTAAAACAGCTTGGTGACTCCAGCATTGAAGTTATTCCTCACAGGTCTCTTAACACCTGTAGAGGAGTAATCTTTTGTAAAGATCTTCTTCTGTGAACGCCGGAAGAGATCTGCCTAGAGTTAAAGGGTCAGGGAGTTACAGAAGTAAGAAAAATTAAAACTAGAGTCAATGGGGAACTACAAGATACGGCCAACCACATCCTTACTTTCAATACCCCAAAATTGCCACCAAAAATACAAGCTGCGTTCTATTCGCTTCCAGTAAGACCATATATTCCCGCCCATCTTAGATGTTTCCGTTGCCAGAAATTTGGACATACCTCCACACGGTGCACTAGCCCGCAAGTTTGTGTTTGCGGGAAAGAACTGCACGAAGGGAGACCCTGTGACGAACCTGTAAAATGCGTAAATTGCCAGGGAGACCATTCCGCCAGGTCTAGAAACTGTCCAATTTTCAAACAAGAAATGGCTATTCAGGAGATCAAGGTCAAGGAAAACCTTTCATATCCAGAGGCAAAGGCAAAAGTTGTTATACGGACCCCGACCGCTGGAGTATCCTATGCCAAAGCGGCATTAGCTCCTGCAGTAACTAACACGGCCTCATTGGTAAAGGAATTAATTCCTGAATTAGTTTCAGCAATGAAAGCCGTGTTTGTTACAAAAATTAGCGTAACCACACCTCATGTGCCGGAAGTACATCAACTTATTCCAGCCATTGTCGATGCGCTGAAAGCTACTTTTATAACTAAAGACAACTTTGCCTTTCCTCGACGAGTGAAAAGACCCGGAAGTCCGGCTCCTTCTAATGCATCGGAGAAAAGAAGCAGAGAGGAAGAAATAGATGAATCTGACGGAGAAATGTCAGTTCATTCCGCTTCCTCTCAAACTTCCCTGAGCGCCAAAAGGTCGAGAGGCTGGCCTCCTGGGAAACCTCGAAAGCCAAAAGATAGTGTATAAACCTACTTATCGTCATTTATGGATAACATAATCCAATGGAACATCAAGGGCTGTGTGTACCATTACTGTCAGCTAAAACTCCTCATGACTGAGCTGAACCCTATGTGTACCTGTTTACAGGAGACCCGTTTCAAACCTGGCCAGCTTACTCTTTGAAGAACTATTCAATAGTACGTAGGGACATGGAACCCAATATAAGGGTCCGTGGTGGTGTAGCTATCATTCTAAGACAAGACATTCAGTATAGGAAAATTCCAGTCGACACTAATCTCCAAGTAATAGCTGTACGAATCTCATCTCCATCTACAATAACCCTCTGCAACATATACTTACCTGATGCAGAGTGGGACGTAAATGACTTGCGCCATATCATCAGGCAACTTCCTACCCTCCTAATACTACTTGGAGATTTTAACGCCCATAATGGTCTTTGGGGTTCGGATCATAGGGACCAAAGAGGTCGACTTATCGAAGATCTACTGCAGTCCCCAGATCTTGTACTTATGAATGATGGCTCACCCACGTATTTTAATGCCCGGTCAAGGACATTTTCACGAATTGACCTTACCATCATGTCCCCCATACTAGCGAGTAGATTCTTGTGGAAGGCACTAGACGACCTGCATGGTAGTGATCACTTTCCCATAGTGATCACTACAGACTGCCCCACTATCAACCATGCCTACCCGTCTAATTGGCTCTTCAACAAAGCCGATTGGCCAGAGTTTGAAAGGGTTTTAGCGACACCAGTCCTTACTGATGATGTTAATGATGATATAGTAGGTTTAACCGAGTCCCTTCTAAAAGCAGTAGAGATGTCCGTCCCCTCCTCCAAGCCGGGAATCTACAAACGTAGAGTACCCTGGTGGAACCCGGAGGTTAAAGAGGTGATCAAACGGAAAAAGGCTGCTTTTAATAAATTCAAAAGGTTTCCGACTGAGGTAAATCTCATCGCCTTTAAGAAAGCCCGTGCAGAGGCCCGTAGCAAAATACTAGACAGCAAGTGCAAATCCTGGAACGCATACGTCTCAGGCATTTCAGCCGAGACCACTGCACAAGAGTGCTGGGGTAGAGTGAAACGGATATCTGGCAGGGGTTACTCGCCACCCATAACCCGCCTGAAATGGGATGAGGACACTATAACGAGCGATATAAATCTGATTCTAGAGAAACTAGCCGATCAATTTGAACAAGCCAGCAGTTCACGTAATTATGGGCCAACCTTTCTGGCATCCAAGAGTGAACAGGAAGTACCACTCCCTTTTGGTACAGTGTTCCAAGAGAAATACAACGTACCCTTTACCATGCTGGAGCTAGACTCTGCAATCTCTCACGCTACGTTCTCATCTACAGGGCAAGACAGTATCTCGAATCACATGCTCAAGCATCTCACACCTTCGTTTAAAATTGCCTTGCTTTCTACGTATAACAAGTTGTGGCTTGAGGGTACTTATCCTACCGAGTGGAAAGAGGCGATCATTGTCCCTATCCCCAAGGCAGGAAAGGACTCGTTACTCCCTGCCAGCTACAGGCCAATAAGCCTAACTTCGTGTTTAGGAAAACTACTGGAACGCATGGTCAATAACCGGTTGGTTTGGTGTCTCGAGACTAAAGGTCGTTTAAGTGAGCACCAATCTGGATTCCGGAAATTCCGTTCTACGACCGATCAGTTAGTCTACCTAGATCACGAGGTACATAGGGCTTTCGCAAAATGTGAGCACATGGTAGCTATTTTCTTCGACCTTGAGAAAGCATATGACATGACGTGGCGGTACTATGTTCTACAGAAGTTGCACGAATGGGGATTTAGGGGCAATCTGCCCCTCTTTATCGAGGCCTTTCTTACAGACCGTACATTTAGAGTGAGAGTCGGTACAACCTTATCCTCCAGCAGGATCCTGGAGAACGGCGTACCACAAGGCTCTACTCTGAGTGTAACCCCTCAGTAGGGGTCAGCATGTACGTCGATGATCTCACCATCTTCTACCGTGCTAAGAAGATGGGAGAAATTAATCGAGTACTACAAAGAGCCTTCGACCAAGTTGCATTGAATGCTGAGAACACTGGCTTTAAGTTTTCACCCGAGAAGACCCATTGTATGCACTTCTGTAGATTAAACCGTCCACACAATGGGCCAATGCTATATCTCAAGGAAGAAGAAATTCGTTGTAGAGATAGGGTAAGATTTCTCGGGGTCATCTTTGACCCGAAACTTACCTGGAAACCACATATCTCCGAATTAAAGATCAAGTGCTCACAGGCGATGAATTGCGTCAAAGTTCTCGCAGGGACCAAATGGGGCGCTGAACCCCAAACGCTCCTGAAAGTCTACCAGGCCCTAATCCTATCGAAAATCGATTATGGTTGCACTGTGTACTCTTCTGCTGCAAGAACGTCCCTAAGGTTGCTAGATCCTATCCACTATGCTGGCATCCGCTACAGCATCGGGGCATTTCCATCCACCCCAACAGCAAATCTTTGCTGTGAATCTGGACTAGCACCTCTCGGCATAAGGAGACGTAAGTTAATCGTATCATACGCTTGCAAAATTTGGTCGCAGTGTAACCATAGGAATTTTGACATCCTGTTCAAAGAGAATTTTAGATCACAGGCTCTATCCAGACCCCTCTGTGTACGTGTTAGAGATATTCTGGGTGAAATAGAGTACCAACCACCTAGAGTTACCCCAGTGGGATTCCTAGAAATCCCACCATGGCTCATCCCACAGACAAAGGTCATACTGGATTTCCACCAGTATGACAAATACTCCCTACCACCAGTATTCTTCACCCAGAAATTTCTAGAAATGATAGATAGGTTTCCTCACGCGGATATCATTTATACAGATGGGTCTAAGGATAACCAAGGTTCTGGCTCGGCATTCGTATTTCATGATATAGCACATTCCTGGCGACTACACGTAGATGCTTCCGTATACACCACGGAAGCATACGCCCTGTGGCAGGCTCTCCTCTATTGTGACCTCGCTCACGATAGGTATCAATTCCTTATCGCTAGTGATTCCCTTAGCGTGTTGAGGTCCCTCTCCGACCCCCTGTCATCAGACCCAGTCATTCAGATGATTTTAGGAAAACTAAAGCATCTGTCTGACTTGGGCAAACTCGTGCATTTTGTATGGATCCCAAGCCATGTTGGGATAAGGGGAAATGAGCTAGTGGATGAGGCAGCCCGTGCAGCTGCCGAGAGAGGCACAACAGAGGCAGATATTGTTAAGTATACCGACGTCAGGAATGTAGCTTATAGGAAAATATTCATGCTTTGGCAGCGAGTATGGGATATGGTGGATAACCACCATCGCCGAGTCAAACCTCTGATTGGACCAACAAGTCGTCCTCGTGATCTGTCAAGAAGAGACCTAATTAAAGCCCACCGGCTGCGAATGGGCCATACTAGTCTTACATATCGGTACAGACTCACTCGGGAAGCTCAGCCTTCCTGTGAGGACTGCCAAGTCCCTTTGACTGTACCGCATGTGCTAGTTGAGTGCCCCGCGTTAGAACCGGTAAGGCGACACTTTGGCTTTGGTCGTAACATTAGGGAAATATTGACAGATCACGAAAAAATTAAGGAAGTTCTTAACTTCCTTAGAGCCTGTGACCTATACTATGTCGCTATCTCGTTCTTGGTTTATACTTGTATGGTTTAATTTGCTAGTTGTCATTCATTCATTCATTAATCTCTTCCTTATATACTGAGTGTTTGGTTATATTTTATATACTGGGTGTTTTGTTTTTCGTTTATCTACTTTTCTCCTTTTCTTGTTGAATATGGGTGATAATATAGTTTGCTCTTGTTGTAACCAAAAAACTGAGGAGCACCGTCTTGTACGTTGCTCACTTTGCAAAAAAAAATTCAGTTATACTTGTGTTGATCTAACTACATCAGAAGCTAGAAAAATTAGATCTGGAACTGCTGGATTAAAATTTACTTGAACCACCTGTATTCCTATTTCTGATGTTCTTGATGATCTAAGGTCAATGATTATTGGTCTTCAAAATGATATTACAGAGTTAAAAAATAGTAGAACTAATGACACTGAAAAATCTAACTTTATAGTCACTGAAGAAATTATTCATGAAATATATGAGCGTGAAAAACGTAAAAACAATATTATGATTTATGGTTTGACTGAAAATATTTCTGCTGATGAACAAGTAAAATCAGTAACTGATACAAATATAATTAAAAATATGTTAACCGACTTAGGTGTTGATTCCCAGTTTGAAAAACCAATAAGAATAGGTCGCTATGATTCATCGGCCTCCCGTCCACGTCCGATTAAGGTAAAATTATCTACAAGTGATGATCTAGTAAAAATATTCAAAAATGTTAAAAAATTAAAATTATCAAACAAATGGAAAAATATATCGGTGTCTCGAGACAGAACGCGAAAACAGTTAGATTTCTATAACATAGTGATACGTGACCTGCAAAACCGTTTGTCGAATGGCGAAACCAACCTGAAGATAAAATACATAAACGGAATACCGACAATTACAAAGTCGGAAAACTAAATAAGCCCGATAGTAATCCGATCATATTTAACTGTTATTATCAAAATACAAATGGACTTAATACAAAATGTCATGAATTTTATATTAAGTGTTGTTCGATCTATTATGACATTATATTCATTTCTGAAACATGGCTCAATTGTTCTGTTTATAATTCTGAATTATTTTCATCAAATTACAATGTTGTTCGATTTGACAGAAATTTTACAAATGTAGGTCGCACAAAAGGCGGTGGAGTACTAATTGGATTAAGGGATCATATTTCCTTTAAAGCTTTAGATACATCCAACTTTTCAAATATTTCACCAATAATTGATATTTGTATTTGTAGATTGTATTTCAATAATTTGTCTTTTTTAATAAGTGCAATATATATTCCCCCTGATGTAAATAATAATGAAATTGTTGTATTCTTAGATGCATTAATACCGATTCTTTTACATGAAAAATTTATACTTGTAGGCGATTTCAATCTAACTAATCTATATAATTTGTCTATAAACTGTATCAAATCAGTGTCCTTCAGAAATTTCTGTAGTGTTCTTGATATTAAGCAACATAATACAATTGAAAATACTAATGGTAAGAAATTAGATTTAATATTATCAAATTTTTGTGACTATATAAATATTAATAGGTCTGATTTTCCAATGGTTGGTGAAGATTCACATCATCCTGCCTTATCTTTTCAATTTAATCTTCCAAATCGTTTAAAAATAGTAAATTTTTCATCTGCTGGTAATGAACGTTATAATTTCAGAAAAGCCAACTTCGTTAAATTATATGATGATATTTGTAATATAGACTGGTCATGCTTGAATAATTCTGAATGTGTTGAAGAAGCTCTGGATAAATTTTATTCTATGTTGTATGCTATATTCGATGATTCAGTACCTAAGCATAAATTTAAAATATCTAAATACCCCCCCTGGTTCACATCTGAAATTAAATATAACGTTTCCACTAAAGAATATTATAGACGTAAATGGTTGAAAACAAAAAAATATGTTTTATTTTACTGAATTTAAAAGACTGAGGGTTTTAGTAAAATCTCAAATTAAGAATGCTTACTATTGTTATGTTCGTAATATAGAACAAAATGTAATATCCAACACTAATGAGCTATGGAAATATGTTAATTTAAAATAAGGTACCACTCGTATACCAGGTATTCTTCATGATGACAACTGTGAATATGATTCTCCACAGGATATAGTCAATGCATTTGCTTCTTTCTTTTCTAGTTTCTTCTCACGAAGTTCATTTGATAATTTTACAGAAGAATTTAATAATTCGCAGCCTTTTAAATTTCTTAATGTTAGTGAAGATGAAATCCGAGATTTAATGTCATCTTTTTCTACTAAATGTACTGCTGGAGAAGATCAAATTCCCAGTTTCTTTATTAAAGACTGTCGACTTATACTTGCGAAACCACTCTGCACAATTATAAATCTAGCAATTAACACTTGCACTTTTCCTGAACGCTGGAAAAAAGCCAGAATTACACCAGTTTTTAAAAAAGGTGATAAATCTTGTATTAATAATTATAGACCAATTTCCATTTTGAATAACTTTGCTAAGCTTCTAGAGATGGTAATGTATAAAAATATTTATACTAATACTCGTTGCTTAGTTTCTCCAGATCAACATGGTTTCATGGTTGGCAGATCAACTATCACTAATCTTGCATCTTTTTCACAATACGTTTGTGAGGTGTTGGATGAAAGAGGTCAAGTAGACACAATTTACACTGATTTATCCCGCGCCTTTGATTCTATTGACCACAATCTCTTACTATATAAAATAAGTAACTTTGGTGCTGCTCCCTCTTTAATTCAATTATTAAGATCTTATCTACATAATCGCACATGTTGTGTCGTCTATAATGGTTTTGAATCTTTCAAATTTGTTGCTTATTCAGGCGTACCGCAAGGTTCCAATCTAGGACCGCTTTTATTTATTTTGTTCATAAATGAACTAATTTCGTCATTCAACTGTAATGTTCTTGCCTATGCTGATGCCATCAAATTATATTTAAATATTGATACCCCAGCTGCTACAATACAATTGCAAACCAACATAAATTTAATGATCAATTGGTGTATCGAAAATAAATTAAAATTAAACATTGATAAATGCTGCATAGTTACGTATACACGTAAAAAGAACCCTTTGATAGTTGAATACCATATGCAGAATAATATTTTATCAAGACAAAATTCAATAAATGATCTTGGAGTTACATTCTGTAGTAATTTTATGTTCATAGATCATATAAATAATACTTGCAAATCGGCAAGCAAGACACTAGGTTTTATTATGAGAATTTCTGTTATGTTTACGGATATCAATGTTTTAAAATCGTTATATTTGGCATTTATAATGAGCAAATTTGAGTATGCTTGCTTAATTTGGTATCCATTTTATCGTTATCAAAGTCTAGCTCTTGATCAAATCCATCGTAGATTTTTAAAATTTCTTTCATTTAAACTAGATAGGTTCTATCCAGTGAGAGGTATAGACCAGGATTCCCTATTACAACGTCATTCCATGCAGTCCCTGGCTGAGAGGAGAGAACAATCTTGTGCTCGATTTCTTAATCGTTTGCTTACCAACAAAGTTGATGCCTCATATCTCCTGTCCCGGGTGTCAATTCACGTACCACGACTGCAGTCCAGATATCCCAGGTCCTTACATCTACCAACGTCACGCACAGATATACTGAAACGATCACCAATTTATGTAGCTTCCCATGCAGCTAATCATCTGTACCCAGATATTTTTATTTAAAATATTATTTAAAATATTATTTTTGTATTTTCTCAATACATGTATTGTTTTTGATTATTTTGTATACTTTGTCCTGTAATCGGTTTACTGTTGGGCAATAAATTATTATTATTATTATTATTATTATTATTATTATTATTATTATTATTATTATTATTATTATTATTATTATTATTATTATTATTATTATTATTATTATTATTATTATTATTATTATTATTATTATTATTATTATTATTATTATTATTATTATTATTATTATTATTATTATTCCCCCCCGTGGGCCCACCTTGTCGTGGTGGGGGGGCTCAGTAGCCTTTGTTGCCAGCAAAGGTGAAACTAACGGGTCATGACCTATGTGTCCTCCATTCATCTAACCAGACGATTAGTAGGTGATCGTCCGTGCACAGTTTTCATCATGCCTACCTGCATGTTGACCGTGTGCGGTGACCCGTGTCGGTGGAGGAGGGGATCCTGGTAGTTGAGGAAGCCCCAACACACTACTTTGGCCCTGAATTCACTCAAACGGGAGGTTGCAGGCTAACCCACCTGTGACCAATCGGTTCCCATCCCATTGCGAGGCTGGGGGGTGAGTCGTCTTGGGGACGTAGCAAGATCACCAGGAAGCGGGCGTGCACGAGGACTTAGCGGCCCCATCGTGATCTCTCCCGTGGACTGGCCTTGCTACCCTCCGGGATTGCTATAGTCTTTGGGAAGCCCTGGCACTATACCGGTTTGCGGTATTAGTGTCCCATTTGAGACTCCAAGGAGGGTGGGGATACCAAAGACCGAAGGATCATTTCACATGAAAATGAAAAAATCAAAGCCGCTCTCTGGTTCACCGACCTCAAAAAACGGTGCGCTTGGAGCCGTGTTAAAAGCTCCCGGGGAGAAAGCCTCGTCAAAAAACACATCTTGTGCGGGTATGTCCAATAACCCCACTTCTGAGATGAACCAAGAAAAGGCGGTAGTACCCCGGTTCTTGGTCATTCAAAGGCTTGGTGAAAATTTTGAAAAAATTAGTCCCTTTGTCATACAAAAATTACTTTTTGGATTAATCGGCGATTTAAAAAGTATAAAGAAAATTAGAGACGGTCTACTTGTGGAGACAGTTTCGGCTTCACAAGCAAAAAAAATATTAAAACTGACCAAAATGGGAAATATGGATATAGAAGTGGTCCCACATAGGACGCTTAATATATGCAAGGGTGTCATTTATTGTAAAGATCTATTAAATTGTACAGTGGAGGAAATATGCAACGAGTTACGGGAGCAGGGTGTTATTGAAGTGCGACGCATTAAGACAAAATTCAATGGTCAATATAAAGACACACCGAATCATGTCTTGACCTTCAATACCCCGAAACTTCCACTTAAGTTGAAAGTAGCATATATGTCCCTCCCTGTACGCATGTATGTGCCTGCACCGATGCGCTGTTTCCATTGTCAAAAGTTCGGACACACAGCTGCACGATGCAAAAGTCCACAGATTTGCATATGTGGAAAGGCCTTACATGAAGGAACCCCTTGCATAGAACCCATTACCTGTAGTAACTGCGAGGGAGACCACTTGCCTCTTTCCAAAAATTGCCCTATTTATAAGCAAGAGGTTGCCATACAAGAGATGAAAATAAAGGAGAATATTACATATCTTGAGGCAAGGAAGAAGGTCATTATTTCTACACCGGCCGGTATCTCTTATGCCAATAAAGCATCAGCCTCAGCAAAACCGGATACTACTTCCTTTGCCAAAGAAATAATTCCCCACATAGTTCAGGCATTGAAAAGTATCTTTGTTACGAAAGAAACTTTTAATGCCGAACAAAATGCGCCTCTTGTCACCAGTAATCCTTTCCCGACACCATCAAAAATTCCTACACAAAAGAAGAAATCATTAAACACTATTTCTTCTTCTATTGTGTCTATTTCTCCTGGCCCTTCTCCATCTTTCATTCCTACTAAGGAAAAGATAAGGGCAAATAATTCTTGTATTGTTTCTTCTTCTGACGAAGATCTTTCTCTTTGCTCTGCATCGTCGCAGCAGCAAAAGAAAAAGAAGGGTTGGCCTTTAGGCAAACCAAGAAAACCAGTTTAGTTCTTCTACATTATATTTTAAGTCATGAACAATATTATTCAGTGGAATATTAGGGGATGCGTCTTTCATTATTGTGACTTGAAGATGCTACTATCGGAATTTAATCCGATATGTACGTGTCTTCAAGAAACACACTTTACACCAGGACAGGTTTACTCATTGAAGAATTATAGTATAGTTAGGTTCGATTCTGCACCCCATATCCGGGTCAACGGAGGTGTGGCGATCATCGTAAGACAAGATGCGAGTTTCAAGCAGGTTAATCTCAACACTAATATTCAAGCGATTGCTATACGAATGTCAGCCCCATTTAACGTTACTATTTGTAACATATATTTACCTGACGCCAACTGGGATTTGACTGACATTCAAGGTATTATTCGGCAACTTCCCACTCCCTTTATTCTTCTGGGAGATTTCAATGCCCACCATTTCATATGGGGATCTGGGCATATTGATCCAAGGGGTAGAATTGTTGAGAACCTGCTTGATGATCCAAATCTTGTTCTAGTAAATGATGGTTCGCCCACATACTTTAATGCCCGTTCAGGGACCTTTTCTTGTATCGACCTAACTATATTCTCTTCAACATTATCAACTCGTTACTCTTGGCGGGCACTTGATGATCTACATGGGAGTGATCACTTTCCTATAGTGATCACTACTGACACTCCCATGTGTGAACAAGTGTTTGCGCCAAGTTGGTTAATGAGTAAAGCCGATTGGTCATGTTTCAAGGCATCCCTTAAAATTCCACCCATGACTAATAACACCAATGTAAATGTAGAAGAACTAACAGAAAATATTTTCTTAGCAGCAGAAACTGCAATCCCTCAGAGCAAGTCCAAAGCTCAAAGAAGGTCGGTTCCCTGGTGGAACCGCGAAATTCAAGAGTTGGTCCGGGATAAAAAAATGGCTTTCAACCGCTTCAAACGGATTCCCACTCAGGAGAACCTTATTCTTTTTAAAAAAGCAAGAGCACTAGCTCGACGTTGTATATTGGAAAGCAAGCGAAAATCTTGGGACGAATATGTTTCTGGTATTTCGTCCAATACCACAACACAAGAATGTTGGTCAAGGGTTAAACGTATTGCTGGGCATGGTAATTCTACAGGCATATCCTGTCTAAAACTGGATGATGGAACTTATACGGATGATCCATCCGCTATCGCGGAAATAATGGCCGACCAGTTCCAAAGTACTAGCAGCTCTTCTAATTACATACCAGAGTTTCAAAACTCGAAAGCGGACAGGGAAGTACCGCTAGATTTCAGTACTACTGAAATTCTTTATTATAATGCTGCATTCGTACTTATGGAACTGGAATATGCTCTCAGCCTATCGAAGTCGTCATCTCCAGGCTTAGATAGAATTACCAACGATATGCTTAAAAATTTAACCCTTGATTTTAAACTACACTTGCTTTCCGTATACAATATGCTCTGGCAAGAAGGTTCATATCCTGAGAAGTGGAAGGAAGCCATTGTCATCCCTATCCCTAAGGTCGGAAAAGACCTATCGATACCGTCAAATTATAGGCCGATCAGTTTAACGTCTTGCATCGGAAAGATATTCGAGAGAATGATCAACAACCGTCTTATGTGGATTCTGGAAACCAATCATTTTCTGTCAGATCACCAGGCCGGGTTTCGCAAATTCAGATCCACCGTTGACCATCTCGTATATCTAGAAGATGCAATTCTCACTGCTTTCAATAATAAAGAACACTTGGTTGCAGTGTTTTTTGATCTGGAGAAGGCCTATGATATGACGTGGCGGTATCACATTCTTAAGAAGCTACATGGCTGGGGTTTCCGTGGTAATTTGCCGCAACTTATTTCTTCTTTTCTGGCAGAACGCAAATTTAGAGTTCGAGTCAGTACTTCTCTATCATCCTCAAGGATATTAGAGAATGGAGTACCCCAAGGCTCTGTTTTGAGCGTCACACTTTTTGCCATTGCGGTAAATGAGCTTGTGTCCTTTGTCAGCTCTGTAGGTATGTGTCTGTATGTTGATGATCTCGCCATTTTCTGTTCTGGTAAGAAGATGGGAGACATCAACAGAACTTTGCAATCTGCAATTAACAGCATTACCCGGAGGGCTGACAAAATTGGATTCAGGTTCTCTCAAGAAAAAACCCAGTGCATGCACTTCTGTCGCCTAAACCGACCACACTATGGACCACTGCTTTTTATGAGGGATAATACTATTAAAATCGTCAATAGCGTCAGATTCCTGGGACTCCATTTCGATCCAAGGCTAACTTGGAAATTACATGTTGAAGAGCTAAGGACTGTTTGTCTTAAAGCTCTAAACATTATAAAAATGTTGGCGGGTACTAAATGGGGAGCAGAACCCAAAACTCTTATACGGGTGTACCAATCTCTGGTTTTATCAAAGATTGATTACGGGTGTGTCGTCTATGCCTCGGCAAAACGTACAACCCTCAACAGACTAGACTCAATCCACAACCAGGCTCTACGGTACGCTCTTGGTGCGTTTCCCAGTACCCCCACATTAAATTTGTATTTAGAGTCAGGACTGACGCCACTTGATGTCAGACGTAAAAAGTTTCTGCTGCTTTATGTTTCTAAAATCAAGTCCTTACCGCAACACAAGAACTTCAATACTTTCTTTCGGAGTGATAATTGGTGCAATCCACGACAAATTCAAACCAGACCCGCTGGTATCCGCGCGAAAGAGCTTCTAGACCAAATAAACTATGATATACCATTATCGATTCCTGTAGGGGAATCTGAAGTACCGCCGTGGTTGGTTCCATTAGCTAGGACCAACTACATACTAACTTTGTACGACAAGTCCAACAGTCCCCCGATAATGATACAGTGAAGGTTTCTAGAGGTTCTGCACGGATACAAAGACACGATGGTAATTTATACAGATGGTTCTAAAACCCACCATGGTACTGGTTGCGCAATTGCTGTCGATAACACACAGCACTCATGGTCAATGCCTCTTCTAACTTCTATCTACACAGCAGAGTCCTATGCTATCTGGCAAGCTCTACGCTACTGCGAGTTCGTCAGAACTTCTAGGAAGTTCCTCGTAGTAAGCGATTCTTTGAGCGTCCTACAAGCCATTTCAAGCCCTTTTACTGTTGACCCAATTATTCAGCAAATCTTGTCCCTCATGAAACATCTTCATGAGACAGGGAGAGATATTTATTTTCTTTGGGTGCCAAGTCACGTCGGCATTAGGGGTAACGAACTGGCTGATGAGGCAGCACGTTTTGCCGCTGATAGTAACTCTGTTGATGTGGTAATGTATAAATCTTCAGATATAAGTCTTCATCTGAAGAAAGAGGTATTGGCTTTGTGGCAGCGCACATGGGATGGGGTTCAGAACCATCTAAAAACCATTAAGCCGTTGGTTGCACCAGTTTTATTGCCGAATGATCTTACTAGAAGGGATCAAGTCAAGATCCATCGTCTGAGAATGGGTCATACAAGTCTGACACATGGGTACCGTTTAAATCGGGATAATGCCCCTATGTGCAACAGATGTGATACTGCTCTGACAGTTGAACACATTCTTGTTGCATGTCCACAGTATGATCTACTCAGGCGACTACATCATTTAGATCAAGACCTTTCCTTTATTTTAACAGACTCTGGTAAGATTCGTAATGTTCTGAAGTTTTTGCGTGCGGTAAATATATATGAAAAGTTATAGACTTGTCTTTTTTTCTCATCTCATTTAAATTTTCTTTATTTAATTCTTGTATACTTTTATATTTTTCCCTTATACGTATACATAAGTATGCGTTAAAACTTATATTTTTATATTGTATTTTATGCATGTGGGTTTTGTTGATCTCGTATACATATGTATATTTATTTTACATATTTATTTACATGTTACCTTTTTCAAAATTATTATGATACTTCTATTTGTAATACTTATAGTAGTATATGTCCCGTGTATTTATTTATATTATACTTTTTGATTAGTATATGGGCTAATAACCTCAGCAGTTGATGCCCTCTTCTAGTTAAAAAAAAAAAAAAAAAATTATTATTATTATTATTATTATTATTATTATTATTATTATTATTATTATTATTATTATTATTATTATTATTATTATTATTATTATTATTATTATTATTATTATTATTATTATTATTATTATTATTATTATTATTATTATTATTATTATTATTATTATTATTATTATTATACGATAGGATTTGAAAGGCGTAGACTTTCTGTTTTAAATCTATTTATTTATTTATTATTTTAAATGTGATCGTTAACATGTGGTCGTAAAATAAGTGTTATCTGTTTATATATTTTATCTTTGACGAAAGTTGTTGCTTGACCATTTTAACATTATGTTTGTTTTGTCCACTCACCATTTTATACCCAACTTGTCATTTTATCCGGTGTGTGGACTTTAAATAATAATAATATTTTTAACGTATCTGTGGTCGTCCTGTAAATAATAATAATAATATATATACTCACCATTACGGCTAATGACCTCAGCAGTCGATGCCTTTACCTAAAAAAAAAATTATTATTATTATTTTAATTATTATTATTATTATTATTATCCTTTATTCATTCTTAAAAGTTACAAAAGTTTTGTACAACGACCTGTCAAGAGGTAAGTATATACAAAATATGATTATGATTTTTAAATACATAGTAATAATATAGTATAATACATAAAAAATTGTGGTATTGGTCTTCCTGGAAGTTGAAGTATCCCAGCGTACTTTTGTTGATCGTATTATCACTTTGTATTTGAATTGTTAATCGTAATTAAGTACTCTTCTTACTATTCCGCATGTTTCAATTATGCAGTAATCTTCTGTAGATTTATATAAATTTTAGGTGGTAGTTTTAGCTTTAATAATGCTTCATGAAGATGTTTTGGGATTTCACCTGTGGATCCGATGATTACTGGAATTATTTCGACGTAGTTTATGTGCCACATGTTTTTAATTTCTCGTGCTAGATCTTGATATTTCGTTATTTTTTTATTTTTAGTGGTTTCTATATTTGTTACGTATGGAACTGCGATATCAATGAGGTACACTTTACTTTCTAGTGTATTTTCATATACAATATCTGGTCTGTTATGGTTTGTATATCTGCCTGTTATTATTGTTCTATTCCAGTAAAGCTTACCTTCATTTGTAACTATAACGTTTTCCGGCTGATATCTATAATAAGAGACTGGTACTCTTGTAGGCTCCAGTACAATAGCTAGGTGTTGGTGGATAACTTTCGCTACATTGTTGTGCCGAGTCGTATATTCTTCTGATGCTAATGTTTTACAACCACTTATTATATGTTCTATCGTTTCCTCCGTATTGTGACACATTCTACATTCATCTGTAGGTAGTGTGTTATCTTTTAATATAAATTTTCGATAATTTCTTGTGGCAATTACTCTGACTTGTATGGCGAATATGAAACCTTCACTTTCAGAAAAAATGTTGGAGTGTTTTAACCAGGCTTGTGTTGCAGGTAAATCTATATCATGTTTATTTATATTTGCAATATATGTACCATGTCTAACTTTGCTTTTCCATTTTTCAATTTTTTGGATGTTTGTTATAATTTTGTCCTGTGGATGGAAGTTGTGTTCGGCAAGATTAAGTGGTGTATAGTGTTTATCAGTTTGAGTTAAATTGTAGTACATGACATTATTACCACTTTTCTGTGTAAAGTATTCTCGAAGATTTTGGACCTGTTGATAATGGGAATTAATAAGATCTGTGACTCCTCTGCCACCTAATTCTCTAGCAAGATGAAATCTTTCAATACAACTTTTTGGGTGATGGTCTCTATATTTTGTAAAAAGTACTCTAATTTGTCTGTTTAAATTCTCAAGCTCGGTATGATTCCATTTCACAACTCCGTAACTGAATACTACCACTGGTATAGCATAGGTGTTGACTGCATTTATTTTATTCTTTCCAGACAATTTAGTGTTTAGAATTTTCTTTACACGTGCAAGCATCTTACTGGTTATAACTTCTTTAATTTTTATATTTTGTTTAGCGGTATTTTGGTGAAAACCTAGGTATTTGTATGTGTCGTTTTTATCCATACTTTCGATAGTAACAAGATCTTTGGTCGAGACATAGTTTTCTGTTTGTTTCCACTTTCCTTTTTCAATACCATTTAGTCTACATTTTTCTAATCCAAACTGCATTTTAATATCTTGACTAAAAGTTTCAGTAATTTGTAACATTTTCTTTAATTTTTTTTTAGAGTTAGATATAAGTTTAATATCATCCATGTACATTAAATGGGAAATTTTTACATTAGAATTGCTTAACTTGTATCCGCATTGTGCATTATTTAGTAAGGTGGATAGAGGATTCAGAGCAAGACAAAACCAAAGAGCACTTAGAGAATCTCCCTGGAAGATCCCTTTTTTATGTCAATATGTCCAATGGTAGTATTAGTTTTACAAGTCTTGTTTTCCATTTACCCATGAAAGTATGCAGTAGATTTATTATTTTTGGATGTACCTTGTAAATTTTTAGTATTTCTATTAGCCAGGAGTGAGGAACACTATCGAAGGCTTTTTGATAATCTATATAAGCTACGTATAAATTTTTCCGTTTCTTCTTTGCCTCTTCCATTATTATAGCGTCTATTATTAGTTGTTCCTTACATCCTTGGCTACGTTTCCGGCATCCCTTTTGTTCTTCTGCCATTATATTATGCTCTTCTAGATGGTCGTATATTTTATTTGCTATTATTGATGTAAATAATTTATATATGGTAGATAAACATGTTATGGGTCTATATTTACTGGGATCTGAACTTGATGGTGTCGTTTTCGGTAAAAGGTAAGTAATTCCTTATGTAAAGAAGCCAGATGCTTTATCTGGGTGTTCCAATAGATCTGTGAATGCTCTTGCTAAGTGAGAATGTACTATTGTAAATTTCTTTAACCAAAAATTATGAATTTTATCTGGCCCAGGTGATTTCCAGTTGGCTAGTTTTTTTGCTGCATTTTGGATATCATTTATGTGTACTTGATTCCAATCCATTTCTTGAATTTTATTTACTTTTTGTGTTTCTTGTTCTATCCAAGTATTATTTAATTTGTGTTGTAAAGGTGTTCCCCATGTGTTCTCCCAAAAAAGTTTGGTATCTGTTTCTTCTGGAATTTCATTTTGTGTTTCATCTTGCAATTTATGTTGTCTAAATTTCTATAGAATTTTTTCTGATTATTTTGGAATAAATTGTTCTGCATTCTTCGTTTATAGCATTCTTTATACCTTCGTAATTTACTGGCTTTTGCAGCTAAATATTGTTTGAGTAAATCCAGAATATCTGTAATTGTGGTATTGTTTTCATTTGTATACTTTTTGATAATTCTGTTTGTTTTATTTACTACTCTTTTACTTTTAGTTCCTTTATTTGCTTGTGTAAGAATTCCAATTTCTGCTCTTAGTTCTTCAATGCGTTTTTTTTATTCTTATTTCCCAAAATGGTCGGTATTTATTTGAATTATTTACACCATTTTGTTCTATTACAAGTTGATTGTTTTGGTTTAGTGCTGTTATTGCTCCTATGTAGATTAGGTCTGTTATTTCTTCTAATGTAGTACTCTCTTGTAATTTATTTTGTAAGATATTATTACATGCTTTTATTATGTATACTTGATTTCTGGAAAATTTTAATTTTGGTAATGAGGGGCTGCATACTGCATCTTTTCCACCATATAAGATTTCATTTGCATTAAAGATATTCTTAATAGATTGTTCCAATTCAGTTTTCATCAGTTCTATGTCTTCTTCTTCTGTTATATTCTGTTTATATTGTTCTACTTCAGTTTGCATTGGTTCTATATCTTGAATTTCTGTTGTATTTATGTCTGCATGCGTTAGTTGTTCTGTATTATTACAATTAATCCCTAGTTCGTTTATTACTTCTTCTCTAATTCTGCTTATTGTTGCAGGGTCTAGTCTGTTTTTAATGAAGAGTTGACGCCGCTGATCCAATATGTTTTGGACAGTCTTTTGTTGAAGTTCGGGAAATTTTTCTATCATTTTGTTGTAAAGTGTAGCACTATATGGACGATTAACAGTCTCCATTTCAGTTATTAACAGGTAAGAGCGGAATAAGAAAGTGTTCATCTCATGTGACCATTTAAACCGCCTCCTACTACGGACCTCCTGTGTGGTCTCCTCATTTGAAGAAGAAGCACTGCAGGTGGTTGGGACTTGGGTGGGGGTGTTGTTGCTGCCCCGTAAGGTTCGTTCTGTTGTGTTGCTTATTATTATTATTATTATTGTTAATTTAACCCTTGATTTTAAACTACACTTGTTTTCCGTATACAATATGCTTTGGCAAGAAGGTTCATATCCTGAGAAGTGGAAGGAAGCCATTGTCATCCCAATCCCTAAGGTCGGAAAAGACCTATCAATACCGTCGAATCATAGGCCGATCAGTTTAACGTCATGCATCGGAAAGATATTCGAGAGAATGATCAACAATCGTCTTATGTGGATTCTGGAAACCAATCAATTTCTGTCAGATCACCAGGCCGGGTTTCGCAAATTCAGATCCACCGTTGATCATCTCGTATATCTTGAAGATGCAATTCTCACTGCTTTCAATAATAAAGAACACTTGGTTGCAGTGTTCTTTGATCTGGTGAAGGCCTATGATATGACGTAGCGGTATCACATTCTTAAGAAGCTACATGGCTGGGGGTTTCCGTGGTAATTTGCCGCAACTTATTTCTTCTTTTCTGGCAGAACGCAAATTTAGAGTTCGGGTCGGTACCTTTCTATCATCCTCAAGGATATTAGAGAATGGAGTACCCCAAGGCTCTGTTTTGAGCGTCACACTTTTTGCCATTGCGGTAAATGAGCTTGTGTCTTTTGTTAGCTCTGTAGGTATGTGTCTGTATGTTGATGATCTCACCATTTTCTGTTCTGGTAAGAAGATGGGAGACATCAACAGAACTTTGCAATCTGCAATTAACAGCATTACCCGGAGGGCTGACAAAATTGGATTCAGGTTCTCTCGCGAAAAAACCCAGTGCATGCACTTCTGTCGCCTAAACCGACCACACTATGGACCACTCCTTTTTATGAGGGATAATACTATTAAAATTGTCAATAGCGTCAGATTCCTGGGACTCTATTTTGATCCAAGGCTAACTTGGAAATTACATGTTGAAGAGCTAAGGACTGTTTGTCTTAAAGCTCTAAACATTATAAAAATGTTGGCGGGTACTAAATGGGGAGCAGAGCCCAAAACTCTTATACGGGTGTACCAATCTCTGGTTTTATCAAAGATTGATTACGGGTGTGTCGTCTATGCCTCGGCAAAACGTACAACCCTCAATAGACTAGACTCAATCCACAACCAGGCTCTACGGTACGCTCTTGGTGCGTTTCCCAGTACCCCTACATTAAATTTGTATTCAGAGTCAGGACTGACGCCACTTGATGTAAGACGTAAAAAGTTTCTGCTGCTTTATGTTTCTAAAATCAAGTCCTTACCGCAACACAAGAACTTCAATACTTTCTTTCGGAGTGATAATTGGTGCAATCCACGACAAATTCAAACCAGATCCACTGGTATTCGCGCGAAAGAGTTCCTAGACCAAATAAACTTTGATATACCATTACCGATTCCTGTAGGGGAATCTGAAGTACCGCCGTGGTTAGTACCATTAGCTAGGACTAACTACATACTAACTATGTACGACAAGTCCAACAGTCCCCCGATAATGATACAGTCAAGGTTTCTAGAGGTTCTGCACGGGTACAAGAACACGATGGTAATTTATACAGATGGTTCTAAAACCCACCATGGTACTGGTTGCGCAATTGCTGTCGATAACACACAGCACTCATGGTCAATGCCTCTTCTAACTTCTATCTACACAGCAGAGTCCTATGCTATCTGGCAAGCTCTACGCTACTGCGAGTTCGTCAGAACTTCTAGAAAGTTCCTCGTAGTAAGCGATTCTTTGAGCGTCCTACAAGCCATTTCAAACCCTTTTACTGTTGACCCAATTATTCAGCAAATCTTGTCCCTCATGAAACATCTTCATGAGACAGGGAGAGATATTTATTTTCTTTGGGTGCCAAGTCACGTCGGCATTAGGGGTAACGAATTGGCTGATGAGGCAGCACGTTTTGCCGCTGATAGTAACTCTGTTGATGTCGTTATGTATAAATCTTCAGATATGTCTTCATCTGAAGAAAGAGGTATTGGCTTTGTGGCAGCGCACATGGGATGGGGTTCAGAACCATCTAAAAACCATTAAGCCGTTGGTTGCGCCAGTTTTATTGCCGAATGATCTTACCAGAAGGGATCAAGTCAAGATCCATCGTCTGAGAATGGGTCATACAAGTCTGACACATGGGTACCGTTTAAATCGGGATAATGCCCCTATGTGCAACAGATGTGATACTGCTCTGACAGTTGAACACATTCTAGTTGCATGTCCACAGTATGATCTACTCAGGCGACTATATCATTTAGATCAAGACCTTTCCTTTATTCTAACAGACTCTGATAAGATCCGTAATGTTCTGAAGTTTTTGCGTGCGGTAAATATATATGAAAAGTTATAGACTTGTCTATTTTTTCATCTCATTAAAATTTACTTTATGTAATTCTTGTATTCTGCGCAAATACTTATATTTATATATTGTATTTTATGCATGTGGGTTTTGTTGATCTCATATATATATATATATATATATATATATATATATATATATATATATATATATATATATATATATTTATTTTATATATTTATTTACATGTTAGCTATTTCAAAATTATTATTATACTTCTATTTGTAATACTTATATAGTAGTATATGTCCCGTATATTTATTTATATTATACTTTTTGATTAGTATATGGGGTAATAACCTCTGCAGTTGATGCCCTCTTCTAGTTAAAAAAAAATATTATTATTATTATTTTTATTATTATTATTATTATTATTATTATTATTATTTTTCTTATTATTATTATTATTTTTCTTATTATTATTATTTTTATTATTATTATTATTATTATTATTATTTTTATTATTTTTATTATTTTTATTATTATTATTATTATTATTATTTTTATTATTATTATCTTTATTCCCTCCCGTGGGCTCACCTTGCCGTGGTGGGGGGGTTGAGTAGCCCTCTGTTGCCATCAGAGGGTGAAACTAACGGGCCTCAGTCTTTCTTTAGTTTCGACTTTCGCTACGACCCTGGACATGTTGATCGGCAGTGTAGTGGAAGCGTGGGGAGTACCCGGAAACTCTGTCGCCGAAAGGTTGGGTTGGAGTGGGTTTAGTCCCCCTGCGGCCTCAGAGTGGAAGGGTTGATGTGTGCCTAGCACTGCCGAAACGTGGATGCTACAGGCGCCAGGAGCCAGCCAATTCGGGCCCTGATCGGGAAGTGTGACATGTGTAGGGGTGTCGGAACCCTTATTGCTCCGAGCGAGTCCGGCCCGTCCGAGTATTCCGGGGCCGGTTAAACGGATATAAGTTAGGCCTCAGGGAACTGGGGTAGGACAAGTCGTCCGAGGGTATACCCGCTCCCAACTTTTCTCCGGCCCGCTCCTTCTCACACGATGCGCTGGACAAACCATTCTAACACATGGCTAAAGAGGGGGAACTATACACCGGTAAGCCGACCGGTAAAAGCGGCCCGTCAGGAGCGACGGCAAAAACTCCCGGGGAGAAAACCTCGATAAAAAACAAGAGTGATGCTGGCCCGTCTAAAGGCCCAGCCGGAAAAGACAGTAACGTAAGACAAGATAAGATCAATGTATCGAAAGAAACGAGCCAAGAAAAGGAAGTAATTCCCCGGTTCTTGGTCATTAAGAAGACAGAAGAAGATTTTAATAATGTTAACCCATTCTTACTACAATTTTTTTTGTTTGGTTTGGTAGGTTCATTAAAAGCAATAAAAAAGATTAGAGAGGGTTTGCTTGTTGAGACTGTGTCGGCCGCACAAGCGAAAAAATTAATGGGGTTATAAGCTTGGTGACTCCAGCATTGAAGTTATTCCTCACAGGTCTCTTAACACCTGTATAGGAGTAATCTTTTGTAAAGATCTTCTTCTGTGTACGCCGGAAGAGATCTGCCTTGAGTTAAAGGGTCAGGGAGTTACAGAAGTAAGAAGAATTAAAACTAGAGTCAATGGGGAACTACAAGATACGGCCAACCACATCCTAACCTTCAACACCCCAAAATTGCCACCAAAAGTACAAGCTGCGTTCTATTCGCTTCCAGTAAGACCATATATTCCCGCCCATCTTAGATGTTTCCGTTGCCAGAAATTTGGACATACCTCCACACGGTGCACTAGCCCGCAAGTTTGTGTTTGCGGGAAAGAACTGCACGAAGGGAGACCCTGTGACGAACCTGTAAAATGAGTAAATTGCCAGGGAGACCATTCCGCCAGGTCTAGAAACTGTCCAATTTTCAAACAAGAAATGGCTATTCAGGAGATCAAGGTCAAGGAAAACCTTTCATATCCAGATGCAAAGGCAAAAGTTGTTATACGGACCCCGACCGCTGGAGTATCCTATGCCAAAGCGGCATTAGCTCCTGCAGTAACTAACACGGCCTCATTGGTAAAGGAATTAATTCCTGAATTAGTTTCAGCAATGAAAGCCGTGTTTGTTACAAAAAGTAGCGTAACCACATCTCAGGTGCCGGAAGTACATCAACTTATTCCAGCCATTGTCGATGCGCTGAAAGCTACTTTTGTAACTAAAGACAACTTTGCCTTTCCTCGACGAGTGAAAAGACCCGGAAGTCCGACGCCTTCTAATGCATCGGAGAAAAGAAGCAGAGAGGAAGAAATAGATGAATCTGACGGAGAAATGTCAGTTCATTCCGCTTCCTCTCAAACTTCCCTGAGCGCAAAAGGTCGAGGGGCTGGCCTCCTGGGAAACCTCGAAAGCAAAAGATAGTGTATAAACCTACTTATCCTAAAACTCCTCATGACTGAGCTGAACCCTATGTGTACCTGTCTACAGGAGACCCGTTTCAAACCTGGCCAACCTTACTCTTTGAAGAACTATTCAATAGTACGTAGGGACATGGAACCCAATATAAGGGTCCGTGGTGGTGTAGCTATCATTCTAAGACAAGATATTCAGTATAGGGAAATTCCAGTCGACACTAATCTCCAAGTAGTAGCTGTACGAATCTCATCTCCATCTACAATAACCCTCTGCAACATATACTTACCTGATGCAGAGTGGGACGTAAATGACTTGCGGCATATCATCAGGCAACTTCCTACCCCCCTAATACTACTTGGAGATTTTAACGCCCATAATGGTCTTTGGGGTTCGGATCATAGGGACCAAAGAGGTCGATTTATCGAAGATCTACTACAGTCCCCAGATCTTGTACTTATGAATGATGGTTCTCCCACGTATTTTAATGCCCGGTCAAGGACATTTTCACGAATTGACCTTACCATCATGTCCCCCGTACTAGCGAGTAGATTCTTGTGGAAGGCACTAGACGACCTGCATGGTAGTGATCACTTTCCCATAGTGATCACTACAGACTGCCCCACTATCAACCATGCCTACCCGTCTAAATGGCTCTTCAACAAAGCCGATTGGCCAGAGTTTGAAAGGGTTTTTAGCGACACCACTCCTTACTCATGATGTTAATGATGATATAGTAGGTTTAACCGAGTCCCTTCTAAAAGCAGCAGAGATGTCCGTCCCCTCCTCCAAGCCGGGAATCTACAAACGTAGAGTACCCTGGTAGAACCCGGAGGTTAAAGAGGTGATCAAACGGAAAAAGGCTGCTTTTAATAAATTCAAAAGGTTTCCGACTGAGGTAAATCTCATCGCCTTTAAGAAAGCCCGTGCTGAGGCCCGTAGAAAAATACTAGACAGCAAGTGCAAATCCTGGAACGCATACGTCTCAGGCATTTCAGCCGAGACCACTGCACAAGAGTGCTGGAGTAGAGTGAAACGGATATCTGGCAGGGGTTACTCGCCACCCATAACCCGCCTGAAATGGGATGAGGACACTATAACGAGCGATATAAATCTGATTGCAGAGAAACTAGCCGATCAGTTTGAACAAACCAGCAGTTCACGTAATTATGGGCCAACCTTCCTGGCATCCAAGGGTGAACAGGAAGTACCACTCCCTTTTGGTAAAGTGTTCCAAGAGAAATACAACGTACCCTTCACCATGCTGGAGCTAGACTCTGCAATCTCTCACGCTACGTTCTCATCTCCAGGTCAAGACAGTATCTCAAATCACATGCTCAAGCATCTCACACCTTCGTTCAAAATTGCCTTGCTTTCTACGTATAACAAGTTGTGGCTTGAGGGTACTTATCCTGCCGAGTAGAAAGAGGCGATCATTGTCCCTATCTCCAAGGCAGGAAAGAACCCGTTACTCCCTGCCAGCTACAGGCCAATAAGCCTAACTTCGTGTCTAGGAAAACTACTGGAACGCATGGTCAATAACCGGTTGGTTTGGTGTCTCGAGACTAAAGGTCGTTTAAGTGAGCACCAATCTGGATTCCGGAAATTCCGTTCTACGACCGATCAGTTAGTCTACCTAGATCACGAGGTACATAGGGCTTTCGCAAAATGTGAGCACAAGGTAGCTATTTTCTTTGAGAAAGCATATGATATGACGTGGCGGTACTATGTTCTACAGAAGTTGCACGAATGGGGATTTAGGGGCAATCTGCCCCTCTTTATCGAGACCTTTCTTACAGACCGCACATTCAGAGTGAGAGTCGGTACAACCTTATCCTCCAGCAGGATCCTGGAGAACGGCGTACCACAAGGCTCTACTCTGAGTGTAACCCTGTTTATTATAGCGGTCAACGACCTTATTGCCGGCGTCAGCCCCTCAGTAGGGGTCAGCATGTACGTCGATGATCTCATCATCTTCTACCGTGCTAAGAAGATGGGAGAAATTAATCGAGTACTACAAAGAGCCATCGACCAAGTCGCATTCAATGCTGAGAACATCGGCTTTAACTTTTCACCCGAGAAGACCCAGTGTATGCACTTCTGTAGATTAAATCGTCCACACTATGGGCCAATGCTATATCTCAAAGAAGAAGAAATTCGTTATAGAGATAGGGTAAGATTTCTCGGGGTCATATTTGACCCGAAACTTACCTGGAAACCACATATCTCCGAATTAAAAATCAAGTGCTCACAGGCGATGAATTGCGTCAAAGTTCTCGCAGGGACCAAATGGGGCGCTGAACCCCAAACGCTCCTGAAAGTCTACCAGGCCCTAATCCTATCGAAAATCGATTATGGTTGCACTGTGTACTCTTCTGCTGCAAGAACGTCCCTAAGGTTGCTAGATCCTATCACTATGCTGGCATCCGCTACAGCATCGGGGCATTTCCATCCACCCCAACAGCAAATCTTTGCTGTGAATCTGGACTAGCACCTCTCGGCATAAGGAGACGTAAGTTAATCGTATCATACGCTTGCAAAATTTGGTCGCAGTGTAACCATAGGAATTTTGACATCCTGTTCAAAGAGAATTTTAGATCACAGGCTCTATCCAGACCCCTCTGTGTACGTGTTAGAGATATTCTGGGTGAAATAGAGTACCAACCACCTAGAGTTACCCCAGTGGGATTCCTAGAAATCCCACCATGGCTCATCCCACAGACAAAGGTCATACTGGATTTCCACCAGTATGACAAATACTCCCTACCACCAGTATTCTTCACCCAGAAATTTCTAGAAATGATAGATAGGTTTCCTCACGCGGATATCATTTATACAGATGGGTCTAAGGATAACCAAGGTTCTGGCTCGGCATTCGTATTTCATGATATAGCACATTCCTGGCGACTACACGTAGATGCTTCCGTATACACCACGGAAGCATACGCCCTGTGGCAGGCTCTCCTCTATTGTGACCTCGCTCACGATAGGTATCAATTCCTTATCGCTAGTGATTCCCTTAGCGTGTTGAGGTCCCTCTCCGACCCCCTGTCATCAGACCCAGTCATTCAGATGATTTTAGGAAAACTAAAGCATCTGTCTGACTTGGGCAAACTCGTGCATTTTGTATGGATCCCAAGCCATGTTGGGATAAGGGGAAATGAGCTAGCGGATGAGGCAGCCCGTGCAGCTGCCGAGAGAGGCACAACAGAGGCAGATATTGTTAAGTATACCGACGTCAGGAATGTAGCTTATAGGAAAATATTCACGCTTTGGCAGCGAGAATGGGATATGGTGGATAACCACCATCGCCGAGTCAAACCTCTGAGTGGTCCAACAAGTCGTCCTCGTGATCTGTCAAGAAGAGACCTAATTAAAGCCCACCGGCTGCGAATGGGCCATACTAGTCTTACACATCGGTACAGACTCACTCGGGAAGCTCAGCCTTCCTGTGAGGACTGCCAAGTCCCTTTGACTGTACCGCATGTGCTAGTTGAGTGCCCCGCGTTAGAACCGGTAAGGCGACACTTTGGCTTTGGTCGTAACATTAGGGAAATATTGACAGATCACGAAAAAATTAAGGAAGTTCTTCCTTAGAGCCTGTGACCTATACGATAGGATTTGAAAGGCGTAGACTTTCTGTTTTAAATCTATTTATTTATTTATTATTTTAAATGTGATCGTTAACATGTGGTCGTAAAATAAGTGTTATCTGTTTATATATTTTATCTTTGACGAAAGTTGTTGCTTGCCCATTTTAACATTATGTTTGTTTTGTCCACTCACCATTTTATACCCAACTTGTCATTTTATCCGGTGTGTGGACCTTAAATAATAATAATATTTTTAACGTATCTGTGGTCGTCCTGTAAATAATAATAATATATATACTCACCATTACGGCTAATGAACTCAGCAGTCGATGCCTTTACCTAAAAAAAAAAAAATTTTCTTTATTATTATTATTATTATTATTTTTATTATTTTTATTATTATTATTATTATTATTATTTTTATTATTATTATTATTTTTATTATTATTATTATTTTTATTATTATTATTATTATTATTATTTTTGTTATTATTATTATTTTTTTATTTTTATTATTATTATTATTTTTATTATTATTATTTTTATTATTATTCACCGACCACCAAAACCGGTGCGCTTGGAGCCGTGTTAAAAGCTCCCGGGGAGAAAGCCTCGTCAAAAAACACATCTTGTGCGGGTATGTCCAATAACCCCACTTCTGAGATGAACCAAGAAAAGGTGGTAGTACCACGGTTCTTGGTCATTCAAAGGCTTGGTGAAAATTTTGAAAAAGTTAGTCCCTTTATTATACAAAAATTACTTTTCGGATTAATCGGCGATTTAAAAAGTATAAATAAAATTAGAGATGGTCTACTTGTGGAGACAGTTTCGGCTTCGCAAGCAAAAAAAATATTAAAACTGATCAAAATGGGAAATATGGACATAGAAGTGGTCCCACATAGGACATTTAATGTATGCAAGGGTGTCATTTATTGTAAAGACCTCTTAAATTGTACAGTGGAGGAAATATGCAATGAGTTACGGGAGCAGGGTGTTATTGAAGTGCGACGCATTAAGACAAGATTCAATGGTCAATATAAAGACACACCTAATCATGTCTTGACCTTCAATATACCGAAACTTCCACTTAAGTTGAAAGTAGCATATATGTCCCTCCCTGTACGCATGTATGTGCCTGCACCGATGCGCTGTTTCCATTGTCAAAAGTTCGGACACACAGCTGCACGATGTAAAAGTCCACAGATTTGCATATGTGGAAAGGCCTTACATGAAGGATCCCCTTGTATAGAACCCATTACATGTATTAACTGCGAGGGAGACCACTTGCCTCTTTCCAAAAATTGCCCTATTTATAAACAAGAGGTTGCCATACAAGAGATGAAAATAAAGGAGAATATTACATATCTTGAGGCAAGGAAGAAGGTCATTATTTCTACACCGGCCGGTATCTCTTATGCCAATAAAGCATCAGCCTCAGCAAAACCGGATACTACTTCCTTTGCCAAAGAAATAATTCCCCACATAGTTCAGGCATTGAAAAGTATCTTTGTTACGAAAGAAACTTTTAATGCCGAACAAAGTGCGCCTCTTGTCACCAGTAATCCTTTTCCGTCACCATCAAAAATTCCTACACAAAAGAAGAAAATATCAAACACTATTTCTTCTTCTATTGTGTCTATTTCTCCTGGCCCTTCTCCTTCTTTCATTCCTACCAAGGAAAAGATAAGGGCAAATACTTCTTGTATTGTTTCTTCTTCTGACGAAGATCTTTCTCTTTGCTCTGCATCTTCGCAGCAGCAAAATAAAAAGAAGGGTTGGCCTCTTGGCAAACCAAGAAAGCCTGTATAGTTCTTCTACATTATATTATAAGTCATGAATAATATTATTCAGTGGAATATTAGGGGATGCGTTTTTCATTATTGTGACTTGAAGATGCTACTATCGGAATTTAATCCGATATGTACGTGCCTTCAAGAAACACACTTTACACCAGGCCAGGCTTACTCATTGAAGAATTACAGTATAGTTAGGTTCGATTCTGCACCCCATATTCGGGTCAATGGAGGTGTGGCGATTATTATAAGACAAGATGCGAATTTCAAGCAGGTTAATCTCAACACTAATATTCAAGCGATTGCTATACGAATGTCAGCCCCATTTAACGTTACTATCTGTAACATATATTTACCTGACGCCAACTGGGATTTGACTGACATTCAAGCTATTATTCAGCAACTTCCCACTCCCTTTATTCTTCTGGGAGATTTCAATGCCCACCATTTCATATGGGGATCTGGGCATATTGATCCAAGGGGTAGAATTGTTGAGAACCTGCTTGATGATCCAAATCTTGTGGTAGTAAATGATGGTTCGCCCACATACTTTAATGCCCGTTCAGGGACCTTTTCTTGTATCGACCTAACTATACTCTCATCAACATTATCAACTCGTTACTCTTGGCGGGCACTTGATGATCTACATGGGAGTGATCACTTTCCTATAGTAATCACTACAGACACTTCTATGTGTGAACAAGTGTTTGTACCAAGTTGGTTAATGAGTAAAGCCGATTGGTCATGTTTCAAGGCATCCCTTAAAATTCCACTCATGACTAATAACACCAATATAAATGTAGAAGAACTAACACAAAATATTTTCTTAGCAGCAGAAACTGCAATCCCTCAGAGCAAGTCCAAAGCTCAAAGAAAGTCGGTTCCCTGGTGGAACCGCGAAATTCAAGCGTTGGTCCGGGATAAAAAAAATGGCTTTCAACCGCTTCAAACGGATTCCCACTCAGGAGAACCTTATTCTTTTTAAAAAAGCCAGAGCACTAGCACGACGTTGTATATTGGAAAGCAAGCGAAAATCTTGGGACGAATATGTTTCTGGCATTTCGTCCAGTACCACAACACAAGAGTGTTGGTCAAGGGTTAAACGTATCGCTGGGCATGGTAATTCTACAGGCATAACGTGCCTAAAACTGGATGATGGAACTTATACAGATGATCCATCCGCTATCGCGGAAATAATGGCCGACCAGTTCCAAAGTACTAGCAGCTCTTCTAATTACGTGCCTGAGTTTCAAAACTCAAAAGCGGACAGGGAGATACCGCTAGATTTCAGCACTACTGAAATTCTTCATTATAATGCTGCATTCGTACTTATGGAACTGGAATATGCTCTCAGCCAATCGAAGTCGTCATCTCCAGGCTTAGATAGAATTACCAACGATATGCTCAAAAATTTAACCCTTGATTTTAAACTACACTTGCTTTCCGTATACAATATGCTCTGGCAAGAAGGTTCATATCCTGAGAAGTGGAAGGAAGCCATTGTCATCCCAATCCCTAAGGTCGGAAAAGATCTATCGATACCGTCAAATCATAGGCCGATCAGTTTAACGTCTTGCATCGGAAAGATATTCGAGAGAATGATCAACAACCGTCTTATGTGGATTCTGGAAACCAATCATTTTCTGTCAGATCACCAGGCCGGGTTTCGCAAATTCAGATCCACCGTTGACCATCTCGTATATCTAGAAGATGCAATTCTCACTGCTTTCAATAATAAAGAACACTTGGTTGCAGTGTTCTTTGATCTGGAGAAGGCCTATGATATGACGTGGCGGTATCACATTCTTAAGAAGCTACATGGCTGGGGTTTCCGTGGTAATTTGCCGCAACTTATTTCTTCTTTTCTGGCAGAACGCAAATTTAGAGTTCGGGTCGGTACTTCTCTATCAACCTCAAGGATATTAGAGAATGGAGTGCCCCAAGGCTCTGTTTTGAGCGTCACACTTTTTGCCATTGCGGTAAATGAGCTTGTGTCCTTTGTCAGCTCTTTAGGTATGTGTCTGTATGTTGATGATCTCACCATTTTCTGTTCTGGTAAGAAGATGGGAGACATCAACAGAACTTTGCAATCAGCAATTAACAGCATTACACGGAGGGCTGACAAAATTGGATTCACGTTCTCTCGCGAAAAAACCCAGTGCATGCACTTCTGTCGCCTAAACCGACCACACTATGGACCACTCCTTTTTATGAGGGATAATACTATTAAAATCGTCAATAGCGTCAGATTCCTGGGACTCTATTTTGATCCAAGGCTAACTTGGAAATTACATGTTGAAGAGCTAAGGACTGTTTGTCTTAAAGCTCTAAACATTATAAAAATGTTGGCGGGTACTAAATGGGGAGCAGAGCCCAAAACTCTTATACGGGTGTACCAATCTCTGGTTTTATCAAAGATTGATTACGGGTGTGTCGTCTATGCCTCGGCAAAACGTACAACCCTCAATAGACTAGACTCAATCCACAACCAGGCTCTACGGTACGCTCTTGGTGCGTTTCCCAGTACCCCCACATTAAATTTGTATTCAGAGTCAGGACTGACGCCACTTGATGTAAGACGTAAAAAGTTTCTGCTTCTTTATGTTTCTAAAATCAAGTCCTTACCGCAACACAAGAACTTCAATACTTTCTTTCGGAGTGATAATTGGTGCAATCCACGACAAATTCAAACCAGACCCGCTGGTATCCGCGCGAAAGAGCTTCTAGGCCAAATAAACTTTGATATACCATTATCGATTCCTGTAGGGGAATCTGAAGTACCGCCGTGGTTGGTTCCATTACCTAGAACTAACTACATACTAAGTATGTACGACAAGTACAACAGTCCCCCGATAATGATACAGTCAAGGTTTCTAGAGGTTCTACACGGGTACAAAAACACGATGGTAATTTATACAGATGGTTCTAAAACCCACCATGGTACAGGTTGCGCAATTGCTGTCGATAACACACAGCATTCATGGTCAATGCCTCTTCTAACTTCTATCTACACAGCAGAGTCCTATGCTATCTGGCAAGCTCTACGCTACTGCGAGTTCGTCAGAACTTCTAGGAAGTTCCTCGTAGTAAGCGATTCTTTGAGCGTCCTACAAGCCATTTCAAACCCTTTTACTGTTGACCCAATTATTCAGCAAATCTTGTCCCTCATGAAACATCTTCATGAGACAGGGAGAGATATTTATTTTCTTTGGGTGCCAAGTCACGTCGGCATTAGGGGTAACGAATTGGCTGATGAGGCAGCACGTTTTGCCGCTGATAGTAACTCTGTTGATGTGGTAATGTATAAATCTTCAGATATAAGTCTTCATCTGAAGAAAGAGGTATTGGCTTTGTGGCAGCGCACATGGGATGGGGTTCAGAACCATCTAAAAACCATTAAGCCGTTGGTTGCACCAGTTTTATTGCCGAATGATCTTACTAGAAGGGATCAAGTCAAGATCCATCGTCTGAGAATGGGTCATACAAGTCTGACACATGGGTACCGTTTAAATCGGGATAATGCCCCTATGTGCAACAGATGTGATACTGCTCTGACAGTTGAACACATTCTTGTTGCATGTCCACAGTATGATCTACTCAGGCGACTACATCATTTAGATCAAGACCTTTCCTTTATTTTAACAGACTCTGGTAAGATTCGTAATGTTCTGAAGTTTTTGCGTGCGGTAAATATATATGAAAAGTTATAGACTTGTCTTTTTTTCTCATCTCATTTAAATTTTCTTTATTTAATTCTTGTATACTTTTATATTTTTCCCTTATACGTATACATAAGTATGCGTAAATACTTATATTTTTATATTGTATTTTATGCATGTGGGTTTTGTTGATCTCGTATACATATGTATATTTATTTTACATATTTATTTACATGTTACCTTTTTCAAAATTATTATGATACTTCTATTTGTAATACTTACATAGTAGTATATGTCCCGTGTATTTATTTATATTATACTTTTTGATTAGTTATGGGCTAATAACCTCAGCAGTTGATGCCCTCTTCTAGTTAAAAAAAAAATTATTATTTTTATTATTATTATTATTATTTTTATTATTATTATTATAATTTTTATTATTATTATTATTATTATTTTTATTATATATATATATAGTCTGATATTCTCTTGTACCCATAGGGTGTCGAGTTGTCCTTCTATATTTCTTCTATGAATCTCTTCCATTCTCTCCTGTCTTTAGCTATGGTGCTTGCTTTTCTTTCTAAGCCCTTCCTACGTATTATCTCTTCAATATTGTCGTCCCAGCTCTTCTTTGGTCTTCCTCTGCCTCTTTTTCCTGTAGTTCTTGTTTTCCATATTATCTTCGTTGGTCTTTCGTCTGGCATTCATTGTAAATGTTCATACCATTCTAGCTGCTTCTCTTCCATCTTTTTAAGGGCAGGTTTTACTATTTTTGATAACTCCTCTTTCCATATGTTTATGTTTTCTTGCAGTTCTTCAGGGCTGCTTCCAAATATTGCCATATCATCTGCGAAGAGGCATTCGGTGATGGTTGTTGGTTTCAAGTTCAAGTATCCGATATTTGTTCTTTTAACTCTTTCTTTTGCCTTCTTGACAGCTTTATTCAGTGCTACTATAAATAATAGTGGACTCAAATTTCCACTTTGTCTTAATCCTTTTTGGGTTGTGAACATTCCTGATATCATATTTCCGGTTCGTATACAGTTCTTATTGTGTTCAAAGATGTTCTTAACTATTCTTACTAATTTTGTGTCCACTCCTATTTGTGTTAATGTGTCGTACAGTTCTTCTCGGTCAACTCTGTCGAACGCTTTCTCTAGGTCTATGAAACCAATGTACAGTTCTTTTTTTAAATTTATTGCTCTATGAATGATTTGTTTTATGCTGAAAACGTGATCCTGAGTGCTGTGTCCTCTCCTGAAACCGCTTTGTGTTTTTTCGATTTCTTTGTCTATTATCATTCTCAATTTATTTTCTATTATTGATTCATAGATCTTTGCTGCAGTGCATGTCAACGAGATTCCCCTGTAATTCGTGCATACTCTTATATCTCCTTTTTTGTGTATTGGCAATATGACTGTATTCTCCCAATCTTTAGGAATACGTTCCTCAGCCCATGTTTTATTTAGTATTACCAATAATAACTCGAATCCTGTCTCTCTCAGGTATTTTATTTGTTCTGGTCTTATATGATCAAAACCTGCTGCCTTACCGATCTTCATTTTGTCTATAGCCGCCATGAGTTCTTGATATGTTATCTCCTCCTGTTCTTCTTCTTGTATTTGGGTTCTCGTTTTCCTGTCATTCTCCTCTCTGTATTCTTTTGCTGCCAATAATTCAGAAAAATATTCCTTCCATCTTGCAATGATATCTATTTTATTGGTAAGTATTATTCCTGTTTTGTCCTTTATTTGATTTAATGATATTTCTTTTTCTGTTCTAGCTTGTTTAGTCACTTTATAAAAAAGCTTTTTGTTTTCTTTATAATTATTTTCAATTTCATGACCAAAGTTTTCCCACTCTTTTCTCTTGGCATTTACAACCAATTCCTTTACTTGTTTCCTTTGGTCCTTATATTTCTTGTGTGACCCTTCATCTTGTGTATGTAGGTAATTTTTCCAAAATTTCTTTTTACCTTCCGTCACCTCTAGGTAAGGAAGGTATTAGCTTTGGTCAAAAAATTTGGTGGTGAGTTTTCATTGAATAAGCACGTTTTAGGGTCTTTACAATACGATTTTAGTATTTTTACGATGATGTCTGTATGTGTGTGTGTGTGTGTGTGTGTGTTCGTGTGTACGTGTGTGTGTGTATGTGTGTGTGTATGTGTGTGTGTGTGTGTGCCCGCCGTTTCGTGCACGATATCTCCAATACTATAATTCCAAAAATTACAATTCTTGCGTATTCCTCTTCCTTACAACCATATGTAGACTTGTTTAGATTTTGGTTATAATTGGTCAACCGGAAGTACCCTCATTTGAAGATTTTAACAGTTTTTCTTGGAAAACTCAGTTAAATGTTATTATAACTTAAAGAATATATTATTGTCTATACGATTTGATCGCATTTTATATTTGATATTCAACAGATATAGAGTTAAAGAAGAATAAAGATAATAAATTTGATATAAATTTCATAATTCAGCCAGCTATGCTATCTTAACCATGGAAACTGCTAATATATTCAGGTAATTCAAATTGACAGATGTCAGTATCAATAAAATGTAAATCAATGAAAGAATAAGGGAAGTAACTCTAGTGATAGAAGTTTCTAGATATAAGAGAGACGATTACATTGGTTTGAACATGTTATGAGGAGAGATGAATATATTAATAGAAGGTGGAAGAAACATAGGAAGACCAAATATAAGATGAAAAGACTGTATTGTAGAAGACTTGAGAGAAAAGGAACTGAATGAGGACGACACGCAAAACAAAAATGAGTCGAAGAAGAAAATAAAAAATAGCGTCGCCCTAACGAATGGGAAAAACTAAAGAAGAAGAAGAAGATGTCAGTGTCAAGTGCAATTTGCATAGTTTGTTTATGAAATAACTTTACTGGAAATATAGGATCTTTTACAAGAAAATTTATGTATGGGGCGCGTGCAGTAACATGACTTTTACCCATGTCAAAATGACAGCAAATAATTATGTCCATAACTGACAAGTGTTATAATTTTTCAATCAAAATTTCATAATTTTCTTATTTCATGTGGTTTGTTTGTTATTAGGAGTATCAGGAGTATGGAATTTAGTTGCCGAGAAAGGCATAATATCAATATATAATAATCACATAATACCAAAAATTTATAATCTTTTGCAAGAAAATTATGTATAGAATTTGTACATAATACACAGGATTGACGGAAGGTATTGTGCTGGCCACATCAGATTTTTTAATTTTACTTCAAATCTTATATTGTCACTCCACCAGCTTGTTTGCTTTATTGTTTTTGATCTCTTTGTTTTTCCGCATACTTCTTTCGCAGCTTCATTCATTATACTTTTGAACGTCTTCCACAACGTTTCTACAGTTTCATTACTCTGGTCTCCATAATTTAAAATTGTATCTCTTATTCTATCCTGATATTTTCTCCTTACTTCTTCGTTCTTAAGTTTGTATATTTTAATGGTTTCATATTTTTCATTCTCTCTCGGTCCTGATTTGTGTTGCGTTGTTTTGAATTTCATTTTACTTTCTACTAAATAATGATCGCTGTCAATCTCTGCGCCTCTCATTACTCTAGTATCATTTATTAGTTTTCGTGCTGTTTTGCTTACCAGAATACAATCAATAATTGATCTCTCGCCTCTCTCTTTCACCTCCCTCGTGTATTTATGTATATCCTTGTGTTGATATATGGTATTAGTGATAACTAGTTCGTTTATAAGACAAATCTTTTAATCTATTCCCGTTATTATTGCAGGTTTCCTCCCCATATTTTCCCATATTTCCTTCAAATCCTTTGTTGTTTTTACCTCCTCTTGCATTTAGGTCACCTATTATGATATTTGTTTCTGTGCTTGCGTCAATAATACATTGGAGCTCTTCCCAGAATTTATCCTTTTTCTTGTCTGTTTCGTCCTCATTTGGCCCGTAGACAATAAGTATTTGTAGTTTGGTGTTTTTTATACTTATCCCTATCGTTAATATTCTCTCTGAGTGAAAATTCCATTCAATAATATTTTGTGCTAACTTTTCATGCAATATACATCCTACTCCACCTTTCGCATTTTATTTCTCTGGCACACCGCTGTATATGAAGATATGATTTCCTGTAATTCTTTGTATTCCCTGCCCTTTCCTCTTGGTCTCTGTTAGTCCAAGTATATCTAGGTTAAATTTACTAAACTCTTCACTTATTTCATACATTTTGTTTTTTATGTTCCTTGTATTCCATGTCGCTACCCTAAAATATCTATTAACCTTGTCCGTGGCCACTGTCGTTATATTTTTATCCTTGTTTTTTGTGGTAATTAGTTTTTTGAACTCGTAGCATACTTTGCCTCCTTTTCTTCTAGCTGTTCCGTTTTGTCGTTCCATATATGTATTTTCTCATTTATTATAAGTTTCATGTAGCCTATTTTCACTGTTTTTCCCAATTCTCTTTCCTCTTTAGCTATATTTCGAAGTTTGGCTTGTATTCTCATTTCATTTTTCGTTAAGTCATCATCTATGTATATCTTTTTGTTGCTTAATTTTGTTTTAGTTCTCATTACTTTCATTTTGTCATCCCAGTTATCAATCTCTTCTATAATAATCTGTCTACTATCTTTAGTATTAATCACATTAGTCTGTTTTATGTCTGTTTTAACATTTAACTCTGTTTGTAAGAATTCTTGTATTTTCCCTTTTACATTTCCTTCTTTCACATCCACTTGTATTCCCTTGATAACTATGTTCAATTTTTTGTTTTTTTTTGTTAATTTTTTCAATTTGTGCTTCCAGGTTATCTATACGTTGGTATAAATGATCTTTTTCTTTATTCCATTTCTATTCTTTCTCCGCTAGTTCAGCTTGTAATGTCTCAATTATGTGGTTATTCTTTGATATAGCTTCCATTAATTCTTCCTTGTTTGTCTGCATTTCCGTTTTTAAATCCATTTTCATCTCCTCCAGGAGTTTCTTGATTCCTTCCATTTGGTTATCTATAGTATTTGTATTTTGCTCTGGAGATCTTTGGAGAAGCCTACTTTTTTTAAAGACTTCACTCTCTTCACTACTCCTCCTCCTTTTATCTGAATTTGATCTTGATCTGTACTTATCAGTCATTGGTAGCTATTAGCCTATTAAGCCTCTACCCGCTTCACTTATTTGCGGTAGTGATTGCCTGGCGATTAGGGCGCTAGAGTACTCTGCTCGG